>VTPC01000584.1:6801-64365 GCA_011009095.1 Ignelater luminosus
ATGCCGGTAACATCGCGCTGCGTTTGACCGTCGTGACATCTATTCTACAAGCGCGAACCACCCTCCAACCCTGCTGGTTTGTTTACGAGCTAGTTTCCCGCTTTTTTAAGAGTTGTTTTACTTCATAATCCCTATACGCTGTTTACTGCGCAAGCAGCACAGCGTGGTATGCACTTTCCATAAAACGCGCGTAAGCGAATAGGCGTGGTATACTCCCAGAGCTGCAAATGTAAATGTGCAGAGACATTGGTGGAATAGGTAGGGAAATATCTTACCTTTATTTAATCTATGATCACACCGTATACAGGCCTTGTAGTCGTTCGAAAAGGCTTTTTGCTTTTGTATACATCTAGAGGGTGTACGCATCCAAAAAAATGGTTAAGAATTACCCGACGTGCGCAATGAGGTACTTCCATTAGGAGATGAATGATATTCATCTTCTTGTTCATTTTTTGAGCTAAACTGTGTATAGACAAGTTAAATGATTGGTTGAGATTACCTGATGTTTACCAAACCGTTCGAAAGCATCGACACTCTCGCATTAGCTCTGCAACGCCCATCCATTACCAGTATCCTAACTTTACCCTGACTTTTCGAACACGCCCTAAGTGTATAATTGTCATGTAAAAGGCACCCACACTCTAAAATTTAATTTTTCGGGAAAATATGTTACCAATTGTTGATTTCCTTATTCGACTAGAGGAACAAGAACAACAAAATAATAGAAACTAAAGGTTAAGAATACGAAAGCGTTTGTTGCGAGATACAAGTAACCCCATTTGCATTGTAATATAAACGAAAATTGCTCTTGTCTCAGAAACGGTTGATTTGAGGACCCATGTTTATAGAGATTTTTTACTTGTTTTTGGTCGTACTATATGCCCCTTAAATATTTAAACGTTCTTATTATACCCCGTATATTATATGTATAATGTGTTGCGTAACTCCGTACATTGGTATTGCTGAATTGTAGGTAAAGAGTGTAACCCATTTGCATTACCTGACATAAGATGTGTAGAATTATTTAGGTTAAACAAGAATTTAGTACAAAACTTAATTAGGAATTTAACACATCATTTAAATAGAAGAAGATATTAGTCATGGGGATAACAAATGACAAAAAGTATTTAGGTATTTATGTATGTTACCGGATGTTATCAACGTTCTGTAGGAGAAGATTATTATCACTCGAGTGCATAGGTATAAACATATTTTAAATATAAGAAGTTACTTTAATTCTTGTATTGTAGGTGTATTCATGCTCATGCAGTCGATCGATGAATAAAATTCCTACCACACACAGGCAGTACAATGCTAACAAGGAATTATTTACGCAGAGATTTCACTTTCTAGGTGTCATTGGAGCAATTGACTGTTTTGAAACTCACCGTAGATGAGCAGAATCTTATTAACAGGAAAGGATACTACTCCTTGATTGTGCAAATTATATGTGGCAGTAACCTGAACACTATAAATATTAATGCTAATTATCGTCGTTCAAATGAGGCTTTCCTTTGGCGACAATCACATATTAGAAGAAGATTGTAGTAGTTATACCTCAATGGAAATAACAACATTTGGCTTATTGGAGATTCTGGGTATTTTTATACTGACTTCATTTAACAATCCCGAGGAAAATACAGCAACAAAGGTATTTTACATTCTACATAAACTTGTGTGAATGGCTAATTAATAGTAAAATTATTTTTTTTAACAACTGGGAATGTGTAGGTTTTGTTCAAGAAAAAACAAATTAATGCAGGGACATCATCAATAGGAGGAAGCCACGTGACCACCAATTTAAAATTGACGCGAAATTTTACCTTTCAACGTTGGCTACACTCCCTCACGAGTACATTTCTAACCTAAAATTACATCGGTGTGCGTACGTTCCTTGGTTTCTTGGTCTCTGTTTTGCGTTTTCTACAGTTTATTTTGTTCTATTTAAAAATCAGTCTTTTTCAAGACTAAATCTGTTTTTTGTGAGTTAATCGAGGTAAGTTAGATTTTACGCATTCAAAGCGTGATAATAAATTTTAAAACTGCATAATTATTTCAGTTTGGAAGGTTACGTTTTTGCGATGCCTTTTACAAGCGAACAAGATAAATTTATTTTAATAGCTCACTATCGAAGTGGAACACAGAATGCAGATGGTTCATGGACCTATTCATTACAATCTTGTATCCAACAATTTGAACAAGCTTTTCCTGAAGTGCAAGTCCACTACGACGCATTTGTACGTCGTAGGCATGATATACTTAAGCGGTTTGAAGAAAAACATTGCATCTGCAAAGGCAATTCATCTGGTAGACCAACCGTATTAACTGATGAAGTTCTCGAGGACATGCAGATGCGAATGGATCGTAGTCTCCATAAATCCATTAAACGCTTAGCCACTGAAACAGGTAGGAATCTATTTGCATTAAACAAATAATATGTTTTGCTTCATTCGTGTTTTAAATTATTAATTATTTTGAATTTATCACTTGTAGTAATTCAATTGTTTTATTAGCAAACTTAAATAAAAAACTGGCACTGCTATTTATTTCTGAATTATTTACATTCATTAAACAATTTAAACTATTTTAAACCATAATCTAACCAACAACTTTTTCCGCAGGACTTTCATATGGAAGTTGCCAAGTTGCATTAAAAAAGAAGCTACGAATGCATCCCTATAAAGTGTCTGTAATACAAGAACTGTTTCCGCATGATCATCAATTACGAGTTCAATACTGTCAGTGGTTTATGCAACACTTGAACAAAGATGACATATTCAATATTACATTTATGTCAGATGAAGCATGGTTTCATTTGTCGGGCTATGTGAACAGCCAAAATTACAGAACCTGGGCCACAGAGAATCCCCACAATTATGAAGAAACAAGTTTGCATCCCCAGAGGGTTGGTGTATGGGTTGCGATGTCAAGACGCAGGATCTATGGTCTATTGTTTTTTAATGACACAATCAGTGGAGAAAGATACCGAGATAATATTTCAACACCTTTTATCGAACAACTATTGGATGATGAAATCCAAGAGGGCTACTTCGAGCAAGATGGTGCATCAGCACTTACGGCACGCACCACTATTCGTTATTTGGAAGAGCTCTTTGATGACCGAGTGATTAGATCTCACACCATTAGATTTTTTTCTATTTGGGCATTTGGAGAATAATGTTTACAGGCACCGTCCACAGAATATTGACGAATTAAAAGAGGCCATACAAAAAGAAATTAATAATATATCACCAGAAACCTTAGTTTCCGTTTTCAATAGTATCAAAAATAGAGTTCGGTTATGTTTAGAGAAACAGGGTGGCCATATCGAACCATTTATGTAATTTGTACATAAATTGCAATAAAATGTAAAATAACTAAATGAAATTATAAAATTTAGGATAAATGTAAGCCATTATTTTTAATTAAATTCTAGTAACCTGCTACCTAATGAATTATTTTTTATAAATAAATTATGGCAGCTGAAATAATTGCGATTTTTAGTTCTGTTATCTAGCATACCTAGTTCTAAGTATTATGTTACATTAATTTCAGAAAATAAAAATTACACGTCAATTATTAATCTTTAATTATTCCCAGAACACGATTGCGTTAAGACGCCTGCCAAAATGTCGGTTTTGATAAATGGTTTTTTTAAACATAAAATTAAACATTTTATGACTCTTAATGATTGAGTATGTATATTATTTATGCATGTTTAACTATACAAAAAAATTCATTATTAAGTATTTAGTTTTAAATTTAAATGAGTTTGAACTTCAAATATTCTTTAAATGACCAGGTATTGGTGCGTTTACCCTACCTGCATAATTATCTTTTTATGAAAAATTCTTCATAATGGACAGTTAATATTAATAAAATTGAAAAAATAACTAAAAAGCTCTTGTTGAACAGCTACATCAGCATTGTTTGGGCCTTATCTAATTCTTGTTTTTAAAAATATCTTCAATATATTGTCATTTTTTAATTTTCCAATTTTATATATAATTATCTTTAAATATTTAAGTTTCTAAGTAGTTTCATCATATATCTAATACTACGCCACTGGAAAACTACATAATTCTTTATTACAACAGAGCTGCCAACAGTGCAAGATGTGTTGCCTAACCAACAGTAAATTTCGTGGTCACGTGGCTTCCTCCTATTGATGATGTCCCTGTAGAATAATAATTTAATTTAGTTATTTATTAAGAAAATTGCAATAATACCCAGTCAAGAAAATATGTTAAAACTAGGAAATAAACCTTAAATATAAAAGAAAAGAAAATATGAATAAATTGTTAAATAGTTGTTGTATTTTAATTTTTTAATTTATTAACTACAGAAAACAACTTAAACTACAGGTGTGGCTATGCAACCCATATGACACACCTGAGTATAGGTACTGCATCTCCTCTCCTTTAACAAACAAAAATAAAATAGAATTTTAAAAATTAACATTTAAATTTAAAACTTCCACCTGTTTCATGTGTTACAAATTTTTTATCAAGATTCACATTTATATTTAAATTATTTGCTGCTTCGTTTGTAACCACATTGTTTTGTACATCTTCAAAACGAACATGTTGATTGGTTTTACCTTTTGGAATATACACATATCTACTGGAAGAAGGTGGAATACGTATTGTGAATTACAACGTGGTTTGATATAAATTCTATTTCTTATAATACATTTTCCATCTTCCTTTCCAGTACGATAAGTTCTATCTTTAATTTTATCCATTATCTTCCCTTTTTTCCATATACCTTTTAGTAAATCTTGATACCAAATTAAATCATGCTTTTAAAAATGGAATCTAGCTTGTGCACCTTTTCGATCATAATATTGTTTTTTATTAAATTGTGAGTCGTCTATAATATTTTTAAATTTATATTTATTAATTATCTTAGGATCTAAACTTTTATTTATTGTCTAATGCTAAATTGTTCCTTAAGTATCTGGACATCAAAATTTGTGGAGTATAAGAATGATAAATTGGAGTATTTCTTAAAGATAACAATGCTAGATAAATATCTTTATTACGATTTTTTAATAATTTTTTGATTGTTTGAATGGTACGTTCAGCAAGACTATTTGCTTGTTGATAGTGTCGTGATACTAAAATACTTTGAAAATTCCATTTTTTTGAAAATTGTTGAGATTCTTTGGAAGACAACTGTGTAGCACTATCTGAAATGACAATTCTTGGTATTCCATGTTGAGCAAAAATAGATTTTAATGAATTTATGACATTTGTTGCAGTCAGATGTTTTCTAAGATTTTCAATTTCAGGAAACTTTGAATAACAGTCTACAACAAGTAGGTAGTACGTTTTATTGTTTAAATCAAATAGGTCGATTCCAACCTTCTGCCATGGCAAATAAATTATTTCATGATTTGTCATATGTAGATTGATTTTTTATTCGAATTTGCATATTTCTGGCATGTATCGCATTTACGTACATATTCTTCTATGTTGGAATTTATATTTGGCCAATATACTGATACATTGCCTATAGAAATACATTTTTATATACGTAAACGTCCTGCATGAATATCTTGTAATATTTTGTGTCTCCAGGACTGTGGTAAGTGTAATAATTCTGTGATCATAATAGATTAACTTGTTAGAGCTTTCGGTTATTTCAGATCTTTATTTCTAATAATGTTTAATTTGAGTGAGAACTTTATTTAAACTTTTGGGCCAATTATTATGTAGTACATAATGTTTAATTAATTTTAGTTTATTATAGCTCGAGTTTGATCGTGTGTTAGTTCATCATAGAATTTCTATGCTTTTTTGGCCCGTTGCACTTTAAAATCACTTAGTGGAGACAAAACACTTCCTGAAGGCAGCAAAGATGACCTTGCTAATAAAGGTGGTCTGATGGATGAAAAACGAAGCCTGACTGTACAATCTACACCTTACAATAAGACACCAGTTTTGAGTGACTAAGTCATCTGCAGTGGTTCGATGATACTGCGAACAAATGAAATACAAGGAAGGCTGAAGCAAAAAAGTGCAAACAAGGCATCTTGCCATAGGCGCTGCAATATCACTGATTACCACACTAAGGCGCCTTAAGAAATTTCGACATAAGCGCCAATTACCCTAAGTTTATACTGATCATTCAAATTAGATTAATCAGATTAACGTACTTAAGTATCGAAAATTGTGTCAAAACATTCGGACATCGTTAACAACTGATAATTGAAAAATAGAAAAGGCGGCGAATATAATCTTGCATATGGGCGACTCATACTCTGTTCTCAGTTTATTAAAAGCATTTTCTGAAAACAAACACGTAAATAGTATCTGCAGGTGATTATTTAAAGTAAACAAATTGCACCGTTTAGCTATAAAGTTACTTCAGTTCAATGCCAAGCAAAACGTGTTGAGTGTATTATCAGACAACTTATCACAATAACTTGTTCTATAAGCGAGGGAAAGTGTGATAACGTACTAATTACTAGATTGTTGTAAACTAGTATACTTTTATTTATTATTTTCTATTTTAAACAGTTTAAGTCAAATTTAGAATGACCATGGTTTACCTAACTCTTTTTTGGTGGGATTATCTTATAGTTTTCATCATTGTTGGTTTTAGTATTTTGATGGGTGTATATTACGGGTTTTTCAAGAAAACCAATGCGAGTAGCACAGAAGATATTTATTTGGTGAAAGAAATGAAAGTATTGCCTATAGCAATGTCCATGATTGCAAGGTAATTATCTTAGAATCCGTGTAATGCTCTGATATTCCCGTCCTGTTACAGCACAATCTCAGTACCAGATATATTGTCGTTACCAGCTGAAGTTTACCTACACGGAACACAATTCTGGTGGAAATACTCTGCTTACCTATTGCAGGCTTAATTGTGTCTTCTATATATTTGCCGACTCTGTATGAGTCAAAAATCAGCAACTGTTACCAATACCTAGACAGGAGGTTTAGTTCCACAGTTAGAAAACTGTGTCTAATCTCGTTTGTTTTACCAGGAATAATTTTAGTTCAATTGTTCATTTATGCACCCTCTTTGGTTCTTAATCAAGGTATTGCATTGCTTGCACGTGAACATTTTATTTTTATCAACTAGTCTTGCTTATTTTTGAACACAGTCCACAATTTTTAGTGAGCGGTTATAATATCCATATTGTGGCTGTCATTATTTCTTCGGTTTGCATATTTTACACAGCTTTCGGTGGTTTGAAAGCTGTAATCTAGGCGGATACCTTGCAACTAACTGTTACACTACTAAGTTTTAGTATAGCACTAATAATTGGCATCGTTTCTGCTGGAGGGTTTGACAACGTTTAGAAAAAAGCCCAGGCTGGAGATAGACTTCATTTTTTTGAGTGAGTAGCTTTTGGTTTTAAAAATCAAATTGTAAGGGTAAGGCGAGGTAAAGGAAAACCAATAAACAAATTATGTCAATTCAGAAGTCCATATAGTACTTATCATCTAATCTACAATAACATTAAAACTATAAAAACCACAACAAATATCATTTACAGATTAAATCCTGATCCAACCGTCAGAACAACATTTTGGAATGTAATAATTGGGCATACTTGTCGATGGACAGCTTTTATGATAATACATCTTGCATCAACACAACGTTTTCTTTCCGCATCGAACATAGCGGATTCCAAAAAGGTTGCATAACTGAGTCTCAACATTAGCTTGTGTAATGAACATAAATATTTCTAGGGTGATACTATTTTTTGTGCTTGGTATGATGATTATAAAATCGATATTGTGTTTTTCTGGATTAATACTTTATTCCAAGTACTCCGATTGTGATCCACTTTCTGTAGGTGATATAAAAGCAGTGGACCAAATTGTATCATATTATGTTTTGGATGTTGCCAGTACTATACCTGGACTTGGTACAATGTTTATCACTGCATTAATTGCAGTTGCCTTAAGGTAAACAATCGTAGCAAAGTAAAGACTTGTGCAATGTTGCCTTTCTTTATTCTTTAGCGTTCTTTTTACCTTGCTCAATGTCTTTACGTGCATTTTATATGCGGATTTCATATCACTTCTTTTGCCATCATCTATGAAAAAGAAATGGGGCGTAACTATAACGAGAATCATTACAATATGCATTGGAATTATTGGAATTGCCCTAGTCTTCATAGCGGAAAAGTTTGGATCTCTTTTCGAAATGAGTTACCTTGTTGTTGGATTTCTACTGGAACTCTGCTTGGGATATTTACAATGGGTGCAGTTTTTCCTTTTGCAAATGTCAAGGTTTGAAACTCATTTCAACGTTTTTAAAAAACCAATAATTTTGATAATGTTGTAGGGTGCTCTGTCTGGTGGAATAGTATCGATGGCGCTTCCTGATTGTTAAAACGCAAATTTATATTTGAAAGGGTGTAATCAAGCATGATACCAAACCACTTTCCATTGAAGGGTGTAATGCAACAATTCCAAACATGACATCATCCACGTATGTAAATTTTGTATTGCAAAATATTATTTAATTTACAGAATCAATAATGGAGATCCTTTAAGTACTCTTTGTTTTTTAGACTACAATCAGTGAATTCGCCAGAAGAGTCATTTTGGTTGTTCAGGATTTCTTTTCACTATTACACATGCATGGAATGTATAATTTGTATAACTATTGGTTTAATAGTAAGCTGGTTCACGAGAAGTAGAGAAATTGTAGATTTTCATTTACTTACTCCAATCATTAGAAAGTTCAGATCCAAGAATGCTCCGTTAGAAAATATGAGTCATCATCAGGGATGACACCGCAGTTGTAGCTGTCCTGTAAACACAAACCGCAGTTTGTTTCTTTAGTGTACTGTGTTGCGAGTACTGTTGTCATGTTCTATTTGTCATTCTGGTTATAAGGTCGTTTTTATAAAATACAGTTTGTTTCATATTAAAATGTAGTTGTTTCATTTATAAAATGGCGTATAGATGTATGTTTGGTGTTATTTTACTATTTTTAAAATAATTATAAAAATAAAAGTCAAAAAGTTTTTTCTTTTCTTAGTCATATTCAAAAAATATAAGAAATCAAAGTATCATAAATAAACGATGGCGGACCAAGATGATGGTAAATACAGAGACTTTAATTACGATAACCTTAGCAGACATGTACATGCAGAACAAGAACTGTTGATAAAAGTAAATCGTCTGGGCGCACAACTGTTTTAACTGAAGATGTACCAACTCGCATGGAAAAGAGTTCTAAGAAGTCTTTAAGGCAATTATCGCAACAAACCGGTACGTTTAAATAATTTCCTTAATCAGATAAAAAATTCATTGTGCTATTGAATTTTAGGCTTAAGCTATGGAACATGTCAGAAAGCATTGAGAAAGGAATTGCATTTGTACCCAAACGAGATCTCAGCAATGCAGGAATTGCTTTCAGTGGATTATGATAAACGGGTACAATACTGCCATAGGTTTAATAACAATTTAAGGGATGATGAAGTGTTAGATTTGTCTTTCTTTAGTGATGAGGCTTGGTTTTATCTTACCGGCTACGTTAACTCGCAGATGTATAGAATATGGTCAGAAGAAGCTCCTGGTGAATTTTTACAAACTTCACTACATCCTGTGAAAATTGGTGTTTATGTAACAATGTCAAGAAGACGGATAATGCGCGCGTGGCTTTTGAAGATACTGTTACAGCTAATCGTTACAAAGAATTTTTGCAGATGGTTATAAATTAACTGCATGATGATGAAATACAGCGGGAATATTACCAACATGATAATGCCGTTGCTCATGCGGCAGCACAAACTCGTGCATATTTTAAAGAACTTTATAGAGATAGAATTATAAGCAGAGGACGATAGGCTCCAAGGTCATCTGATCTCACTCCTCTAGATCGTTATTTATTTAGGTACCTAAAAAATGCCATATATCATACACTACTGCATACAATAGAAGACTTGAAAATGCCATCACAAATGCAATACAAAATATCAACCAGCAACAGTTGCGAAATGTTTCTGACAACGTGAAGAGGAGAATTCAGGCTTGCATACATAATAATGGTGGTCATGTGGAGCATACGATGTAAAATCTTTAATTTAAATGATTCATGTTAAATGAAAATTGAGATATATTTAAATAATTTGTAAAAAATTTATTGTGTAAAAATGTTTTATTGAATTAAATAAATTTTATAAAACAACTATTAATTATAAGTTGTGTAATTACTGAATGACTTAGAAAGGTTCAATTAATTTTATTAGTAGAGACAATAACTACCATTAGTGTTCAAACTAAAGTTTATATAATATAGGAATTTTAAAATAGTAGGCAACCACTTTAGCAGAAGTATTTTCCGGGTGGCATAGATTTCATTACAAAAAGACTTTCTAAGTGGCAAGCTTCATCCTATAAGTAAATGACAGTAAACGGAATCAAATATAGATAACATTACTTGCGGGAAACAATTTTTTGAACAATAATAATAATGATCTTACTGTATATGTACTTGTGGACTTACTGATAAATACGTCGACATTAAACAAAAATTGATTGTAGAAGGTCCAATGTAGAGTTAGCAGAAACAATGTCATTGTCACAACTTCACACATCCCAGGTGTCATCTCCGTTAGCCACAGGCCAAGAAATTGTCGGTGTTATTTGTAGTAAACAAAGCGTGGGAAGATTTAATGAAAAGAGGATAAGAAGCCCTAGAAGATTGTTCAATTACTATAATACAAAAGGCAGGTCGAAAAGACGTAGTCAGATTCACAGATGTGTCCTGTAACCTGCTCATATTGTAAGAATGTAGGGCATGTTGCAATAAAACACCAAACACACTCGATGACTTTTTAACACAGACTAGGTACTCTTTATTTAGTAACAGTACATTTGAATACATAGTAAATTCATAAGAGGATGCTACTAGCCCAAATTGCTCACAACTTTTCAACACCCCCACTTTATCATCAATTCAGGCCTTAACTTAGTCCTAATTTACTTACAAATCTAGAATGTTTTGCTTTACATAACCCTTTTGTTAAAATATCTACTGGCATATCAGCTGTAGTTAAATAACAAATATTAACAAAACCATTGTTGACAGCATCTCTGATAAAATGATGCCTCACAACTATGGGTTTCGATCTATTATGAAACATAGAACTGATTGCACGTTTTTTTAATTAAATAGCCTCCTTGGCTGCTTTGAATAAAACCATATATTCAGCCTCGGTGCTTGATGATGCCACAGTTTTTTGTTTTCTGTTCTCCCATGAAATAGCAGCATTAGATAACATAAATACAAAACCAGTATATGATCTTCTATCTTGCTTATTGCTGGCCAAATCAGCATCTACAAAACTTTTCAGCAATGAATCTGAACGCTTATATTTCAAGCTGAAACCTTTTGTACCTTATTGTAGATATCGTAAGATTTTTTTAGCATATTTCCAATGTTGTTCATTATGTCTATTATTAAACTGACTTAAATAATTTACACTAAAGGCTATGTCTGGTCGTGTGAGTACATTTAAATACATCAGACTACCTACCAGTTCTTGATAAGGAACATTACAACAATTAATATTAGTGTTATAAATTGTCACGTTAGTTAGTTAGATGTGCTTATAGGCTTACAATTTACTATATTAAATTGTTCTAATAAGTGATCGATGTAACTTTCCTGATTTAAGGTCAATGTAGCTTAGTTCCTATCTCTTTACTTTAAACTTAGAACTTAGCTCTTGTTTTAGAACTTCTGTCTCAACTATAATATTAGAAAATATAAAGGTGAAAAAGTTTCCTCATAGTCTACACCTAATTCCTGACTAAAACCTTTGGCAACTAACCTAACTTTATAACGTACTACTTTATTTTCCATGTGATAACGTCTACTGCTGACAAATAAAATAAGAATAATCTGCATAAACGTATAATATAAACAACACAAACAAAAGCAGTCAGAACACGAACGGCTAATTACAGCAGGAGCACTTTTTAACCCCCTTGAATATATGCAACTGCATGTACACTTCAGCTTTCTGTCAAATATAAACCTATCATCCCTACTACTAACATTATAGGTATAAATTATTATTAATAATGTAGTACATCATGCTGTTTATTACACGTAACTGTGGATTTGTTTTCGTTTTCCGTGATTTTACGTTTGACTTTGATCATGTACAGTGTGATCCAATTTCGATGATATTAAATGGGTAACTTTCTTATTAGCGCAGATAAATGAAAACAGCTTAGGTACTCGTGACCTCTTTTTTCATGCTTATTCTATTGCCGTTGTTAGAAATAAGCTGTTGTCTTTTGTTTTTTTCCTAGAGAGAAAAAGTAAAAAATGACCGATTCCTTCAATTTGCTGTAACTCCTTTATTTTCGAAGCTAGAACAAAATTATTTTATCATTGTTGAGGCACTTTTTAACGTAGAATTCAATGCCGTTAGTCGTTTCTTTCCAATTCTTTTCATAACTGCGCTGTAACTCAAAGTTGAATTTTTTAAATAGATCGATTACTTTAATTTGCTGGAACTCCTTTATTTTGGAAGCTAGAAGAAAATCATTTCAGCATTATTAGGCACTTTTTAACGTAGAATCTAATGCCGGAAGTCGTTTTTTTCTAGTCCTTTTCATAACTGCACTGTAACTTAAAGTTGAATTGATTAAATGGTCCATTTCAAAACTTGATACTATCTGTATCGATGTCAATTAGAGAGTGTTCTATCGCCGTTATCATAGGAGCGAATTTTTTTGGTAATCCCATCAACAATAACAAACCTGTCCACTCGTCATCTACTTTAAAGCCAGTCCGACGCAATTTCTGTGCAGTTTTATGAAATGGGAAAGGACGCTTCAAGAACATAATCGCTGTCTTGCAGCAGTCTTATGTCGCGCAGCAGAAATAAATCTAAGGTTCAATAAGTTGAGTTGTCAATTTGCTAAAACAGAGCTTAAATACCTTGAACATATTTTTTCAAATCTGGGTGTGAAAGTAGATAATGAGAAGGCAAGAGAGTCACAGCAATGACATCGCCTACATGCATCAAATACTTTCAACGATTTTTTGGACTGATAATTCTACCTGGCTTCACCAAACCTAGCTGTCGAACAAGGTGTGAGCGTGGGCAAGAAGTCGGCAGTATCAAGTCATCGGGCCCATCAAATAGATGCATCCAGGAACACGCCGGCGACTGGGAGATCGCTGAATTCAAACAGTTCCTTCGAAACTGGGAGAGTCCTCCGTTGTCGCCAGCGTAGCCAACCCAGACCGCCAAAGTTAAGCCAGCTAGCCTTGGCTGCGATCCGCTGTCCAGGCCAGAGGTAGATAAATTTACCAAAGAATGTAGATCGTTGAAAGTTCAGGTCAAGGTTCCGCCGCTGCCCGGGACCTTCCACCCCGTAGAGCAGTCGTTACACCCAACACCACAGGTGCCGAAAATTAAATCCGCCACTGACCCTAAACGTAGAGACAGCTTGTGTTGGCGATGCGGCCTACTAAAACACCGCTGGGGAAACTGTAAAGGGAAGAGCCGCTTCTTTTGCAGTTAGGGACCCTTTAAAGATCCTGCCTTGTTGTTGTTGTTGTTGTTATTGTTTAAACTTTTACTTTGAAGCTGCACACCAAATATATAGTATGCCCATTTTACAGGTCCTTCCCTGAATGTTTGAGAATAGGCAACACATCTTACAATTCAGAGATATCTTTGTGTAATTACAGATTTTAAAAATAAAATGGATCATGTTTGTACAGTTTGTTTTCTATAATACATGTCAATGTCAAAATTCCTCAATTTATGCTGGTTAGAAATAAGATTTGCTTTTCCAGAAAACACAACAATAAGAATAATTATAAATATTATAAAACCTTAAGACTTTAATAATAAATAAGAAAACTTAATTAACAAAATGAAGAGGTTTGTACAAAAGTTAAATAGGAAATACAACCAAACAAATGTCTGACTTTTGTCAGTTTTGTAATTCACAGCAAACTATTATTAACAAGGGTTTTAAGACGTGTTGCCTATTCCCAAGCAGATTTTGAAATGGACAATATTACATTTTGGAAACACATTTATTCTTTAAGAAGGGGAGATGGAAATGTAAGTTATTTTGAAATTTCAAAACTAGATAATGCTTATTTATTTTGCCACACAGAAATGCCTGCGTTGAGATAGTATTTAGTACGATTAATCTAAACAAAACAAATCAACGGAACAGGTAAAGTGCTAGTACCCTAACTAACTGGCATTTTACATTGGAAACGTTTAATGTCAGCATAAAATTGCTATGATTTCGAAACTAAACCAGAGTTGTTAAATAGTCATAACAGTAAAATGCACGATTAATTCTGTGTAGTGCTTTTTTTCTAACTTGTATGTATATTTTTTATTATGATGTGTATTTAAATAAGAAAATGCTCTTCTAGGTGATCTTCAAAGTGGAGAGCTCCCAGCGTTCACACATGTCTACATATTGTTGTTCCAATAAATTAATTTAGATTTGATTCTTATCTTAGTGATTTTAGTTTTAATTAAAGGTTAGTTTCTTAGTAGTTGAGTATTTATTACAGTTTTATAGTGATTTAAGAAAAATAAAGAAACAAGAAAAAAAAATTAGTAATTTAAAAGTGCAGGAGCTGAAAGAAGAATTAAGCAAGAGAAATGTATCAACTACTGAAAGGAAAAAAGTACTCGTGAACAAATTAAAAAATGAATTAATGGCCTGTTTCGACCCAGAAACGTCGTGAACGGAGTATAACCAAGCGAGTATTCGCGGTGTTTGAATACCAGGTCAGCGTATAGTGATCACTGTTGTCCGATCGAGAAGGTTCTACTAAATCCCATCATTGCTTCTTGTAAAAGTTTGAATCAGATTTGACATTGTGATTAGTCGACTATTCCTGTATTTGGATTTTCTTGGAGGAAAAAGTTTGAGGTTTGTCCAACAGCAACGTCCGTAACAACCACGCATTTTTCCCCAAGCTTATCCTTCAATGGATATGCGCTGTCACCAATGAAATGCAGGACAGAGAATAAATTTGATTATCGTGAATCTTGCCTGAAGTAAAAACATCTAAACAACGTTTTTAAATAGAAATGCGAGATAGTATAGGCAACCCAAATGACATTCAATGCACGGAAGGAAAAACCTTTTTCATTAATTGACTCATCATGGTAAGCAATTACAATTTTTTTTCATTATCTCTTAAAAAATTTAATTTCTACAGATTTCTCTACTGATGCCTTGCAACAAAAACAATTTATAAAAAGAATTCTAAGGTGTTAGAAATTACCTTGAAAGCATAGACATTGCTATGGGTAATAGCTTGATTCTTTTCGTCAAATAGATATTATTTGTGCTACATTCATTGGTTTTCTTAAAAAAAGCCATAGTATACACCAACTGAAATACTAAAATCAATAATAAAGACAATAACTATACATGTTAAGTAAACCATAACAGCTTAAAGAATTGTTTACATTGTTAAAGAAATAATAATCATAATAAATAAAGAAATTCGTTCATTATCTAGCTAATTAGTATGCTATCACTATACCTTGTTGTAAGTAGGTATCACTGAAAGAAAATTTTAGAAGTTCCTTTTCTTCTACTGCGTGGTTAGCAACCAATAAGGTAAAAGCATGTTCATATAATGTTTACAAAATAAAAGTTTATATTGTACAGGTTGTATTTAATGTTGTAAGATATTACTACAATTATTTATTAGAAACAGTTGATTATGGTGATTGATTTAACAATGATATACAAAGCAACAAAATAATGTAATATATCAGTGCCTTATATTATTTCAAGCCTTTACAAAAGCTGTTTAGTGCTAGATATACTTTGTCTACCATCTATAGCATAGATGGTGGAGAATTATCTTAAGTAGGTTATTTTTCAAATGGTTTTTCCTTAAGAACAGTTAATTCACAATCATTTGTTGGAACAGTTTTGAATATTAACTTTTTAATGACTGGACTAAGTAAGTCAGGATGTACACGTTCTCCTTTTCTTGTAAACCAACTTACTGGTAAGCCGATAATTACACAAATTAGACATCCCACACATACATAATAGTGAAAGGAAATCCTGAACAACCATAGTGGCTCTTGTGAATCCACTGAGTTTAACCTGAAAGTTACTAATGGTTAAATGTATGATTTTTTTTAGTGCTTATCTCCTACAGATTTATTTTTTGTGTAGTTTTGATAACAATGTATTGCATTTTACTTACATGGTAAAAGTAGTATTCAAGTATTTCCATCCAAAATTGCGTTCCATGCATGTAAATCTCGACTGGCGTCGACAATAAATCTGGTACTGAAATAGTACTATAACACATAAAACTTTTTACTCGAAATGTTTAAGAAATCACATTTGAATATGAATACCTTGCAATCATGGACATTATTATGGGAAACAATTTCATATCTTTTGCTAAATAAGTTTCTTTCATAGTATTTGAGTTGCTTTTCTTAAAAAATCCATAATATATCCCAATGAAAATACTAAAACCAACAATAATGAAAATTAAAAGGTAATCCCACCAAGAGAATGTTAAGTAAGCCATTGTAGGTTTAAATTGATTTGTATCGCTTATAAACAAAATAAAAATAAAGTGTAATAAGTAGCCTACAACAACTGTAATTAGGTCTAGTTCATTTATTTATCTAACAAGTTATTTTTTTTTTATAAAACTCAATAGTGCTTACTAATTTGCAAATTAAGATAAACAAATAATGGTTGGAAAGTAGACTGATGTGAATAATTAACTGTTAAATGAAAATAAAATAAAAAGATGAAATAAAAAATTATTATAGATAACAAATTAAACCGATGTGCGTGTCAACAATGTTGATGTTAACAATTCATTGCTGACATGGCTTTATGATGTCAACAAAGTCGAGTTAGATGTGCATGCGCAAAGCTGTTAAATTACATTTTTTCCATAAATTAAGCTGTGTTTGCTTGTTGCAGTATATAGGATTTCCTATTTGCATTATCCAGCTTTTAAATTATTAGAATCTCAGTGTTGTTACTATTATTTACTTTACATAAAAAAACATTTTTGTAAACAAACTTCAATAAGTAGTTGTTAATAACCTAAATCTAAACTAATAGCTATAAAAGACGCTGAACCTGTAACAGGCTATGTCGAAGCCATATCAACCGTCACTATGGTTACAAATAGTCAGTCCATAGCTACCCCGTCTCTATGGTTACAGACAGTATGTCAATTTAAATAAATGAGGTTAAAAACAAATGTCAAAGAGAAAAAATGTCAATTGAAATAAATGAGGTTAAAATGAATGAAAATGAAAGCATAAAATAAAATACACCGTGATTTATCACGGGTGAGCCTCCTTGTGTTTATATAAAAAGTTAAACTCATCAAAATTTGACAAAATTGGTAATATTATTTATTTTTCTGCTGTTTAATTTTCAAAGGCAGTTTTCTTTAATGTAAAATCAATTCGTCAAGTTCGGTATTTCTTGCCTTCTTGAACATCAACACGTTTTGAAACATGTGGCATTACATTTAGATTTAGCAAAAAACATGCAGAATTCTAATTATTTGCGAAGTTGACCCATTGTCGATATTATTGACATTATTGGCATTGTTGACATGAAAACTGACTTAACCCAACTTAATCTCACACCTAACTTCATTGTTTATTTTTGACAGTATGACAGAGACTTAACAAATTGTAACTTTTTTCCTGCAAAGATGCTTACAAGTGGAAAAAGTGAGCGAATTTAGCAAATAAAGAAATAGTAAATAACTAGAAAGGGCTTTAAACGGAACAAAAAAGATGACAGTACTCCAGTGTTACCAGATGTAAAAACATTTTCTCCCCACCCGTCTAACAAAAATGACGCTAATAACGGTACAAAAATCCCCAAATTCAAAAATTCTTGAAATAATGCTCGTGTCCACGAACTGTAATCGTCCGGCAATTTATGTTACCACTGCGATAACCTGTGGTTTGCATGTGAATCTTTTATGCTGTAGGTGAAAGTAAACAGACTCTTTAGAAATTCTTTTCAAACATCGTCCGATGACCTCCAACTAATAGTTATGCAATAATACGTATATGTTCGAACAAATGTCGCTACTCTTATTCATTTGGCGGGCATGTGCGATCGTCCCGACGTCTATAATATAATATCATGCAATCAAAATGTATCAAAATGGCGGAAGAAGGACGATTATAGCTATAACTAACATTGCCAGAGCTGGAGTAAATTTCCAAATCTAAATATTTATTATTGCTTCTAACAATATGTTTCACTGTCGTGGCAACAGTGTAATCACTCCCACGATGATGGAAGATCCGTAAATAATGGCATGTTGTGAAAGGTAGGTCATCCTATACGTTTCCCCCAACAAGTTCGATCACAAATACCGACTAATACCGAGAGATACGCACCATCAAGACGCATTCAAAACTACCGTGACGGCAATTAATTTTTAGCAATTTACTTCCAATAACAAAAATAAAACTCTGATGATTATCAACAATAATAAATAAAAATCGAAAAACCATTATTTTTCCATTAAAAAACGGCCAAGTTGCAAATTTACTCAAAATCTTTAATTTGTCCTCAATAAATCCCCACTTCTTTAAAATCCTCACTAGTTTCCGCAAAAAGTTCCAAAATCCGCAATTTGGGGATACCTGGCAACACTGCAGTACTCACAACTTACCTTTAATCTTCATTTTTTCAGATTCACCCCGGTCAGGTCCGACTGGAGACAAACTTGACGCGGTCCGAAAACACCCCGGTAGTAGTTCAAGAGGTCCAAACAGCCGAACAGCTTAAGACGCCCAAACGGTACGAGGGATCCGAACGGCTCGACAGAGAAACCCGAGGAGCAGAGAAGTCCAAAAGGCCCGACGGATCCGTGTGGCCCGATAGGGCCAAGATGTCGGACAGGCTCCAACAGTTCGATTAATTTTTAAACTGAGGCCTGACTCGACCCGAACCCGACTTTCGACCTGGGATGCGTAAAGGCCCGAGTAGAAAACCCGGCCCGTGCAGTATAAATTGATTATAAACTAAATACTACAACCGTGAGATCAATATAGTAACATATTCGGGTTGCTAAAAAGTATGGAAACACGCTACCCCCGCAGAAAGGGTAAGTGATAGACAAATGAAATTTGGAGAACTTAAAGTAGGTATTTTTTGCTATGTTTTGCGAAGGAAATTAAAAACAAATCAGTTGTTTTTTCGTACGGCCGCCATCTTGAATTTCTTTAAACGGATCACCCTGTATATGACTTCATATCTCGATAGGGATTTTCAAGACAAATTCAGTGGTATATGGGTTGCTATACTTACCTTGAAAGGTTTTGGAGATAATCGCTATTCTTTTGTCAAGGATTTCACTATTAATTTTTATCAAAATCGAGTTACCCGTGAAACAGCAGACTTCGCAAATTCAGTAACGACTCCTACCGGAGTTCGTTGAATATTTGTCACCAGAAACTTATCCTATCAGTTTGTTGGTATTATTTACTAACATCCTGTATACAATTTTATAAATCAGCCTTTATCTTTTTTTGCAAATCAATGATTAATAATCGGAATTTTGCTTTTCTCCAGCTTTTAATCCTTTTGAGTGTATCTTTTTGAACTTAATTTTAATTTAATAGATTATTTGTGACGAAGATTTCCGTAAAACAAATCGCATCTTTAAAAAAAATACTAATTTAATCATACAGATTTTTAAAAACTCATATCTCAAACTAAAAGGGTTGAAATAGTGATAAAATTTTTAAAATAGTAACTGTTAAAAACACAACTTTGTTATATTAGTTACTAAATTCATGTTAGGGGATTATAATTTAAATACTTTAAGTTGGTAGGGACTGTTTTCCCTAGTGACAACCTTCACGATGGGCGTGGTAGCAGAGGGATGAAATCAGAAGTGTCAACATGTAAAACGTTGATAATCGTTTATTTACATTTTCATGATCAATAATATTGATGTATATTGTTTATGTAGTTTGTACACGAATTTAATAAAACTAGTAGTGATAATATAACTTATAGTGAGTTATTTTAAAAATGTGTGGAAGCCCTGTTGTACTGACTTCCATTCACTTCCAAAAGGTAAGAAAAGAAAAAGAAGAAATGTATATTTACATATTTAAGGTTACATTCTTCGAATTACAATACAAAATTCTCTTATATTGAAACAACAGGTTTAATTCATAATTTTGTAAAGTAAATCAATTTTCATAAGCAGTGTATATAACTACATGATGACATTTCCATGGTAACATGTCAACAAGTCATTATTCAAAGCATAAATGACTTGTTTTGTTAAACTATTTTATATTTTTTATCTATATTAACTTACGCGCTATCTATACTATACGATTTATATTTATCTACATTTATACATTTTGTAAAATGATCTACAGTACAAATAAACGCTTATAAAAGCATAAAAAAATGGAAATCCAATATGTTTATCAGAAAAAGAGAAGTGAATTTGGACGACAATGTATGTTCTCAGATCAAGGGCCAGAACTTATAGACAATTATGTATCAAATAAGGAACACGCTCATGAATATATATTAAGGTAAGCATAATCGACTAAAGATTCATATCATAATTGTAATAATTCTAGAGATCCTGTCTCGCAAGGTACACAATGTGCACCCATACAAGCCGAACATTACTTGAATACAACAAGAGCAGCCTATGTAAATACTGGTATAAATCATACGGAAGGTGGTTGGCCTAAAGATGTAAATATACATGATGAGGAACAAACTAAACGTTATAGACGTAAGGTTGAAAAAGATGAAAGCTTTAATCCTACAGTAATTCAATTATGCAAAGTGTGTTCTATTTAATAAAGATAATTCAACGATAACTTATTTAGATCTTTTCGTATAGAATATGGAAAGTTGTATCTTGCAAAATAATGCCATTAATATATATCAGCAATACTTTTCTGATGTCGAACCCACACCATTAGTAGAACGTAGTTCTGCACGTACTGTTAATGTTTATCAAGATCAGAATCCTATTAAAAGACCCATTAATCATATTTCGTGGTCGCCTGATTCCGGAACCAAATTAGCGATAACTCATTGTAATTTAAAATTTCAAGCACCAATTCAAAATGAAGTAACACATTCATATATATGGGAGGTAGGTAAGTATTCTGTTTACACAAAATCAAGTTAAGTATAAATTTAACAGCTGAAATTATACAAATTTGAGTCTGTACACATACAATAAATTAACCTTCAAAACTACTGTCA
Organism: Ignelater luminosus; assembly: GCA_011009095.1. Taxonomy (NCBI): domain Eukaryota; kingdom Metazoa; phylum Arthropoda; class Insecta; order Coleoptera; family Elateridae; genus Ignelater; species Ignelater luminosus. The sequence continues at coordinate 28,071 of VTPC01000584.1, forward strand.
TATTGACAGCCAAACTTACCAACCTTTCATATTTAGCAACAAAATATAATCAATATCACTATTGATATTTGCATTACTTTTTTAGTTTGTTTCTTATAAAATGTAGTGTGCTTTGAAAAATGACATTTAATAAAACAATATCAAGGCACACTAATAAAATGGAGTCCATGTTATGAAAAAAAGTGTAATTTGAAGTTTTTAAATTTCTAGGTTAAGTATTTGTCATTTAAATTATCTTACAATTAAATTACATGAATTAACGTGTAATATAATCTTGACTACATTATTGTAGAAAATCCAAACAGGCCTTTGATTGTATTAAAACCACAAGTTCCAATTGTATGCTTGGAATACAATCAAAAAGATGTCAATTCACTGGTAAGTGGCCAATTTAATGGGCAAGTTGGTGTGTGGGACACACGCCGTGGCTCAGAACCTGTTGAATTAAGCATTACAGAAGTGAGCCATCGTGATCCTGTACACAATGTGCTATGGATCAATTCAAAAACTGGCACGGAATTCTTTAGCTCCTCTACCGATGGTCAAGTAAAATGGTAAAATTACAAAAATGAAAAGATTTTTAATTAAAATGAGACATTCTTTTATCAGGTGGGATACAAGAAAGTTGAATTCACCATTGGAAACGTTAATATTAAGTTCACCAGGGCAAATAATAGAAAAGGCAATGGGTGCATCCTGTTTGGAATACGAGCCTACAATTCCCACTCGATTTATGGTTGGTACAGAACATGGCATTGTGATCTCGTGCAATCGTAAAGGTAAATCACCCTCCGAGAAGATGGCACTTAAATTCACGGCTCATTTGGGACCGGTTTTGGCTTTAAATCGAAATCCAGCATTTGTCAAGAATTTTCTTTCAATTGGAGATTGGACGGCAAAAATCTGGTCTGAAGACTGTAGGGAAAGCCCTATTATGTGGACAAGTTACCATAAACCAATGCTTACGGATGGAGCATGGAGTCCAACAAGGTAAATGATTGACATCAATGTAATAAAAGCGATATGTTAATTTGATTTGATATTAGATTTTCAGTTTTTTTTACTACACGTGCTGATGGTACTTTAGATGTGTGGGACATACTGCAACAACAGAAACAGGCTTGTCTAGGTGTAAAAGTGTGTGATGAACCGTTACGTTGTTTACGCACCCATGATATGGGCCGTTTAGTTGCAGTTGGTAATTCAAAAGGATCAACCTATCTTGTACAGTTTAGTGAAAATTTATCCACTTGCAATAAAAATGACAAAATGTTGTTAACTGCTGTAAGTTTTCTCTCTCTAGTTATTTGTATCAAAATGCATAACATCATTCTGTAAATATCATGATAGATGTTTGAGAGAGAGAGTAGAAGGGAGAAGATTTTGGAAGCACGCAATAGGGAGCTTCGACTTAAAATGAAAACAAAAAGTGCCCAGCAGGTTGCTACAGAAAGCGAAATGGAACTTATAGAGAAAGACAAGGGAGAAGGTTCCGCTATGGTGTTTATGGATGCTCATGTTGTTGCTGCTGAAAAGGAATTCTTTAATGTGGTTGAAACTGAACTTAGAGGACCTCAACCTGAAGTTGAAGGTAAAGTTTGTTTTTTTTTTAATAGACTTGTGTTATTTATATTTGTTGGTATTTTGTGTAGTAATATCGCAAGAGATCTTGTGATTGTTGGTGATTATATTACGAATGCATATTGTGCAGTAACAAAGAGGGTCAGTTTGACAATTTAAAAACCACAAACACATAAGTAATATAATCAAGAAATCCCAGATCTTGAGTGATATCTTGCAAGATTATTTCATGAATACAAAGTTAAAAAAAAAAGTAACAAATTTTATTTTATGTACAAATTATTGCAATTAAATTGGAAAGAATGCCAACACGATTTTGAAAATCAGAGAGTTTGAAAATATCTATTAATCTTTGAATTAGATAAATAAATAATATTTGTGATGAATTGATGTATGTAAGAAACATTCTCTTATAATTTATTGTGTTACAAATTGAATTTCAATTGGCTTTTACAGAAGACCTACTGAAAGAGTGACCACTTGAAAGAATAATAGAAATAATTTTAGAATTCAATATCATTTTTTAGAACATAAGGAAGAAGAACAGCAAGATGAATATGAACCAGAACCACCTGCTCAACCTGAACCTCCACCAGTTTCACCTAAAGAAAGCAAGGGAAAAGATGATAAAAAGAAAAAATGAGAATGTAAATTATTGCAATGTAACATGTATACTGACATTTAAACATTTTTTACAAATATATAGAATTAATAAGCAATGTTCATTTTCCATATATAAAGTTTTGCCACTGATCATGTTCAAAAAGGTTTTTCACCAGAATGAACACACGCATCTATTAAAGCAACAAAATGGTTTTTTTTTTCTTCGTAAGCATTTAAAATCAGATATTTTTTTACACTGAAAGATTTATAACCAAGATATACACTCACTCTGTCATTGATGGAGATTTCTAATCAGTCTACAATTAAAAAGGTCTTTCACTTGTGTGAATTGACACGTGTCTGCAAACTATCTATCATTACATCATATTAAAAATGCTTTACACCACTGTGTATTTTAAAATACTGTCATAATTTTCTATTTTTATATTTATAGTGGCATATATAACTGAAATAACTCTTACCTGTTGGAAATAGCTTTACATCATCTTGTTCCTTTTTTGACTTCGATTTCTATAATTCTTGATTTACTGCTCTACAAACTAATAAAGAGAAATTACGAAGTGGCATGCAAAAAATGCTATTTTATTCTGCAGTTTATTACCTTTTACAATTTCATCTAGGCTCATGCCAACATTAAGGGGGAAGGGAAGGGCCAGTTTTAAAAGCTACAATCAAGGGATAATCGTAACATTTGTAACATATCTGTATTATACGTATTAATATATATAATAGTTAGCACCTTTTAAATGTACTTGGGTGTTCCCGTTCTATGATGTTATCAGTTTTTTTTATTTCATTGTTGCTGGAGGTGCTGCAGTCCTCCACATGTTCGCATTTTCCACACTATATGAATTTCTGCGTTTCCTTACATAATAATTATTTAGATGATAAATCATATTTAATAAAAATTGGTAAACAGTAGTTTGTCGAAAATTATTTTAAGGTTATAACACTTATGACAGAACGAAACTGTCGCCAACCAGTATCGCCAACATGTCCCGGTTCAATTTCCCTCGGAAATGTACGAAATAACCCTTAAATTTCCCTTAATTTGAAAATTACTCATTTTTTTATATAAATGGTTTTTTCTTTTTTCATATGCTGAGTTTTCTTATCACAATATACTAACATTACTATTAAACTTGAAATTAAAAAAAAACTATCCAAGTGTCAAAGATAACATCGGAACACACAAACAACTACCTATTACACAGGGTGTTCCAAAATTCTGGAATTTTAGAACATCAAAACTTCTATTAACAGTTATATTAATAGGACCTTACCTTAGATTTTGATTGATTGAACACCAAATCACACTGTACTGAACAAGATATAGGTAAAAATGTTTAATGAGTGTACAAATTTGATTTAGTAGTTATCAAATCTTCATGGGCCTTCGAAGGTTTAAAACTTACACAATCAATGTTTTTAGAGAAAAATGCAAATTGCGAAATTGTAATGCTATTCACTTCACTTCCTATCCTGTTTCGCTTTTTTGTACAGATATCCATAGCCATGAAAAAGATTCTTTCGGTATCAGCCATGGCTGTACTTTACTAGCTACAATGGCAGATAAATTAAAGAAGAACTAAAAAACTTCCGTATCAGCTCTTAAACAACTGTAGAATGAGTTATTTTCACCCACCATTACAAGGGCCCTATAGTACTCGTTAGAGGTATATTTTCATTTTCCAGACAGTGTTTTGAGTCATCTACTAAAATCGATAATTTGCATGATCGTAATTCTTCCGTCGGCTCTCGAGTTTCGTTTTTTGACAGTTTTTAATAATGTTTGTGCACTTTGTACGGCCTAATGACACATCTTGTAGAATCTTGGAAGATGGTATTGCTTCTTTTAGCATTGGTATTAAATCTCAAAGCCACATTATGTTCCGCAACAAATGCCGATAATTTTATTTCGACATCTTTAACCAACCGTTTATGATCACAGTTGTCAGTTGATTCCTTTTTCTTAAAACAAACTATTTAATTATGTTGATGAAGACGCGTGCATGTTGGTTTTATGTTTTTTAAAGATTTGTGTGTCTTTGCAGTTCAGAAGCTTCGCATTTCAGTACCTATTACGTGACACATTTTTACAGCGGGCTTTATATTCATTGTCTGTTTTTCAAACCATTTCTTATATCACACTCCTTAGAACACAGGCCTAAATTTCCAGGCCCGGCTCGACTGGGAACAAACAACCCGAACAGAGGAGTCCGAAGGGCCGAGAAATTCAAAAGACCCAACAGACCCGTATAACCCAACAGACCCGTATAACCCGACAGGCCCGAGACATTCAAACGACCCAATAGACCCGAAGGGCCGAGAGGTTTAAGAAGCTCGACAGGTTCGAACGGTTCAATAGGCCCGACAGGCCTGAACGCTCCAACAGGCCGCAGGTCCGAACGGACTGACATACCCGAGAAGCCCAAAGGGCCAAAAAATCCAAAAGGCCCAACAGACCCGACAAGCTCGAGAGATCCAAACAACCCAACAGACCCGAAGGGCCGAGAGGTTCGAGATGCTCGACAGGTTCGAACGGTCCAATAGGCCCGACAGGCCTGAACGTTTTAACAGACCGGAGGCCTCAATGGACTGACATATCCGAGAAGTCCAAAGGGTCGAAAAATCCAAAAGGTCCAACAGATCCATATGACCCGAGAAATTCAAACGACCCAATAAACCCGAGAGATCCAAAAATCCCGACAGACCTGTACGACCTGACAAAGCTGAAATGTCCGAGAAGTTCCAACAGCTCAGCAAACCCAACAAGACCGAATGACCTGAACGCGAGATTCGACCCGGGCCGAGTAAAGTCCCAACTAGAAAACGCGGCCCCTGCAGACTTCTAGCGCTCCTGTTCATCGCTACTACTAATAGAATTCATTGTCGATACATGCTAATCACTTAAAATTTGTCTGTGCATCTTGGACTTGAATGATTCACATGCATTCTGTTTGTTTTCAGGTGTATTGCGCTATCTGCGTAATGAAAATAAAAGTGTTGGTTTTATTAAATAAAGTTTTGCAAGAAACTGAAGAAATCCTTTAATTATTGCACAAAACTTAAAAAAAATCCACTGAAAACTGTACATTATTGCCAAGGATATTTGATACAGTCGTAAAAATAATAATGCAATAAATTGTTTTCGGATGACATAATGACGCTTTCTTTGATTTTAATAGTAGTGAATATTTTGAGGTTACCTTGAAGGTAAAACAAACCTATCTCTTTTTTATTAATTACATATTGTATTTTCTCTCCTTGCTATCTAATGTCAAACATAACCTTCATTTCAAAACTTATTTTAATAGGTTATGTTTTCATCATAAACGCAATGTTGATAATTTTCACATCCACATAACCTACAAGTAGAATTTTTGATAGTTTTTGTCATTTTTAATAAAAATATAGTCAAGTAATCTAATAAGTTACGTTTGTATTTTCCTAAGTACTCGAATTCTAATAACTTTTTCTAAAACATGCAATGTCCTTTGAATTTCAGAACTACATAACCTTGAAAGGCTGAGACCAGAGATTTTGCTGCAAAAAGTTATCAACATACATCTTTTAGTATTAATCAATTAAAGTAAGTTTCGCATGTATTTATATTTGCCAATACGATTATTACAAATTTTTTAAGAGCTATTTAACCAAGGCAGACACTATGTATTGATTTTTATTAATACCTTGATAGTAAATAAGAACAGGAAAGAAACAAATAAAACTGCAAAATTCATCCTTGTATGGAATACTTTTACAGAAATAAACTAATACTATACTTCTACAATCTTTATATTAAAAATTAATATAATCTTCTCTCTGAAATAATCAATTAAACAACATTTAATGCCAACTACCTAAAAAATAATATTAAATTCGAACTAAAATGATATGTTGCACATTCAATAAAATCACAAGAAACAATAAAAACTAAATGGAGAAATATTATGGCATGCACATGTGGCGTTATTACTGCACCATAATTAGATTAACATAGGAAACACAAATTATAAATAGCAGTCACAAATAAATGTATTTAGTCATCAGACGAATTAAAAGCATTAAATAACCATCTTCGTTCAATATTAGCACCGATACCCATCAATTCTTGCTTGAAGACTGTTGGAAATCTTGTCATTAACACTTCTATATCAGACGGTTTCAAATTTGATTCCAATTTACTAACGTAAGACCAAATATAGTCTAAACCAGCTCCAAAAGGGTGCACATTTAAGAATGCAGAAATAATTCCAACCAATTTTGCGTCTCGTTCATTTAAAGGTGGTACTGCTTCACTTGTAGTCTCGCTTATAGTTGTACTTTCTGATGGTTCGGGTTCACTATCATCTACGGTTACAATATCCCTATCGGAATTAATCTTGGACTTTCCATCATTTATCACTTGCAATTTTGATTGCAATTCTTTAACTTTGTTTTCTTCTTCTGTTTGTTTACGTTTTGCATCTATCAATTGTTGTTGCATACCTTGCAGAGTATTTTGCAACATTTTAAATTGTTTATCTTTGTCTTCTAATTCTTTTTTCAGATCCACCTTTATTACTTCAACCTGAAAATTAAATAAATGTAACAATTTTGTTCTAAATTAAGATTTTGTGTGCATACCTCATTTTTATACGCTTCCATTTGGCATCTCAAATTATCGTTCTCCTCCCTAAGGCTATTTCTTTCTTCATAATGAGAATCAGTACGAGGCCGTTTGCGGGAACTCTCTTCTCCATCGGATACTTCCATTTCATCGTCAGCACGCTCGTTTTGCGGTTCATCATCCAACTGCACATTCTTTAACTCCTATAAACCACAAAAAACATCAATACAATTGAAAACCTTACAACACTCAAAACACAGCTTGTTAATAAGAAAAAAAATACTTCACTACCACAAGAGTGTTATCACCAAGAATCTTATTGTCCGTAACATTGAAGGTGGATGCAATAAAAGTAATTTCAATAATATTATACAACTTGATATAGAATATCAGACGTAATGTGTACCATCTGTTGCTTTTCTCCCATCACCTCTTGCACAGTCGAACACTTCCATTCTTGAAAAATTTTAATGGTGGTCAACTTAAAACTTACCTGCCTGGGGTCTTACCTTTTAGCATAAAATATAATATTTTATATGAGTACGGCATCTCTATTACGGAACCAAATTTGATACTTATCAAAAACAATTGATTGACCTTGCCTGGTTATAATGCTAAATGTCTATGTATTTATTAAAATTTAAAACTGAAAACTATTGAGATTCAGTTTTAAATCTAATTTCTCACTAAAATCACTTCGATCATTTTAGCAAATACTTTCCGATCGCCCGTTGTAAATCCTAGTTTCAAGTTCCTATACGCATGCAAAAGATGTCACAGACTTTATAAAATTCGTACAAAGCTCTGTTGAATCATTTGTTTAAACTTTGCTTGATATCATTTCAGAAATTAAATATCAACAGAGATTTCAATTTTTATAAAGTCCGAATCGTACGTACCATGGATTGCTTTTTCCATAACTCGATGTTTTTTCTCTGTGCTTTGGTGAAATGGTCCCAAACCTTCTTGTGACAGGCAGCCATGAATACACGCTCGATCTGACTGACTGATAGGCACACGCAAATTATACGATTAAATGACAGAACCATTAACAATTACATTACTTAAAAACTCAGATTCAGTTCAAAGTAAACCTTTTGTTTCTAAATATTAATTACCATCACAAAAAGGGATCTTTAACCCTCTTCTTTTTGTCTGTTTTTCCCATGATAATTTCTATCTATGCAAATGACCCGAAGAAAACAAATTGGTTTGCTTTCTTGAGAATTCCACCGAGAGGTATACCAAGGTATCTAACAATTGAAGATGCAATCTGTCTAAAAATAATAATACTAGCAAGATAAGTACGTAAAAGCAAAATTCGTATTGACTTTTTACAGGTTTATAGTCTGTTAGTAAATCTTAATAATAAATGATAAGAGTATACCACCAAGGATGAGGAGGATGTTGGCTATGACAGGAGATTAATTAAGTGCTCGCTAGGATGCAAAAATACAAGATGCGTCTTCACAAGATCCTAAACGTCCGAATTCTGCCCTAATCTGAATGTTTCCAGAATTTTCCCCAATATACAGCCACCAAGCTGAAGTCGTACAAGAGTGCATCCTATCACTTTTGTTATCCATTTCCTATTACCACGACATCCTAGCAGCCACCCTGGCATAGTTTGCAGAAAATACCACACTTTGGGCTTCAACCACAACCTCGTCAAGAATTCTGCGGTACAAGTGAAGGCCTGGCATCAGCATTGAAAAGATCAAACTGTGGATTTTTCTTCTGTCACTACCTACTTAGGATATTAGAATCACTATGATGGTATGGCAAAAGATAAAGTAATTAGTTCAGGAAGGTTTGCAGGTTGGTTGGTATTCTCCTGACACATGCCAGACTCAAACAAATCACAGACCACCACTAAACATAAAATGAAACATCACTCTTCTGACACATGCCTCCCCCCCCCAGACCTGGAGGATCATCCTTGAAAACTAAAGTCCAGAAATCCAAGCTCACTAATCTCAATGCTCAAGATAATTCAAGAAGTCCTCTATGGAAAGTTTCATCTTTGATTCTATGAAGATTTCTCTGATCTCTTAACTTTGAGGTTATATTAATTGTTCAAAATCCCCCATTGGCCCATTGCGCCTGCTTGCACACGTGCTATACCTGCGATAACTCTTGGTACAGCGCTCACCATAAGTATAAAATATGCCTCCCCACAACTGTCCAACCAATTGTCCTATGTTATACCATCAAATTCAAAGACTTGAAAGCGAACCCTGCAGGAAAAATTATATAGAGGCTTTTTCGTTTTTTTATTCCACGGCGCATACAAAGCTAGCAACTACACTTTCCTAGGATGGTGGAGAACTATTCCAGAAACCTTCAAAAGAAGATTAATTACATTTTTTCTTTCATTTCACCCCAAAGACGGGCGCACGCCACTAGTATCCACCTAAGCCTCTCCCTCCCTGATGATGCCCTTTAGACTAAACAAAAACAACAGCTCGATCGGACCATAAATAAGCGAGTTACGAGTTTTTTAGTTGGGCATTGCGAAAGACCATGGAAAAAATTGCAAAGTTAACCGAATCGAATCAGATTTTTTCCAGTAGATAGATACATTCCCAGAATACAATATTTGTTTTGATTGGTGTTGCAAGATTTGCAGAACGGAGAAGATTTGGAATTTCTTGGTTTACTGCCGGCAATCCGTTTCCACTGGTCGACAATACTCACAAACCTACTTCGAACGGCATAAACCAGACTCCCCGTATCCCTTAGTTTCCAAGCTAGAAGCCGGCTTCCTACGTTGGACTTGTGGTGCCCTCTAGCGGCCGAACCGTAAGAAGTGAAAAATCGATTCCAGCGCCATCGGGCGCAGGCGAAGGCACTCAATTGAGATACTAAATGCCGTTTCGATATCTTTGTAAAATTCCCTCCCCTATCCCCCCTCACGGACGCCTATGTGCCCAAAGTCTGTCACTGGCAAAACCATTCGGGAAGGCTCTACATCACAGCGCCGCCCCTGGTCCCAGATCGCTAAGACCCCCCCTTGCTTCCCTCCTATTGGAAAATTGATGAAAAACCGCCAGATGATGATTCACCTATCGGCAGGCCCTAGTCTTGTCAAAATAGCCGAGATGTCATAAAAATATGTAGATTATTTTATACTTACGGTGAGTAATTCATTAATATCTTTATTAAATTATCATGCACAGAAAATTATCATATACGATAACAGCGCCATCTCTGAAAAGTTCTCATATATAAATATGTTGCAAATTTCCTTTTTTGTTATCATTTTTGAGTCATTAAAAATGATAACGCAATTGATCACTGTCAAATTCTAACCTAACATTAGTGTTAATAATTTTTCATTCATTTCGTGATTTTCATCAACCAACAGATGGCGTTAATTTTGCAACTAGATAGAGTTCCTTTATAATATTGTTAGAAGAGTTAGGACAAATTGATGATTCATTCCGATACCATGGAAGGCTAGTTTTAAATTTTTAATTTTAATTTTGAATCACTTGCCATTTTGATATTTCCTTTTCCTACTGTTTTTATTTATCCGACAAAAAAACATAGTGAAACAATTTTATAATGACCGGCTGTTCAGCATTTACGTGTAAAAATAGATCAGAGCAAAAAAACCGGAAATATCACCAGCTGCTATTGTAGCAGCAATTTGGGATTAATAGTCAATTCACAATCACAAGTATTGGTTAATGAAGAGAAAAATTTAGAAAGTACAATTACTAACTCTTGATACAAATTCTGCACAAAAATACATTTGTTTGCACAAATCAATCAATATTAGCAAACAAAGCGCATATCAATTGGTAATATATTTACAATTCCATTTCGCAATAGCTTCGGCATTATGGAATTCGTTTTGTGGTTCAATAGATTCATCTAAATCAACTTCGTTTAAATCGACAATATCATCTTCATCTGGCGTATCACTCTCAAGCATACATACGTTGTGTAATACAAGCATTCACTATGAGAAGAGCAATTAGATCAAGTCTCACCTGCGCAATCATCCTTTTAAAAAATCAAATTAGAATAAAATACAAAGAATCTAAACAACTTCACCTCACATACTGACCCTGGTATATCCGCAAATACGTCTAAAGACAATTTTTTACTGCCACACATTGTTTGCAACAGTATTGAATGGAAATGTTTTCGACATATGTACGTAAAAATATACATTTTCGGTTTTATTATTGGAATATGCGAGCTGTCTGTAGCTCCAATAATAGCTGAAAAAGTTATTCTTTTGAAATTATTTGAATGATTAAATAATGCATTTCTGGAAAAATTACAGAAACTTCTGGATAAACCGCAAATATTCTTGTTAATTTAAAGTAGAATTGGTGTAGTGCTGTTAAGTGATATGATAATTTAACCTACTTGATTTTTCAACGCACGCGAACTAACCATTTTCCATTTTTATGGATTTTTAGGTTATGTTTGATGGAGAAAATTATTTTGTTTTAAAAAAAACGAATTTACTGTTAAGAGGAATTATCTTAGAGAGCCATCTAGATAGCAAAAATATACGAACGTTGACATTTATAGGTTAGAAATTATAATATTTATACATTTTTTGAATTTTACTAAACTCTTTGTTTAATTATACTTAAACCCTGTTAAATCTGTGGATGATGGTGAGATTTATATATTACAATGTTCCTCTTTGGAAATAGTGCGAAATTTTCTGTAAAAATCTATAAAATATTGCTGAATTTAGCATCAGCTTTTTCAAAAATCTCTCGAAATTTTGTATAATCCGCAGAAATGTTTACTGAAATGTTCAAAATTTAATGTAATCTAACGATTTTTGTCAATTTCCATAAACACAAAGGCAGCAGTTTTGAAAGCGCCCCCTTCACAGAAGGCGTAGGTAATCATGGTGGACGCAACCAATGCTTGTGTTCAGAAACAGTAGTCAGGCTAGTAACTACGCGTAAAAAGTAGTATTCCAATATTGTGCCAAAATTTTAAGAAAAAACCACGCGTTAAAAGGTTAATACTTGTGACCCTTGTAACATATTATTGAAATTAAAAAAATAAAAAGGATAATCAAGACAAGTTAGCTATGGTTATTACAATAATAGAAAATAAAAACATTTGCTGTGTACAAAAATGGACCCCGAAGAATTAAGTTTGTAAATAGCATTGTATATAATTTAATAATTAATTCAGTTGTAAACAATGACGACACTACATCGGCAATGAGAAATCAATTAAAAAGAAAAATGGAAAAGGTCCAATTTAATTAGAATTTCTTTTAAGTTATAGTTTTGCTCTGACATCTAGTGGTGACCACCGAAAACCTGATTTAAGTTTACACCGCTGAATTGACCAATACCGCCAATACCATGAAAAAACGCGCTCATGTGTCAGAACTACCAACATACAAAGTCTTACGAGCTATATTTTCCTCGCCTAATTTTGGTATATTTTTCACTTTTAGGTTAAGTAACTAAAATTTGAAAAAGACTAATTATTCAGTTGCCACGCTTAAAGAATACGACCAATTATTAGTTAATTATTATTAAATGGTAAATATAAAACTTAGAATTTTGTAATGTAATAAGTTTTCAAGTTGAATTCTCATGTTAATTTTTACTTTTTTCTAGACGATAATTACTGACCATTGTCAAAAGAATTTGAATATAAATGTAACAGGGCCACAATATGAAATAAACTGGAAAACCATGTCCTGAAGCTCAAGAGAAAGATGACATCGGTGTTATGTATCAAGGTAGTTAGAGGATTGTACACATGAATTTTTTTATTGTACGACACAAAAATTTGTATCAAATAAATTATATGTTCCAAGTATATTTCATTATGTACAGCGTTGGACAGATTAAATTGAACAGCGCCTGATAGGTAGGTAACCGGGTTTATTTGACGTGTTTGTCGGGTTGCCTAGATTTATCAAGACCGCAATAAGTTATATTCTTAATTTGGTATTTTTTTTTTTAATTAAATGAGGCATTTTAATAAAGCGACGGTATTACGTGATAAATAATAAACAGATAATTCAAACCTAACTAAATGATGGCGAAATTTATGAGTGTAGAAGAATAGGTTGTGGAATTAGAAATAAATTGTGCCAGTTTTATGTTTTAGTTAAAAACATATTATAATAAAATGGAGTATCAAAAATACGCATAGAATTTTTTAAATGTGTATATGTATATGCGACAGCGATCTAAAACAATGGTCTCCTACAGCGAAATGCTTTCATTTGTCTGCAATTACGGGGACAAAATATATGAGAAGTGCTCTTTTAGATTATTTTGTTTAATGCTCATAAATGATTCGTAACATCCTAGTGCAAAATCAGCTGAAAATAGGTGCTTTACCTGCTGCAACTTTATGACTCATCCTCTATATCTACCTGGTGTTTCTTGTGTTTAGATTTGTCAAAGCCACTTCCGAAACCATGTCATAATCGATACTTTGTTCATTTTCAGCAACGGGTTACTTGTAGTTGTAACATAATATTATCTCTGTGAAACTATTTTAAAATAGCTAGAAATCTGTCTATCATGTATGTGTAATATCAAAACGAATACACATAAAAAAATAGCTATTAGATAAAAATTTTATTCAATATTAGTGAAATGAAAAAAAAGTTAGTTTAAGGTTTATACTGTAATATTTTACAAAACAAGCTACAATTACTAACGATCACAAACAATAAAAGTCAAAAGAATTGCATTAACATGTTATTATACACTTCACTTAAGTATTTTACAAAGTAACCTAACGTTACTATAGACTAAAAGTGAAAAAAAGTTGATACAATTAATATTTTGTAAAGTAACCTCATGTTGGAAATGATTAAATATAAAAGAAAGTTGAATAAACATAATATAATATATGCAATTAATGTTTGCAAAGTAACCTAATATTACAAAGGATCAAAAATGAAGATAAAGCTGCATAAACATAATTAATATATACAACGAATGTTTTGTAAAGTAACCTAATATTATGAAAGAACAAAAGTGAAAATAAGATTGAATAAACAATAAAAATATATACAATTAATGTTTTGAAAAGTAGCCTCATGTTGGAAACAATTAAAAATTAAAAAAAGTTCAATAAACTTATATACAACTCAAACTATATTACACTTTAAAACTAATACTTAGTCCAAAACCCATTATTCGCTATGACATCCTCTAGACGTCTCGGCATTGATGCTACCAGGTTTTCGCATGTGTTTTGTCCCCTGAACCTTTCCCATACCGTTTGGGCATGTAGATATAGTTGTTCTCTGGTACGGACGTGGTGACCTTCATCAACATCATTCCATTCACGTACAACAGCAGCCCACAAATTCTCGATTGGATTCAGATCTGGTGATTTTGGAGACCAATTGATTACCTCGATCCAAGGCCTCTCTCTAAACCATTCTGAAACCATTCGAGCCTTGTGAACTGCACTATTGTTGTGCACGAATGTAAACTGATGAAGTCCAGGGTACATCGCTTCAACGCTGGGTAGCAGAACGTCCTGTAGGATGTTGACGCATTCGGCAGCTGTCATCCGTGGACTAGTACGGACTAATTCCCCAGGTCCAGCAGAAGACATTCACCCCCACATACTCATTGTAATCCGCCCACTGTGTCGTAGTCTGGAGACATTTTGTGGTTGGTAATGGGTATTGTCCAGGCGCCAGAGTGGTTGGCAGGTCCCCATGCTGGTTTTAAAAACTTTCTCATCAGAGAAGATCACCAAACCCCAGTCTGTGTTTAAGTTTTCTTGGGCAAAAGCTAATCTTCTCTGGGCATGCTCGTTGGTCAGGTCGATCTTCTTAGCAGGTCGACGATGATGAAGACCAACCTGATGAAGGGAATGCATCACAGTTTGAGAACTGCAGGGCAGTTCAAGAGCATCCCTCGCGCTTCGTGAAGAACCAAACGGCTGTTGCTGTTTGTAATTTAGCAAATCAACCGTTTGTTCGGCGGATAATATTTTTTTCCTGCCACATCTGCCCACACAATGGCTTCTTAGAGGACCCTGCGCTTCTTCATTGTACCGATGGATCCAATTATACACTTGACCTCGCTATAATGATATTAATGTTAAATGTAATGTGATCTGACTGCTTTCCCACGTTAAAGTTAACTCTTGAGAACTAAGTGAACAAACCATCTTAAAGAATGCAAAGAAAACACTCAACAAATGCTAGCAAATATTCAGGAATAAAACAATGAAACATCAGTTTCCTACATTTCTAATTTGTCCGATTTTGAATAAAAAAAGCATCACTAGCTAAAAATTACTACGTACTTTTGATACTAGGTTTTAATTAATTAAGTATAATGAAACGACTTGTTATAGTTGTAATTTCAAATATTCGACAACTAAGCAGTTAAGAAAAAATATTATTAGGTAGCATTTTATGACAACACTCTTACAAAAGTTTACGAAGTAAAACTAGAGAAGACAAAATATAGTCATTTCAACGCGACTAACGAATGCTTTATCCAGTTCAAAACCTAATTTCGAGTTTGGCTAAGTTTTTCAGATAACTACTTTATAATACTCACAGACAGGTTAACTTCCCACGCAATATGCGCTATTGGCACGTTTCTTTCATAAAGAGCTATCAGTTTCCCTTTGTCCTGCTCACTTATATCTTTTTGATTAGGTCTACGTCCCATTGTTACTAAACAAATTCAAATAACCGCTTGCAAGTTCTAACCTTTCCAATCTTCAGTTTAACTTGAAACTGATAACTCTTAAAAGTTCTATACCCTTTTAAAAATTCTCAGCTGGGCTAACGGGACATTATTGTAAAAAGAAATTACCCCCTGGAACTAAGTACTTACAGAAATCTAAGAAATAGGAAAACCATTACACATGTCTAACTGTTTCGTTTCTTCAATTTGAAACTACCCGTTAGTTACTTCCCAGAATGTTTTATTGTTCATTTTTCTGTTAATTTCGCTATTATCAGTGTTCAAAGTGAAAAGATAAACATTATGGAAAAATTACAAAAAATGAAGAACATGCATCAACTTGAACCGCAAATTTCTGTTGATCGCCTAATATGTTTGCATAACATTTTTAAGTTGCTATTGTTGAACGGAATACAATACTTTTTTAGAAGTATATTGTAATAACCTATGTTGTTATGTCAACTAGGTATTATGATTTTAAGATGTAAGAACTTACCGTGTATTGGCCGGCTTTTCCTTCGGAGACGTGCAGGTCTTAACCCTAGATCTACCTTCACTTGTTTTTAATTAATTAGAAGCAATAATTCAAACATTTAGTAAGGATTAATATATTAATAATAATATATATATAAAATATATAAAAGTATTATAAAAACTGATTTTAGCATAATTGTTGTAATCACTAAGAGAAAAAACACATTCAGGGAATAAACATAATTTCAAAGATTAAATAGACAACATTTTACCAGAATGATGTGCACCCACCAGAAACTTAAAGCAGAATCTTTTCTATACCAAAATTTTCCCCGTGTGGGCCTCTGCCCCCGATCAATCTTTGTTTATATTATTTTTGGCGACACTTGCCATTAATGAAAGTTTATTATTTTTCCATTAGCCAAATTATACTTACTTTAAATAATATCTATTTATTTATAAAATTTAGAATAACTTTAAATCTGTTTCATGTAAATCATGTCCTCTGAAATACTATTTATCCCTGTAATAAAATCTAATAATAAAATAGGGGTATTACAATATTTTAAATTATTCTTGACTACATCTTCTAACACTAACAACAAATATTTTGAAATGATAATCAATTTCGGGAATAAATAGAATTTCCAATTTATTTTCTAATGCCTTTCTCAAAAAAACGAAATAAATAACAGTATGTTCTGAAGTTAGTAGTGAAAAAATATTAGAAATGCATCTTTGTTTATGCAATGTTATGCTATTATATTTTGATCTACTTTGCTTCTATATTTGCAGAGATGAAGTTATTTTAATCCTTTTTGACAAATCCAAACACAAGTTAACCAAATTTAACGAAAACAGCAGGTAGATATTGAGGATGAGTCATAAAGTTGCAGCAGGTAAAGCACCTATTTTTAGCTGATTTTGCACTAGGATAATACGAATCATTTATGAGCAAAATAATCTAAAAGAACACTTCTTATATATTCCGTCCCCGTAATTGCAGACAAATAAAAGCATTTCAGTGTAGGAGACCATTGTTTCAGATCGCTGTCGCATCCCATGTGTCGATATAAAAAAGTAATGTTTCTCTTAAAATAATATATAAAATCTTAATGGCACTATTAAGTAATGCTAATTCCACACATGTAAACAAAAATAATAATAATAATAAATAAAAACAATCCAAAACTTAAAAAAAAATTATACCATAAAATATGGGAAGAATAGGGATTCGATCCGGGGTTTTTGGTTTTAGGAGAGAACATTCTCCTTGCCAGTCTATTGAAGCTTGTGCTAAATGCTAATACAACCACACTTTTCGTATGAAGGCGTGAACTTTCTGACATGCGGTACTTTTTCGTTAATTAGCTACGAAAATATTTTATAAAATGATTGTGTGTGTATATATACATATATATACATTAAAAAAATTCTATGCGTATTTTTGATACTCCACTTCATTATAATATGTTTTTAACTAAAACATAAAACTGGCACAATTTATTTCTAATTCCACAACCTATTTTTCTACACTCATAAATTTCGCCATCATTTAGTTAGGTTTGAATTATCTGTTTATTATTTATCACGTAATACCGTCGCTTTATTAAAATTCCTTATTTAAAAAAAAATACCAAATTAAGAATATAACTTATTGCGGTCCTGATAAATCTAGGCAACCCGACAAACACGTCAAATAAACCCGGTTACCTACCTATCAGGCGCTGTTCAATTTAATCTGTCCAACGCTGTACATATATAGAACAATTTGGCAATGAGTAAATGGTGAAACTGAATCGTTCCAGTGCCTAGAAGTTCAGTGGAAGAAGGGAGCAAAACTAAAAAGGTCGAATGGCTTGATGACAGCAACCAAGACACGTTTAGTGGGAAAGTTAAGTGATTTCGATCATAAGAACAATGATTTTACCGTTTTCGCAGCAAGAACAAATAATTATTTTGAGGTTAATCAAATAACAAACGGAAACATAAGAGGTGCTCCCAAAACGAAGTCATATGATGATCTAGTGGAAATATTAGGTAAATACTGTAGACCAATCATAAATTATAAACTGCAATTATGGAATTGGTAGAATCAGTAAACGATTAGGCAGAAGATTGTGGTTTCAAAACTAAGTTAAATGTGATACTATGTGTGATAAGTTTGTGACAGGTATGACAGCAGGTCCAATTCGAGATCACTTATTTGAGGAAGATGCAATAAAAATGGAATGGAGTAGAATGGTGAGGCAGCGGTCAATAAAATTGGTAAGTGTTGTAAAGAAGTCGAAGTGTTCTACACAAAGAAAACTTCAGCCCACATAGGAATATACATTTCCAGATACAGAGTGACAGGGACCACCATGGCAATGAACAGGTAGCAAGATGGAGGCTCAGTGAGTCTAAAGTACCCACACCAATAAAAGAGTTAACGAAACAACTAGTGAAGCTGAACCAAGAGCCAAGCACAGAGGAGTATGTAGCAAAAATTCAGGATGGAGGTAATGCAAGTAGCGGAAAATCGCTAAACAAAATAGGCGCGGAAATACAAAGAAAGAAATTGAAATTAGCCGTAAAGAAAACTCAAATGGTAATATTATACAGCAGAAGAAAATTACAAATTAACTTCCCAGAAAATACCATCAGAAGCCAAAATACTGTTAAAATACTTGGGAGTACTGTTCAATAGAAACAGCAACATGGTAAAGCACATTGAGTAAACAATAGAAAAAGCACAGAGGTCCATAGAAGCTCTGACCAAAATCATGCCGAGAGTGGGGGGCCCTAAGGACAAAACAAGGCAAGAGCTGTAACCGCACGAACTGTAGCTCAAATTATATCAACAGACCTCATGGCCGAGGAGAGGAGCTGGATATTCAAAGAAGGAAAGAAGAATAAGAACAAAATACACGAGGAAATTATGCACAAATGGCAAAATAGATGGGAGAACGACGAAACAGACGACAAGAGAGTAAAATGGACTCGCCGTCTTATAAAAGACATAAGTAAGTGGTGCGATAGAAAACACGGACATGCAAATTACTTGGTGACGCAATTCTTAACGGGACACGGAAGTTTCGGAGCGTATTTGCATAGAATTGGGAAGAAGGAAGACGACAGATGTATAGCATGCGAGGTTAAAGACGACGCAGAACACGCGATCTTTCAGTGTCAAAGGTGGAACGAGGTAAGAGTAGAAACCCAAGAAAAATTAGACAGTGATTTATATCCAGATACAATGGTGGACATCATGCTTGAAAGCAAAGAGAACTGGGAAATTATATAGAAGCTGATATATCACATTATAAACATCAAAAAAAGGGGCGACTAGGAAAGAAAGACCAGGACTAGGGCAGGAAGGACTAAAATAGTTTAGTGACAGATAAAAATGCTCGGTACGAATTGTTGGGTGTCTGCGTGCAGATTTTCCCCGACTACACGAAAAAAAAAAAGTAGGTTAGGTTAGGTTAGGTATGTAGGCATATCACAAAGAGGGTCATGGGAGGTAGGGGTTAGCTTATAGGTTAAGTTCGAGTTTAGGTTAGAGATTAGGTTGAAAGTTAGGTTTATGTTAAGATTAGAGGTTAGACTAGAGGTTAAATTAAAAATTAGGCTAGAGGTTAGGTTTTTTATTTCTTGTCTATCCAAAGCGAGTATGGTCTCGTTTTACTCATCTTTGCATGAACCTTCCGAAAATGTATAGGTTGACCTATATATCTTTGGACTGAAGGTTTTATTATGAATAACAATACAGCAACGTCAACCATTGAAAAGTTTAGAATGTGCTTTGCCTGATTTGGGTTACTTGTGGAAGTGACAAGTGATCATGGTACACAGTTTAGAATTCAGAACAATGTCAAAAATACTTTAAAGCAAACAGTATTAAGTCTTTAAATGGTGCACCGCATCACCTGTCATCCAAGGGCCAAGCTGAGAATGGGGTGAAAATCGTAAAGAACAACAGGAAAGTCCAGCTAAACTATTATTTAACAAACAGCTGCGGTGCAAATTAGATCATATGATACCCAATATTGAAGCTAGTTTTAGCAAATCAAAATTATAAAGGTAAACGTTCTAAAAAGTTTGTTGAAAATCAAATGGTATTATATATTAGTTAGAAATTACCATTTTAGGCATTCATTATGGACAAAATTTTGTAAACATTTCTGTTGGAAATTAAAAATAAAAAAGTTTTAAAAACCAACTCATACAAAAAGATTTAATATCACCTTATTTATTATTATTATATTAATTTGTCAATCTATTTAGTTGATAAAGTCAAACTGAGGTTAGAAAGTTAGTTACCATTGTCAAAGAAAGTGGGGTTAGGAAGTTAGTTGTCAATGTCAAAGAAAATAATAATGGAATAACAAATAGTTGTGATAAACACATTTTTGCTGATCCACTTTTTACCTTTGGAAAAATCTAAACTTGTTTCTTCATCTTTGCATATTAAGAAAATTTTATTTACCAATTACCAACTTGTCTGGTAATTGTAGAAAATGTAATGTAAAAAATAATATTCTACATCACGGAGAAAAACAATTTTCTATGTGTAATTCATATTTGCAAGGAAATAGCAGGCTCCCATAAACATTTAGCGCAAAATAACCTTATCGTATTGCGTAATTTGTGCTCAAACTCTCTATTCCTAAGATCAAGTTCTCTAGCTTTGTCTGAAGTGTTAACATCAATTTGGATTATCAAAAAGCTACTTGGCATCCTTTTTTTTATGACAAGCGACTATTGAACCCATGTCCTAGTGCCCTCCGATGAAAAGATACCATAAGCTGGTAGGTAACCCTATTTTTCTGGTTGCAACCTTCAGCACAATAGAAGTCTAAATAATCATGTTTTTCTTCACTTTAGATTTTTCTACCAGAATTTGACAAAAATAAAATTTAGCAATTATGTGATAATTGGCAATGCTGGACACTATGCTTCCTGCTTCAGATTCAACTATTCACCGATGATAAGATCTTCAGATCTGAAGATTGTACAATGATTATTTCTGATGATGTGCTTCACTGTTGTGGCAATCCTCATACTAGTTTGTAAAATTCCAATAAAGATCGTGTTTTTCTTTAATAAGAATTACAAATACAAAAAAAATTTTTGATCCACAAATGCTATAGGGACAGTTCTAATAATCCCACATAGAAAATTTATTTTTTAATCTTCAATCGTTAAATACCTTGGTTCAACTTATTTTCCAATTAGAAATTACATCCATTCATGTTGCAAAACAATTCCACTTAAATATGAATGCATAAAACGAGAAAATAATGATTAAATGTATACATGAATGGATTAAATCATAATGTAGTGCTTGCAATCATTTCGTTTCCATTTCATTTTTTTATTTAAATACATCCGTTCATAATCATACAAAACCTTCCAATTACGCAAAGAGAATAAGAAGCCCATGGAACGAATTTCTCCTTCCAGCTATATATACTTTTTTATTTTACTCACTTTACTGTTATATTCAACTCACCTGCTTTGTACTTTTGTGAAAAACAATTTAACATCATCATCATCATGATCACCGATGGAACCCGATCCACCAAAACGATTGTGACCAGACATTGGATAGCCAATTAGTGATATTTAAACCCACTAAAATTGAAGGGGGAGATTTTACCTTCATATCGGTACTTTTCCTGAGAAATAATTCATCTCTGGAATTCTGGTAAAGTAAATGACCAAAATATTAAAAATAAACTTACTCTTAGGTTTATTTTTTAAAAAAACCTGTAAAAATAATGCTTTTTTGCCAATATACCATGAATCCGTGCAATTGTGAACCCTTTCGTTTTTAATCTATTCTTATGAATTGTTTTCTAATTATAATAAAAGGAATTGGTAACGAAAAGAAAATTACAAGCACTACAACATGATGACTGCTTATATTTATATAACGAGTGATCCACAAAATTTCACCTCAAAGTTAGCTTTGGAAAAAGTGAATTGCGTCTGCATTAAAGTCATACAGATTAATTCATTGAAACTACTAATCAAATCAATAGAACTATGTTAAATCTGAAAATTTATTCTAAGAATTGTCCAAATAATTTTTCACCCTTTCTAAAATAACATACAATAACACTTAGACTGACAATCATTTTTTAAAATTTTACCTACTTACATCTAGATTAAAATATGAACCGCCCTTGTTATCAATCTTTCTTTATACGGCCAATTTTGAGGTGAAATTTTGTGGATCACTCATTGCCTAAGAGATACTAATAATAAAAAAGAAAAAAATTGATTACCCTTGCAAAACTGTCCTTTTAACCTAACTTTTACAGAAGCACCTATGTATCCATTATTTTTATTTATTATATTTGTAATCTGACTTTCAATGTGATTTTATCAAATGTTTAATTTGTGGTTGCAGATAAAATTTTTTTAGACAACTACTTGTGTAGTTTTTATCAAATACTGATAAACTGCCTATTATAATTGCAATTAGGCTCAATTAAATTTGAAAAACTTGTTTAACACTTTCACTGCGGGGGTGAAAAAGCAAACCTTAGTAGGGTACAGAGGTATGTTTTTCATTAATTTTCATTACATGAGACAGCAAGTACAGCTCCCACATAAATAATAACGGGCAAGCTGGGCGCACAAGTGCGTCTTCACAGCAAAAGTGTTAATATAATCCAAAAATAAATAATAAACATTTAAGAGTGTTTCAATATTTTTAGAACATATTCTGAACCAATTAGTTTCATAAAATAAAAAACTTTTAAAATTTAATTAACAGTACCTACCAATAAATTAACCTCATTTTTTTTCAAAATATAACCTTGCAGGTTACAAACGTTTTTATTAAACTTGACAATTCATTTTTAAATTATATAAAAAGAGAGGCTATGATTTTGTATTGTTTTTAAACAGTGCATGTAAAAACCATGATGGGTATCTTTAGAAAAAAAAAAATACTAATCTCTAATTTGACAAGTCAAATGTCAAACATCAATTACAAGGTTAGGTTTTTTAAAGTGCATATCAATTAAAAAAAACCTCTTGCTTTCAATACAGTATTGTTTATAACAAGAATATAACCTCCCATTTCCTATAATTTAGAAACAAATTATTAAATTTCTAAATCGTTTAAGTAAGTTAAGTTAAAAAAAAGGTTCTGTACAGTTGCTTAATTTTCTATTTCACAATAATCGCTACCTCATACCATACTGAGTGCATTATCAAACTTAATCTCATTATATTTAAAAGCACTACTGACCGAGCGACTTACTGACCCAGAGATAATTTCTAATAAAGGAATAGAAAAGAAACTTTTAACAATACTTACATTGCAGAAGGATACCTTGCATACGACCCTTCATAATTTCTTTTGCCTTTTGAAGTTCATCTTCGTATTGGGTTTTTTCAGTTAACAGTCTTCGCACATGAGAATTTGTTGATTGGATCATGGAATAGAAAGTATTTGAATTACGTTTGGTGCAATCCCCTCTTTCTAACCATGTTACTAGAATCTTATTATATAACCAATTCAATTTATATTTACCAAATAAAATATTTATAATAATACCTGCACTGCTTTAGTGAACGTCTCATCTAATTTTAGTTTTTCAGCCACGGACTGTGCTTCATGATCTGTATAATGAACTACCGGTGGAGGAGATGGGGGGCGTAAGCGTTCTTCTTCCATGCGCTCTCGATGCCTTTGTTCTCTTTGAAGTTGCCTCTGACGGCATTCCCATTCATATTGATCGTCACGTGCCTAATTCACATATAAATAATAAATACATCCCGATACCAAAAATGTAGATGAATACCTGTGCATAATCAACATGCAAACGCCCAGTATTAGGAGGATCTGTATTAGATCCAATACGAATTCTATAACCTGATAAGAAAATTGCAGCATCGACTGAAGCTTCAAATAAAAATCGAATATGACAGAAATTCTTTTTGCTCAACCGTAATGTTGTAATTTCTCCACAACGTTCAAAAACCTCCCTAATAATATCTTCTGTAATGTTTTCTGGTAATCCTCCCACGAATATAGTTCGACAGCCAGGTGGACGTTCCCTTGTAGTAGGTGGCGGTGCATTTGGATTTGGAGGGAATAACGTACACGATTTACAATGAATGATCTCTTTTACAGGGTTCATCAGCATGCTATGTTCTGGTGTTAACATATTCGGATCTGGTGTTATCATTGGTGGCATCATTCCATAATTATTCATAGACATCATATTAGGATCGACAATCATGTTCATTCCAACCATTGGATATCCCATGTTCATCATTCCACCCCACATGTTTGGTCCTAAACCGGCAGGCCCATTTTGAATGGAGACAACTTCTTGGGGATTCGATAAATTGGAATCTGAATCATCTTTTCCTTTATCCATATCACGTCTGTCTCTTTCTCTTCGATCCGAACGAGAGCGTCTCTCTCTTTTATCGGAAGGACTTTGACTACAATCATCTTTATCATCCGAAGATCGAGACATGGGTTTGTTTTTTGTCATATTAAATTCTAAAGGATTGTCATTGATACCTATCAAAGTAAAATCATTCGGATCAGATGTATTGAGAAAAGCTGCTGCACTTCCACCAGGTATAATTGGATTTGATCCTGTTTCAATGATAACATTCACTTTTATGGCAATTAGGATACAATAAGGATATGAAATAACAAATTATAGTTTTACTTACCCAAAGTTTGATTATTGAATTGGAAAGCCATTGATTAATCTTTTTACCGCATTACCGCAGGACAACAACACTTTTTTAATTTGACAAGCAAAAATCGATGTTAGGAATGACGGTCGTTACATCGAATTGAATCGAATGATAAATTGTACATCGAAATTCAAAGATTCAAGAGAAATATGAATCGTGTGATTAAAAATTTTTAAAAAATAAGTTTTGAAATTATTTTTACACACAAATACTGCATTTCTTTTAGTACACCATGAAAACCACCTGAATATCTTAGTATTATTACACGTTTACGGTTTTAATAACTGACAAGTGACAACCTGGCAACTACGCATATAACTCTCATAACCTAAAATTCATCTTGTATGCTTGTGATTGAAAACAAATTGCACGTGGATATAACAATTTTAATTATAAATTATAAAAATGGATATTCAAGATAATGTCATCGCAGAAGAGGGTGAACCAATGGAAGAAGAAGCACAGAATTCACAAGAGGAAGAAAAATCTAGTGTTTATTTGCCTGGACAACCATTACAAGAAGGTGAAGAATTAATATGTGACCAGTCAGCCTACATTATGTTACATCAAGCTCAAACTGGTGCTCCCTGTTTAAGTTTCGATATAGTTAAAGATAAATTAGGAGATAATAGAGATACATATCCTTTAACATCATACATTGTTGCTGGAACACAAGCATCTAGAACTCACATTAATAATCTAATTGTAATGAAATTATCCAATATGCATCGTACAAACAAGGAATCTGAAGACGATGATGATGACGACGATGAAGATTCTGATGATGAAGAGGAAGAAGAATTGAAAAAACCTCACATGGCTGCTGCTTTGATTAAACATCAAGGCTGTGTTAATAGAACAAGGGTTAGTGGGTCTTTGATGTAATCAAGATATTTTAGTTTAATTATGATTTTAATTTTCTAGTGCACAATGTTTAACGATACAGTAATAGCAGCTTCCTGGAGCGAGTTAGGAAGAGTAAATATATGGGATTTGAGCCAACAACTGAAAGCTGTAGACGATCCTAATTTATTAAATTCTTACATTAAAGGAAATGTTGGTAACTCAGTGTCACCATTGTTTACATTTAATGGACACCAACAAGAAGGTTTTGGAATGGATTGGAACAGTACAAATCCAGGGGTTTGTATTATTATTAGGAATCTATCGATAAATAACTGTACAATAATGACATCTTCAGGTACTTGCTACAGGAGATTGTAAAATGGATATACATATTTGGCATCCAAAAGAAGCAGGAAGTTGGAATGTCGATCAAAGACCTTTAGTAGGACACACACGTTCCGTGGAAGATATTCAGTGGTCCCCAAATGAACCTACCGTATTAGCATCTTGTTCGGTAGATAAAAGCATTCGTATTTGGGATACACGAGCACCTCCATCAAAAGCTTGTATGCTTACAACTGAAAATGCGCACGAAAGTGATGTTAATGTGATAAGTTGGAATCGCAACGAACCTTTTATAGTAAGTGGTAAGTATACAATAAAAATGAAAAATTTCTTTTATTAACATTCGTTGTTGCATTAAGGTGGAGACGATGGTTTTCTCCACATCTGGGATTTACGACGATTCCAGCATAAAACACCTGTAGCTACTTTTAAACACCATACTGAACCTGTTACTACTGTAGATTGGCATCCTACAGATTCTTCTGTATTTGCATCAGGTGGAAGTGATAATCAAATTGCTTTATGGGATTTATCAGTAGAAAGAGATGCAGAAAATGTAGGCGAAGAAATAACTGTAAGTTTTTCCTTTTTTTTAATCTTAAGATCAATTTGTATTCATGTAATTTTAAATTTGCAGGAGATTCCACCGCAGTTGCTTTTTATTCATCAAGGTCAAACAAATATAAAGGAATTACATTGGCATCCACAAATACCAGGCGTTATTATTAGCACAGCAGAGAGTGATTTTAACATATTTAGGACAATTAGTATTTAATTAAAACATAAAGACAATACATTTTGTAAAATAATATAAAATCGCAGAAAAGAAAATAAAAGTTTTATCTATTCTGTATCAGTTTTAAATTTACCAAGTGACGCATTGTTGGTCTACCATGTGGACAATTCTGCGAAAGAGATTTATCATCATCAAAATAAAAATAAAAAAGAATTTTTAGGATTTTTTTACCCAAGGTTGATCAATCTGACCCATGTGATCAACCAAACGTCTCATATCAGACTGACTTAAAGGGCATCCTACCATAACACTTTTACGACATGCCCTACTTGCAAACATAGCCCTTACACGAGATGGACGACACACTGCATGATTAGCATCTTCCTAAAATAAATATCCGATAATAGAATTAAATTTAATGAGTAAACAAGTTATTTTAGCACCAAAAGTTTTTTTGATGAACTGAAGAGCATAACACCGCTAATAAAACGGTATTGTTGAATTCTAAATAATTACGATACGATTTAACTAGAGAATGAAATATCATGTACCTACCCGAAGCATAAACAACATTTCTTCAATGTCATCTTTTCCAAAAATATAATTTTTACTCATTGGTATTGCTGTTAGTGATACTTTCTTAGTGGCAGGAGCTACAGATCATAAAAGAAATAAAGAAAACATTACAGCCAAATTAACAGTGTAAGATTACCATTTAGATTTATCGCAAAATTAAAACCATTTTTACGAAAAGTTTCTATATTTTCAATTAATATCTCTTCGTTAGCTGCCGTCAACTCTATAGATTTTGGGCTAAAATTATAAATACATTAAACCTTGATAGATCTACCACAAAAAAAACAAGCTTACTTAACAAGTACTTGATTCTCTAATACAGTGTTAAGTTGTAACTGTTCAAAGTTGTATTTCTCGTCAGTTGCATGCTGGTCAATGATAAATAAATCATTTTCAAGTCTAGTAATGATAAAACCTAAATTAAATTGTCCTATAATTTCCATTTTGCTAAACATATCTTTTGATATCTGCTTTTGTAATTCTTGTTCAGCATTCTTATTAGCAGCAGGTATAATTTCTGATCGAAAATGAACCTTAATTACCTCATCATCATTCTTTTTTGAATGACAACGCTTAAGAGCTTCTTGTAGATATTTCATTGAAGATCTAACTGTAATAGACTTTTTTGGTGGGTTAGTGATGTCTTCATTGTGAGAAATTTGTTTTACTTTAGTTACATCGGGTTTTATCTCTTCATTGCTTTTGCTTTCAAAAGAGGCGAGTGTTTCATCTTCTATATTTTCCAGAACATCTAAGTCTTTGTCTAACTGCTGAAATGTAAAAGACTAAAAATGTATAGTGTTTATTTGAACCGGAAACATATGAAAAAATGGTTCTTGGTACCAGAATCAGTAAACCAAAAATATGTTAGAACTAGAATCTATATCTGTTTAGTGATTCCTGAAAGTATCAGAATCGGAACCATTAAGATTATTTTTATGCAATGGGAATCTCCAAACCATAATGGTTCCGACTCCTGTTCAGACTTGCAAATTATAAACATAACCTAAAAATAAAGTTCTGTTGACACCTGTCAGTATTCATAATTTGAGGTTAAGGCTAAAATCAGTAACATTAATGACATATTTACCTCAATATTCCCTGAAACATTTTCTTCCTGAGCAGTCTTAGTGATATTATCTGGTAAAACATATTTAGGTCTTTCTGGTTTACAATTACCATCGGATTCAACCTGTGAACTACAGTTCTTTTCTGCCAAAAGAATCAATTTTTCCAAATTTTCTTCAGCTGACGACTTTCCTAAATTTTCTTCTTTCATCGAAGCTTTTTCCATTGTTATATTGAAATTTTTATTATTGATTAAACATGCTTGTTTTATATCACTGCCATTATCATGCTTCAAACGCTTCTTAAATAAATTTAAAATATTTTCCTCTTTAACATCTTTTCCTTCTAAAGTACGTTTCATGCCATGCACATCTTTAGATCCATTCCCTTGATTGTTGACAATTTCTAAATTTTGCATTTTAAGTGTTGATGGACAATTTTTAAATGCCTCTAATAATGAACTTTTCAAAACCACTAACAATAGTTTTTCTTTTTCAAAAAATATCTGTCTTTTATCTGGAGTGACATTGACATCAACTAAAGAACGTTCCATGTTAACATTTAGAAATACAAAGGGATATTGGTTTGAATTAAATTGCTTGTACACTTCATTAATTAATTTTATAACTTTATGAGGTTCACATGGTCTTGAATTAATATAGAAAAATTGTCTGTCGGTTGTACTACGTCCATTCCCATGTATAGCACTTGATATAATAAGCTTAAATTTAAACGGATACGATTCACCAGGTACAATTTTAACTTTATACTCTTCTAAAATCTCTTCATTTGGTTCAATCATTTCCACTTCTATTAATGAAGGAATCTGCCTCGCTCCAAAAATGCTAATAATATTTTCTCTTACTGAACTAGCGCCTTCAGTTGCAACAACTGTAGAACGAGAACCAGCCTTTGAAACATTTGTACATGTAAATCTTAAAAAACAAGATTGGTTTTTTTATAACGCACATTTTGTATTAAACTTACTTAATTCCTATTGAAACTAAACAATATGCATATAATAGTTGGCACATCTTGCTGTATTCTCGTTTTAAATTTTTAATAAATTCTTTCCGTCTTACAGGTAATGTAGAAAATAGATTTTCAAGAGCAACTGTCGTACCTTGCTCTCTAGCAGCAGGTGATTCATTAATAATTTTACCATTAAGATCGTATTGGATTTTTGTAGCATATTCTGCTAACGAATGTCTTGTTACAATTGTTAAATTTGATAGTGCACAAAGTGAACTTAATGCTTCTCCTCTAAATCCTAAGGTTTCAACACACTCTAAATCACTAAATTCACGTAATTTTGATGTATAATGTTTAAGAGCTGAAAACATTAATTTTAGAAGATTATTATAAAACATTCTTATAAATCCTTACTCAGAGATTGAAAATTCTCTTTTCGAACTCCACTACCATTATCGGAAACTTCTAATAATTCACTACCATATTCTTTTAAACGTACTTCAATATTAGTAGCCGATGCGTCTATAGCATTTTCTACTAATTCCTTCACTGCAATTGCTAAACTTAATACAACCTAAATTTCATAAATTAATAAGGATTATTATGAATATGAAAAACTAGAAGTTTACCTGTCCAGAACAAATACGATGGACGGTGTTGCGATTTATACGTGCAATAACATCAGGCTCTGCCAAGAGAACTTGTGTGTTGTCTAGATTATCTGTAGAAGGATCCGTAACTGATACAGAATCCATCTAAAATTAATTAATACAAATATAACGAAAACGCGTTAAATAGAAATATATGAAACTTATAAGAAAAGACTTAGTTTTAACTGTTTACAAACTGAGATTGAGATTGTTTTTTGAGGTTAGTTTGGTAACCTAAAAATGACAGAAAATGTCAGCACATGTCAATTTGCCAACTGGCAGGCCGATGTTTCAATCGATAAATCAGTCATCGTAAATATTACCGTCTTTTTTTAGAAAAGACTGGTTTTCCCGCCAAATCTTTCCGTTTAGAACCTTACGGGATAAGCGCCGACTTTTGGCTCGGCTGAAGTTCATATGGTGGCTAGGCAGTATTTTGCAGTATTTTACGGGGTGCGGAGAAAGTCCCGGCACGGCCTCGTAATTTCTAAGTGGAAAGATATATGTATACTTCTAAAAATTTCAAGAACCTTTTAGCACTAAAAATACCACATTTTGAAAGTAACAAGATTTTCACTATGTAAAGGGTTTTCCAATAAGAGGTGTTATTTTGAATAGCCCGCTATTTCGGTAGATGTCACTTTTGAAGCTATCATTTTTTGACATTTGACAAGTAGAAACTACGCCATTAATAAATATGGAACGATACACGCTTCAACAACGCATTGAAATTATTAAAATTCACTATAAAGATGGTGAAAATTTGGCAGAGACGGTTCGTAAAACTCGAACATTTTTGGGTCACCGTGAAGCACCTTGTCGGACCGCAATACAGAAATTGGTGAAAAAATTCGAGCTGTTGGGACAAGTTAGTGATGTGAAGAATAAAACCCGTGCACGTCGCTCAAGAACAGCCGAGAATATTGCTGTTGTAGCCGAAAGTGTTAAAGAAAACGCAGGTTTGTCCATTCCTCGTCGTTCTTTGGAATTAGCCATTCCACAAACGTCATTACACCGTATTTTGCATAAAGATTTGGGTCTTAAGGCTTATAAAGTCCAGTTAACACAAGAACTCAAGCCGGCCGATCATCAACAACGTCGTGTCTTTGCTGATTGGGTCGTTGAAATGCATGAAAATGATCCAGAATTCCATCGAAAAATCATCTTGAGTGATGAGGCCCATTTCCACCTCGGTGGCTTCGTCAACAAGCAAAATTGTCGGATCTGGGGCTCAGAAAATCCAAGAGTTATTGTTGAAAAGTCTCTCTATCCTCAACGTGTGACTGTTTGGTGCGGTTTATGGTCCGGCGGAGTCATTGGACCTTACTTTTTCGAAAATGAGGCTGGAGCAACAGTTACGGTGACTGGATTGCGCTATCGAGAGATGACTAACGATTTTTTATGGCCGGAATTGGATGGTATTGATCTGGACAACGTTTACTTTCAACAAGACGGCGCTACGTGCCACACAAGCAACGAAACCATTGATCTTTTACGGAAAAAGTTTCCGGACCGTGTTATCTCTCGAAGAGGTGATCACAATTGGCCACCGAGATCTTGTGATTTAACACCTTGCGACTTCTTTCTTTGGGGCCACGTGAAAGAGAAGGTCTACGCCAACAGCCCAGCGTCGATTCAAGACCTCAAAGATGGAATTCGTGAGGCTATCGAGGACATAGGGCAGCCACTTTGCGATTTGGTTATGGAAAATTTCATGAAAAGGATATTGTCCTGTAAGCGTGGTCGTGGTGGTCATTTGCCTGATGTTATTTTCCACTATTAACGGCATACCTTCCTCTTTATAATGAAATAAACATCCGATCATTTATATTAAAAAATGGCACTTTTCTTTGAATATCAAAATAACACCTCTTATTGGAAAACCCTTTATAAGAGGTAGAAGAGGGTGGGGTTATATCGAGATTTTCAAATAGCAACCCTACTTAAATTTACTCTTATTCGAAAGACATTAAAAAAAAGAATGTTTCAGCGAAAACCGGAAACCGCTATGACAATTTGTTCAAAAGTTACATCCAATTAATTATTCCAACTTTTAAAATTTCAAGAAATATAAATTTGAAATAATAACAAATAAAACAATAAATTTCAGAATTACTAAAAATAATTAATTTTATTAACTATGTTATCACAATAAATGTTCAAATCTCACAATGTTTTATTTCTTCTATAGTAACATATTTAATTAAAAGTTCTCGCACAGATCTACCATTGAGATCTGCTTGCATGTTGTGTCTTTATACCACAAAATAAGTCGAATTGAATATAATTTTATTCACAACAATGTACATCTATGTCACAGTTAAGAAACAAAAACATTATGCATGCGTAATTAAGGGCAAGGTTACATGTCGAATGAATCATTATTACGCATCAGCGGTAGTGTATACATTTTTACTGACGGTACATTTTAAATATGAATACAACATTGCAGCACTCCTCTTGACAACTAGACACAAAACATTTTCAGTACTGTATCGCATAACAAACAATCAACTCCAACTGCTAGTCAGAATCTTCCTAACAAAAAGAAAATTAAAATCGGCCGAGCCTTTCGTGAACTAGAGACAGAAATGTATTTAATTCAATCAATTTTTAGTTGTTTATACTTAATTTTAAATTAATACATAAATTTACAGATAAGAATATAATAATAAAAGAAGACAAGTCTCATCTCTTAATTCATTCAGAATAATTATGTAACATTACATTATACGATTTGATTATATGATTTTTCTGATGGAATATTCAGTACTGTCTATGGAAATTCAGGCAAGTACCGTAACATTAAAGCTGTTTGAAATTCTCTGAATATTATAAGCTCGTTATTACACGTATCATTTTTTATTTCTTTATCTCTGTGAAGAGGGTTATGCAAGACAAGTTCTTCTGTTGCTTTTGCCTTAATACTATAATTATCAATGCCCAAATAGCTTTAAATTATCCAAAGAATACATCAGCTTTAAATTTCCAATAGTAATTTGTTATTAAGGTTTACCTTGGTTAATTTTTAGTATCTATAGCATATGAACTTCCCTGTATAATGGTATACATATCATGTTAAATACATAATATATTGCCATGTACAGTTACAATAATTGCAAATGGAACAAATATGACGGGGAACACTTATGAATAATTAATATGATTACCCACACTCTAAGAGTTCCTCTGCAATGTTTGTTTCGATTGTACAGTATTATTTAACTATCGCAATACTTTTGCATATGCATGTGCTATGTATGATTCTTAAAATAATCTGTTAAACTTTATTTTTGTGTTTTTTAATTTTTTATATTATTTTTATACATAACATTTTGCATTATAGTTTTTATACCTAATATAATAATTCTATCTAGTTTTCTATCTTTTTTATTTACCTTTCTTCTACAGAAATATTATGATTAGTAATGGTAATCAATTAAATTATTTAATGGATGAAAAACAGTCTTTATAAAAATTATGTATTTATTTTTCTTCCACACTTCATGTATTAGTTTGTAGGCTTCAACAGGGATTTAAATATATTTTTATATTTACAATTTTTTAAATCACAAATTGGAATAAAAATATTAACATTATATTTCAAACCCCTATTAAAGTATACAAAATAAAATAGGCAAAAGTTTGGGAAAAAAGTAAATATGTATTCTTTAAAGATATTGTTTTTTACCCATTTAACAAGCATCATATTTGTTTTATAATTTTTATTAAACTGTGTAGTAAAAATATTAATCTGCAGTTTTTTATACCATGTATTATATTCATATAATAACAATTGCACACCACTTATAGTCAAAGTAATAAAATTAGTATATTTTTTAAAATCTGTATATACCAAATCTTAAAATACATTATTATTAAAATTAAGATGTATGATAATAAAAATGAAAATCATGGTAATGGTTTAAATTATGATATGGAATTATGAAAACAAAAATCTATGTATTATACACATTTTGTGATATTATATAATAAAATCCACTGTATGGTTTTTACTATATTTCTATAATAACATTTAAAATCCCATATAGCTGTCACTATACATATTATATTTTATAATAACAATTATTATATTTATAATAATTTTTATTATCCATTTTTCTGTTTCAATAACGTTACTGCATTCTTTCGATTACAATTCTTCGCCCAATTTAGGGCAGTTAATCCATTCTTATCTTTTGCTCCGACGTGTGCTCCACATGAAAGTAGCAAACTGATAACATCTGTGTGTCCATTTTGGGCAGCAAATATCAATGCGGTTTTATTTTTATTATCTATAGCTTCTAGATCTACCTTATGCAATAATAATAAAGAAACCACCTTCCGATGTCCTTTAGCAGCTGCCCAGTGCAACGAATTCATACCATTACAATCTTTTGCTTCAAGATCTACCTCTTTTAATAATAATAATTTAATTATTCCAGTTGAACCATTCTGCGCCGCTAATATTAATGGAGTCTCTTGTTTTCCAGTTCTAGCTTCAATCATTTCAAGTGATTTTGATAAGAGTAATTCTACATTCTCTTGTACCATTTTAGGATTGCATACAGCCCAATGTAAAGCCAGTCTACCTTCATCATCTTTACTTTCAATCCTAGCACCTTTCGATAATAATAAGCTAGTGATCTCATTTCGATTATACCTTGCCGCTACAACTAAAGGTGTTTCATTCTTACTCGTTCTGGTTTCTATATTTGCACCTTTTGTCAAAAGCAGGTTGGTGACTTCCTTGTGGCCTTCTTCGACGGCCAAAATTAATGGAGTCTGATTCTTAAAATTTCTTGCTTCAATGTCGGCTCCTTTAATGAGGAACAAAGCTACACTTTTTTTGGAACCAGCTTGTGCTGCACAGTGCAGAGGCGTCATACCAAATTCATCTTTTGAATTCACATCCCCATCTTTGCACAAAAATGTATTTATTAGATCCAAACCACCAAAACCTGGTGCTAGAGGTAAAGAGTTTTTTGGAATTTCTGATCCTTTTGATAACAGAACTTTTATAACCAGTTTGAAAGGATGAGAAATTGCGTAATAATCAAGATTGTCTTGTGGTATAAAGTATGGTCCACTAAAGAAAGGACACATAATTGCATAATATAATGCGTTATTACCAAGATTGTCTTGTGCATTTACATTAGCTCCTTTTGACAAGAGTAACTCTACGGTATCAATACGTCCGTCTCCAGCGGCCACTAGCAATGCTGTCATCCCCATCCTATTCTTCTGTTCTATATCAACACCTAATTCTAAATATAAATTTATGCATTCTGTATAACCATAACTTGCAGCCCACAAAAAAGGAGTCATACCTTCTTCATCTAAAATTCCCAAGTCTGTATTTGACAATGCAGATATGATTTCAAGATCATGTTGCGGATATGAGATTGTGACATAATGAAGAGCAGTTTTTCTATTATCGTCCACAATATTGATATCTGTTCCATTAGCAATTAACAGTTTCAAGATACTTAAAAGGCCTTGAAGTACAGACCAATGTAAGGGTGTCTTACCAGTGCTGTCCTTGGCATTTGTATCCACACCATTATGTATTAGTATCTTTACCATTTCTTCTTTTTCCAATCTAACAGCAATATGTATTGGGGCTGAACCGAATTTATCCTTTTCATTTAAGTTTGTGCCTTCGGAAATAAGTATATTAAGCTTTTCTACATCTCCTTTACTTATAATAAAACTTAAACTGTCTCGATTTTTTTTTGTCGATAAACAAATTTGAATCGGTATTTTTATGATTGATAATTTTACGATATAATGAAGGATAATACACTTTCTCTGAGCAAAGATTACGGAAAAATATCATGTACCAGATCATTATGGATTCTTGAACTTTTCTTTTTTGCACACAATGCCTCAGCGATAGATTCAGAATGACTAATTATGGCGTACTCTATGGGTGTATATTCTAAGATCTGATCTCTAGTATCATTTAATCTTTCGTCTGGTATCAATTTCAATATCTCAGTCACTTTGTCTTCACGTGACATCTTTTTAAGTTTAAATGGTTCTGCTTCTATGCGTTTCTTTGAATAATAACGTCCCCACGATGCTAATATGTGCAGAAAGTTTCTATTACCATCATCTAGATCTTCCCAATGATTAGAGTACATCAAACTGATGACCTTATCTACCTGAAGATTTATTATAGCTAAATGTAACAGGCAATTCCTTGCTAGAATTCTATCAAAAATATTTCTAACGACTTTCAAGCTATCACAGAAAGTTACTTTTAACAAATTCTTAGCAGTGTCTTTATGTTCATTTCTGATATTCTCCGCTAACCATTCTGCAGCTAAATATTCAGCAAAAGTTTTATGTACGAATACGACACTCGTTTCTGTTTCAGCCACCACAATTCCATCTTTTTGTACTA
>VTPC01000584.1:64375-205309 GCA_011009095.1 Ignelater luminosus
ATTGTAACATCTTTGGAAATGATGTTTTTTCATGTTCAAATTTGTCTTCTATTTTTAACTTTTTTAAATCTTCTTCAGAAAACAACAAACGCAATGCATAGAATGTTCTACAAATCTTGTACCGGTCTATCATATCCTCTGAGATATCACCACATTTCTCACAAGCAATTTCGATTTTTTTCTCGATAAAATTTCTGTACAAATATAACAAGTCGAAATGTGTATTTATAAATTTCTTAGTTATAAGAAATGTTTTAAAATCTTCAATAAATACTTCAGCTAACAGTAGGGTTTGTAATGGCACACCTGTGAATTCATTATCATGATCATTTAAATTATTTTTCGCAGCGTTCAATAAAAATTCAACATACTGCGTTGTGGTTTCCATTTCACACACAACTTCTGCAAACTTAGAAAAATAACTTTTTAAAAAATATTCTTGATCTTTCCTAATAAATAGGTTCAGATTCAGAGCGAATGTATCCAGTAATGTTTCCAAATCATGTTTTAAAACCGGCCTTGTTGTTATTAAAACAAAATAGCCCGATTTATTTAGAAATTTTATAAACTGTTTGGCATCATTTTGATACTTTATTGGTATTTCATCAAACCCATCTAGAAGCACAATGATATTCTTTGACTCGAAGAAATTTCTGAAAACTGTCTTTGCTAAAAATAAATTTTCTTTACATCTTTCTTCTAAGATTTGCCCAAGAAAATAATTTAGATTAGTATCACATTCTGATTCATATAGGAAGTTTTTATAGATTGTTTTGTATTTTGCTAAATTGATTTTTACAACCCAAAAATCTACAGATGCATTACGAGCAAAATAATCAATAAATACAGATTTGCCCATGCCCGGATTCGAACTGATGATTATTGATTTCATTTCTGTGCAGAAATTTGCTATTGCTTCGCTAGCCATAATTCGTTTCTCTTCAAATGTTTCTGATACCCTGAAACCTTTTAAATTCTTAATGGTTCCCCAAGATTTTACCCACTGAAGCTTAGAATCTTCATGGGAGATTAAAAAGTGAATCGATTTGGTCTTATGCTTTTTAAAATAACATTCAATATCCTGTAGATCATTTTCACTTTCGTACACAACAATTCTGTGACACTCCGAATTAAAACGACCTGTATTTTTCCATTCAATCATTTCAGATTCATCAACGTCCAAGTTATCTCCTTGAATAAACCGTTTGAATTCTTTCATAAACTTGCAATGTATAACAAAAACATCATCGATTACTTCTTGTAGAACTACTTGTTCCAGCCACACTCTTTTCAAGAATATATCAACAAAAACATCAGGAAGTGCTTCAAACTCTCCACCAATATTAAATCTCTGGCACAAAATGTATATGATATCTCTCACTGTTAAATCAAGAATTTGTTTCTTTACTATACTACAATTAAATTTTTCAATGCCCTTGAAACGTCTTCCTTGGAGTTTAATGGGAAGACCAAATAATTTCTTTTGCTGTTCATTTTTCAAATCGGAAACAGTAAAAATCATCTTGGAAGACTTTAAATGGTTTACAACGGTTTCACTTTTATTGAGTACTGTGATTCGAAACGTTTCCTGAGACATTTTTAAAATTTCTGTGACTTCTTTAATTTGAATTTCAGAAGTAACTTGAATTACTAAAGGAATTTTGTTAGTTTTCCATAAGTGTTCATAAATCTCACAAAAAGTAGTTATCTGGGTCGTTCCTGGAACCCTCAGAAGATCCTTCTTGATTGTCCTACAATTTTTCACCGAACCTCCATGTTTAAAGATAAAATTACAAACAAATTTTTCCATAAATTCATCTATAACCTTATCACTTTGATTTATAACAATTAGATTCTTATCGTCAATCATTTCGTTCCACACATTATATTTTTCTTCATCTTCTTTTCTTTCTTGAATTGCAATTTCTTCCTTAAACGTTACCACGAATGGTTTTAATAAAATCTCTGTTAGCTTCTTTAAAATGAGCGCTTTTGTCAAGGGGTAATGTCCATTTAATGAACCTTTCGACCATTCTTCAATAAAGAATTCAAATTTCCTGACAATCTCACCTAGATCCTTGTCGGATTTCTTTGTAGAACCAATTAATTTTTTTAGAATACTCTTAATTTCATTATCGATCTCCTTGATATGTGGTTGTTTGGTGTATAAAAATATTTGATCTAGAAATGTTTTCTTGGCTGAAAAATAAATTTATAGTCTTTGTATTATCAAAACATCTTCAATCTACTTACGGTCATTTGGACTTGTAAAAATATTTAACCCATCAGGTTTAAATCCGTAGACATTTCCATTAGTATTAAAGAAATCAGAACAGGAACTTATTGATTTTAAAAATTGAAATTGACCGGCAACGTTCTTATTAGTATACAAAATATAAACCAATTCCGGATTATTCCCTAAATGCTCAATAATATCAGTCTTTTTTGTGCTTTGATTGGAAACCGCATTCGATAATTTTACACAACTGTCTAAATATTTTTTTAATGAGAAATTCCCTTCGGTTGCTAAAATTTGATCTTTAGTTATGTCTTTAGAAGTATCTTGATGTTTCAATTGGGTTAAGTATGTCAGTCCTTGTTTATTCTTCTCTTTTCTAAATAGGATTATATCATCAAGAGCCCCACATTCGTTTACATTCGATGCAATCCAGAAATGTTCTAGGTCTTCTAGGCAACATTTTAGAGATAATAGTGCCACTGTTTTTATTTCGTATGGTTTTCCTGAATCGATAGTTCCCGAACGAACTTTATATTTCTAAAATCAAAAGAAAAATAGAAACAAGCAATAAATAATTGCTTAAAATCCAGGCAACCAGATGACGTGATAAAACGTCGTGTCGACGTCATTTATTGGTCTAAACTATACCTAGAGTGACAGCTTTTTGACGTGACTTTCAGAACGTATATAGTACGACGTGTTGGTAAGACACGTTTTATTGATTTTATTGATAACGTGTAGGTATGTGTTAGAAAGATTTCTAAACATCTCATAATGCCATAGAAAGTGCCAAAAATTTCTTTTTTATGCTGGCATAAACTTTTTTAGAGTACATTTATCTACCTACTCCAAGTGTAATAATACAGGGTATAACATGCACCATGACATTCTACGATGATAAATGCGTTAAGGAATTTAATTCCATTAAGTTTAGCACAAAATAATAAAATAATAGAACACAGTATGTGAACACAAAAAAGTTTTATTTAAACTTTTACATAGGTTAGCAGACAGGGCTACACAAAAACAAGACTGACTGAACAATCTTCCAGACTTAGTCCGGAACTTTGTTTTGTAAGATTAACTTTTTTAAAAGGCCAGTGTAACATACCAAGCAAAGCTATTGTAACAAGAGGAAGTAACCTGATATACTTTTTATTGCGTTAGTCAGAAACTGCAAATGTCGATGTTTTACAACATTCCTTAAAGGCCGATTGACATTAGCTTTTTTTAAACCTTTTTTTCGCTATAAATTAAAACCTAGACGTCTAAGACGGTTCATTATAATGCGAAATGCCTTCCTTTTTCATCCTAAAAACTGCTAAAAAGTAGATTGACAAACTAGATCTGGACCTATGATGCTAAATTCTATCCTAGACTTGCGCACTAAACGACGTTTCAACATTACCAACTGCGTTGACGATGATGAAATAATTTTTATCTTTTTTAGGTACGACTTCTGTTATACCAGTCTACCACGGATCAGGTCAGTTGAGGTGTCATATTGTCAGGCTAGTCGAAAGGGTCACGAGAGTACTGAGTATAGATGCCGGAGGTGCCACAAAAATTTAACATACAGTTCTATGAGCTAACGTAACCTAACCTAACTTTTAACCTAACCTTTAATCTAACCTCTAACCTAACCTTTAACCTAACTTCTAATCTAACATCTAACTTAACCTCTAACCTAATCTCTAACCTAACCTCTAACCTAACATCTAACTTAACCTCAAACCTAACCTCAACCTAGATGCTCATAGCTTTTGAACGGGGCTTCTCCGGCATCTAAACTCAGTATCCTCATGATCCTGTCGACAAGCCTGGCAATATGACACCTCAACTGGCCCGATCCGTGGTAGGCGAGGGATACGAAAATAGTGAAATCGGCGCTTTACAAAAATGCTCATAACTTTCGATCGGAGTACCTCCGGCACCTAATCTCAGTTCCCCCGCGGTTCTCTGGACGAGCCTGACAATATGACACGGCAACTGGCCCGATCCGTAGTAGGCGGGTATACGAAAGTCCACTCTTTTTGAGAGATATAAGCCTCTTTAGATTTTTAAAACAGCAACACGCTGGAAGGTGTTAAAAAATTCATTTTATCTAAGATGCCTAAGAATGGGAAAATGAACATACTGCGCAAGGGTAACCATAGTAACCATCACTGCACGTTGTCGCTGTCTAGTATAGGTTAAATTTTAACCGATAAAACTTCAACTGCTTTTTAAATTTATTTGGAAATAACTAAAAAGTTAGTCAGAAAAAATTAGTTTGTCGTTATTGGCGTGTAAAATACCTACGCTTCCACAACGCTATTCAAAACGGAAAATGTAAGTACATAGTATGTAGGTATTCATAATAGTGTTCATTGAAAATGAAAGATTTTATACTGAAGGCCGTCTGACACCAGCATATAAATTTTGCGTAATGTATTACCGATATAGACGGAGTAGTTTCGCAAAGTTTAGATAGATGGCGCTTTCCACGTAGCTTAAAAAGAGGTTTTCATGAAGCCCCACATCTGACAACGGTGCTGGGCTTCACAAACAAGTTATTTATTTATCGTAATCCATTAATCTGATTTTATATAATATTTCCCTATTAATGGATTCTGCATAGCCCTAATTGATACAAACCGTCCTTTAGTCAAATTATTCACAATGGTGGTGGCGTTTTTGGCACTACATTTTCGAAATTGAAAATTGGCAGTTCAAAATGCAAAATGTGAGGGTAAAAGTTTAGCAATATTAAAAAAAAAACAAGGAACATTCCATTTTGTAATAATTAATAAAGTACCATGAATGACTAGAGACCGGAGTCGTTCATAGCGTCATGACGTCAAAACCAGGTTTAGATTTAGGTTCTGGGTGACATCCTATAGATCAATTTTTGAATTTAGACCCGTTTGGGATTATCCTGACTGCATAAGTCCACCAAAACTTTAAATCTTCTATTTCCCTTTAGCCCATGCTTTCTATATTATGCCAGCCATAAACGTGTACTCGTTAGCTGTGTTGCTGTATGCGCCCTTTTCCTATTCATTTATGTTCAAAAAAAATAAACGATGCAGGTAAAAGTATTATAAAACGGCTACCTGCCTGTCAAGTATTAACCCACCACGGTTTGCAATATAAGTCAAATAAAATAAGTTGCAAAAAGAAATAAAAAAGATTTGATACATTCAAATGTTGTTGTTGTACAGCTTAACATGTCAAGCGTTTCAGCTAATATGTAGATGAAATAAACAATTGAAATCGTTTAACATAAAAATAATTTCTAATTTGAGCTTTCTGGATGACCGTGATGCAGTGTGCAGAGTCCCTTACTTCTACTACAGACAACGGTGATTTCGTAACTAGAACTTAATCCTAAACGAGTCTATATTTAAAAATCTCGGTTTCTGCTTTCCTTTCACTAACTAATAAAGCTTCTTTCAAGATTTAAAGTAGTATAACTGTATCTAATCTTAACAAGAAGAAGAAGTTTAACATTGGTTACCATGGTAAATAGATATACTTACGTTCATAAGTATACTTTGATATCGGCAACACTGTCGGGCTGCATCACAGATTAAATAAGAGTCAGATATTTCACTCCCTATACCACCAACGTTCTTATTTTTTGTCTCTGCGCATTTACATTTGCAGTTCTGAGAGTTTACCACGCTTACTCTTTTACGCGCATTTTATGAAAAGAGCATACCACGCTGTGCTGCTTGCGCAGTACATGTCAAAATCGCAAGCTCTGGGAGTTGCTTGGAAAGAGAGAGCAATAGAATACACAAATCTGTCGAAGTGAATCATCTGACTTTTATTTAATATGTGGCTGCATAGGATACAATCAAAATATACAAATGGGCTCAACAGCGCGTCGTTTGTATATCTGAGACTGACATAACGACCTATTTATACTTACAATTTTTATTTATTAAAGAAAATGTTTCCCCTCTCCAAATCATACATATTGATCATTAATTGACGATTTGTATCGGTCATTTGGTAGCCTGGGAAGTACATATTCACGGCCGATTCAAATAACAGCGGAGGATTATTTTCATTCTAAAGATCTACACGCTTACATTACATTTATTGCAAAAATGAGAAAGCTAATGCAAATTTCATTAGTTGCATTTGAATTTCGCGGGCGTTTAATTAGTTCCAGATTTTCTACGTTTTTTATATCTGGCGCACTGTGATTATAACAAGAAATCTTTGATAATCTGCAATTATCAGTTGTAATAAAAAGAGTTTTTGAAAGTTCTGTCGAATTATACAGGGTAATTCAGAAGGTGTAGACATTAACTCTATAGGAACTCATTAGACAGGTGATTTGGAGTAAACAATTACAGTGTGCCCATATTTGAATTTCAAGGATTGCTGAGATATCGAGGAAAAGCTGTTTATTTAGTATAATGAATTTTAAAAAACAACTAGGTAACAGACAACAATCAAAAACCAATAAAAATCACAATGATTGTTTAAAGTGATTGCCGTTATGTTGTATGCATGTTTCACATCGACGAACAAGTGAATTCTGATGTAATGTGCAGGCACTGTTTTCTCATTATCTGAGTAACCCTTGAAAATCGGATATGGGTGTGTTATAGTTTTTTATTCCAAGTCACCTGTATAATGAGCCCCTCGAGTTGTGAACACATCTTTTGAACCACCCTGTATGAAATTCGTACATTAATATAAATTTCAGAAATCCTAACCTTAATTTCGGTATTGTTAATTTAATCATCATAAACAAATGAACGGCTATATAATTTGCTCTTTTGATAACTAGATCGTACTTAGTGTAATTATTTCTTTCCTGCTAATCACCAAATACGTTTTAAAGTTAAGATTACACGCCCTATTATAGATATAATGGATATAATGGTATCATCTCAATTAATATTGAAAACTATTTAAAAAGTAATTTAGATTGTTTCAAATATAATTTATAAATTAACAGAAAAACTAACTTACTTTAGGTGTTTGCATCCTTACTTCCTAAAACCAACTGTTATCATTATTAAACATACAAGGAAAACCAGTAAAAATTACGTGTTGTGTTGAATAAATAAACAGATTATAAAATATTACACAATTGGGCAAATTTATCAATAGAGGGCACCAAATATGAATAATCCTAACGATAGATCCTCAATATCTAACTTAGCCTTTCTTAACTGAATGTTACACTAGTTACTATGGAATAATATCTTGAATTCGGATCGTAGTCATTTACCTGAAACTGAAAAATATTCTCTTCCCCTTATGCCATCTTGTTTTCTGATGCCCTTCTTTTATCTTGTAAAGGCTTCTTACCACTATGAACACCCACACAAATCGTCTTTTCTAATTGTTTGTACATTTATATCTGTAGTAGATCAGTGCAGTGTTTCAAATATCAATTCAAACACAATATAATAAAACTCACAGACTCTATACTCACCTTTATTAATACCTACTATTTTTCTGGTTTCTTTCATAAAAACATACTTCACATTCATAAGGTACTTCACCACTACAAAAATAACATTGTGTTCATTTAAATCACTAGTTTGGTGCTTTTATAAGAGAATAAGTTGAATTTGAAAGGCTTGTCACCAGTATTGATGAATTAGCATATGTTTTGTACAAATCAAGTGCTCGTGTAAAATAAATAAAATCCAATCAAGGAGGCATCCAGGACAATAATGATGAGAGTCAAGATTAGTCATTTGTTTATTTCATAATAAAAATGTTATTTAAAATTCAATATAAATCTTCATCATGACTAATTTTGACTTTCATCACCGTCTTTAATGCTCGATTTCATACTTTCAAAACTATTTTCATTAAATACCGAGCGATCGTTTACATTTCCAATTAGAGTAAGCTATGACCATTACACTATCTCGGCCGATACTTTAAACACGGCCAAGAAAATGGCGATTGCGCAAGTGACATTTGTGTTATCTTAACCTAACCTCAATCTAACGTATAAACCAACAACATCGAAGCAAAAAGTA
Source organism: Ignelater luminosus (assembly GCA_011009095.1). Lineage (NCBI taxonomy): Eukaryota > Metazoa > Arthropoda > Insecta > Coleoptera > Elateridae > Ignelater > Ignelater luminosus. The sequence continues at coordinate 72,617 of VTPC01000584.1, forward strand.
AGGTAGTTTTTATTAAATTATTCAGTTTCACACACTTTTTAGTTATTCGATTGGGAAGTTCTAAATTGTTTATAGGTGTTTTAAAAATGAAGCTTTTCAGATAAAACCACACAAAAAATCTAAAACAATCAAATTGCGATCAACTATTGGAAAATCTCATTACAATATCTTTGTGCGGCAATAAGATCTTGGAACAATATAGGTCCTATCAACCTATGGCAACTCACAACTGTCCAGATGCCTTTTCTTTGTGGATGTAATTTAGTTTTGACAAAACGTTCGAATTCTCTGCTGACCACATATACTTTCTGAGTTGAAATACCCAGACTTGGTCAGAGAAAGAACTTCTAACAAATCATCATTTTGCATACGGTGTTTAAGCTGTGGAAAATCGACAGGCAACAGTTCATGAAAAGTAGTTCATTTATAAGGATACATGTTTAAATCCTTTTTTAAAATTAATCTGCATTTTTCGAATTAAAGTCCGAGGAGTTTTAGTCACAATTTCATGAACTACCACAATATTTTCTGGGGGTTTGGCTTATGGGACGAGCACTTTCTGGCTTTCGTTCAGTACTACCCATTCCTCTGAATAAATCAACAGGATAGTTCAGTACATCGTTGAAATTGTTATACTGGAAAGACAGAAGGGGATAGTTTTCCTGAAAATCAGCCAAGCACTCGTGGATAGAATATTTCCACTCATCATTTATTTTTGTTCCAGTGCAAAAGTAACATTTGAAAATGTATGCTTTTTCTTAGTAGTAAATAGCATTTTTAAAAAATTGTAAATTAATCAATAAAATTATAATAAATTATCTATCTAATTATTAGTCAACTCTGTCAATAATCAAATTTGAATTTTTTTTTTACAAAACTGTCACAGCCACAGCCTAACCTAATTGAAAATTTAAATGATCGCTCAGTACATACACCTTAGACAGCACGCTTTTCTTTTCTTGCATCACAACTATTGTTTAAAAACATTTAAAATAGTTTAAAACAATTTTATTGATAAACAATATTAACCACGGATTAAGCTGCTGCAACCTCTCATAGACTACCCAAGAGATTAAAATTGGGTATTAGATATATTAAGACGTTTTTATTTTACAAGCATTTTATAAGTATATAAAATCCACCATATATGAACACCACATGTTTTCTTTTCAAATAAATTAAAAGTAATGGCCCCTAAAACTTAACATTGTTATTTATTTACAAGTAATTCTTTTTTATCTGTCTCATTCTAGTTTACGCCATTATTACTATAATATATATAATATAAGATTCTAGCATCTTATTTAACTTTACCGATTACCAAATAATAATAATGTTATGAATAGTGCCTAAATTAACAACTTAAAACACATCAAAACAGCTTTCATCTTATACAACAATAAACTCCTGCTTACCAGCTTAATCCACGGTAAGTGTATTTATATATAGGCACTATTATAATTAAGAACAAAATTTATATTTTTTTGAACACTGTAAAATCTCATCTTAAAAGTTAAAACATAGAAGGTGATAATAATAATAATAATAGTAATAATAATAATAATAATAATAATACAAATACAAATATTATAAATCTAAATCATTATATAACTAAAAGCTAAACTTAACGTGTAGGTACAGGATCCAGAATCGTTATAAATAAAATCACAATTTATATTATTCATATTATTCATACCGAATCATCTAAAAACAGAAATTAATGCGCTAACAGTAAGACTAAATCGTGTATAAACTTACCATGATACCACCATTTGGTTTTCTTTGGATTCTTACTGCACGTCTTTACATAAAATGCATTATCTGGAGGTCTTTTCTGTAAAACAAATTGTTATTAATTATATTAATATACGCACATTTGAATTTGCAATACTAACCTTTTCTTTACAACTACTTAGCATAGATACAATAGAAAGACATACAGCCTGAACTGATAATGCAGGAGACCAATCATCTGTTAAAATTGAAAGACATATGTGACCATTACTATACACGTGTGGATGTACCGGAATGTTTGATCCAACAAACGTAACCTTAAAAATATCGAAATTTATGTTATTAATAATTTTAAAAGTAAATAAAATCACTAGATTTTAAAGTTAAACATCACATTAGCTAATAACAACTTTAAAAATGCTTTATGTAAATAATATAACCAGTAAGATATAAGCACATACTTTTTTGTTCTTAAAATCACCACATAATGCAAAATTCAGGTTTAAATCAAATGGAGAAAAAATCAATTGTAGTTCCTTTTATCAAGTAGGCAATTAAAAAATTAAAAATGTTAGTCATCTGTTTCATTAAAAATAAATTCACAAATGACAGCAATCTAGCCTTAAAAATATTACAAATGCTGTCATTCTGACAGCCAAGGTTATGTTAAAAGATCACTTACGTGTAATAACAAACTTTAAATCAATATTCAATAAACAACATATGGCACATTAAAACCTTCATTAATAGCAAATAATTAAGTAATTAAAACAAAAAATATTTTTGATAATTCAACTCGCAATGAAAAACCGTGTTACTAAACAATAATAATTATGAATGATGTTAATCAACAACAAACCATTATTAAAATGAATACATAGTTAATCAATATTATTGTTCCACAATTTTTTTTTAGTTTTTCGTTGAGAAAAGCAACAATTTTATAAAACGTAACAATCTGACTATTCACCTTTAAAACTTAAAAATGTTTCTTACCTCAGGAGAATCAAATGGATATTTATTACTAAACTTAAATTGCAACTGGAAGCTCTCGCCTTCATATAATGTCCCCGATGCTCCTTCCATATTTATAATCCATCTAACAAAAATGAATATAAGAATGAAATATAAATCATATAGTTAAAATATGCGTTATTGAAATATATCGATAGATAAATCATAATGCCTATCAGTCCACCTACAATTAAATTACTATCAACATAACCAATTTGATAAGGTAGTTCACTTTTGCAGCTTCTAAAAATAGAAATTCTCAGGAGTATTGTTGAAGAATATCGTTGTTCGCAATTATTTTGACATTACATAATAAAAATTTGAGTCTTATTTTTAGAATTTAAACTCACTACAAAAAATAACGCAGTCATACGACTTAAAAATTTGAAGAACTATAATTTTTCATGATTTATCTACTACTCAAATAGCCAAGGACTTCGAACTTGAAGGAAAAAAATGTACATACTGTAAAAGATTTTTTTCAACAAGATCTGCATGAACTGTAACACCTGGTGGTGGTTCTTTAACTAAAGACATCAGTTCCTTTTGTAGTCTCCTCTAAAAATAAAAAGAAAAAGATAAATAAACAAACATAAACGATAAAAGTATTTTATAATAATTGGATTAAACAGGTTAGGTTTCTTTTGTTACAATTTTATCATATTTATTTGACGTGGCAACACATTTCATACATGAAACAAAACCCCGTTATTCGATCTAAAATAATATTTAATACCTAAACCGTTTACGATTGAATTAATTAATATTTATTACCTCGGACGGAGACATTCCTGCCATATTGGTCTTGATCTGTCTTTTGTATACATGTCAAATGTCAATATTATGGGTGGAGTTTTTTTATTGTGGTTATAATTTTAATTATATTCCGTTTACTAAACTGCTAGAAATTCCATTTAATTAATTCCTTTGATAACTACCCAATATTCCTTGAATTTTCCAGTAAAATTCATCTTATTAATTTTCTTTTGTCTAATGCAATTTAAAGTTCCCGCTGTATTAATGATAATTGCTAACCTCATTTCGAAGTAAATGGGAATTCCACCGGAATTCCCCTAGATGGAAAAACTTCACGTTTGTTATTGTTTGAGGTTATGTTTCGCTATTCAGGAAACTGAAATATTTTTATTTTGTTGGAAAAAGAAGTTAAAAGAATTAATTTGTTGAATTACAAAATCTTGAATTAAAGTAAGCGAATATGTTATTACCATACAATTCTAGCAATTCTTAATGAATTATTTCTTAAATTGATGGTCTTACAACAAAGGTTGATTAAAAATTTATTTTCTGTTTTTTAATGGAAATTATTATAATAGGAAATTGAAAACTGCACTGTGTAATTGCTTTTGATTGTAACATATGGTTTGAATTTTTGTTGCAGATGACTTACATTCAGTCTGTTCATTAAATTACATTGAATATTTCAAAATGAATTTAGGTGGAACCGTTCACATAAACAAAACAGGATGTTGTGTGTTATTTGGTGCTGTCATTATACTTTTTGTTTATATGTTTTCAAATAAACACGTACAAACAGAAACGATCACATCAAATCAAATAAATCTAAGAAAATTACTTTCAGTAGCAATAAAAGCTGCCGAATATGGTGGTAAAGAAGTTGTTGCGATTAGAAATAATTTGATAATCGAAAATAAAGGAAAAACTAAAGAAGGTGCCAATGATAGTGTTACAACAGCTGATTTTAAGTCTCATTGTGTTATGGTAAATAGATTAAAGCATAGCTTTCCAAGTTTAACAGTCATATCAGAGGAATCGAAAACTATATGCGATAATGATAAGTATTCAGATTTTAATGATTCAGAAAGTTTAGATAAAAATCTAAGCGATGAATGGATTGATCATAAAGATATCAAAGTGTGGATTGATCCTTTGGATGCTACCCAAGAATACACAGGTATTTATTTTTATTTAGATTCGAGTTTTAAGTAGTGTAGTTTTTGAAATTATTCATGAAAAGTTTCATAACAAACGTGAAAACTTGTATTTAGTTATATGTAAGTGTTGAAACTTATGTTTGGGACTATAGAATTTCAAGAAGGGCATCTCAAATCATAGTTTACAGCAAAAGCTTGATGGAAAATGCAACAAATCATTTTAAACTTCCATCTTCAGCCACATAACCTCAAAATGACACCAGTCAGTGTTGCCAAGCTTCATGGGCATGGTAAAAATGGCAAACTTGTCAACATTGTCCACTATAACCATTATTATATGTTAGGCTATGTTGCTAATTTGAGGTTGTAGATTATGATAGCTGTCAAATTCTTAATTTAAAATAACACATTTATCGTATCATTTTTAAATAATTTCCTGATTTACTTTACAAATCTGATATATAACCAACTATAATTTTCAGAAAAACTATATAAATATGTAACAACCATGGTGTGTGTAGCAGTTCGTGGACAACCGGTCATTGGTGTTATACATAAACCTTTTGATGAAGAAACTAGCTGGGCTTGGGTAGGCAAAGGGCAATCTTCAAACTTTAAAGAGCCAAAGGTAATATAATTTAGTACAAATTCAAAAGATTGTATTTTTCAAAAAAAAATTATAGGAATCTGCTAAGGATGGATTGAAATTTATTGTGTCTCGATCTCACCCTGGTGCGGCAAGGAATGTAATTGAAGAGGCCTTTAAAGGACAAAAGCTTGATATTATATTTGCTGGTGGTGCAGGTAATGAATAACAATAGTTAATAATAATATTTTATTATTTGATGTATTGAAATTTTAGGTTACAAAGCTTTAGAATTAGTAAACGGGAATGTTGATGCATATATTCATATAACAGCAATCAAAAAGTGGGATATATGTGCTGGAAATGCAATCATAAATGCATTAGGTGGAAGAATGACTACTAGAAGTAATGAAGAGATTGATTATTCTGATTTAGACAATCCCGTAAATGGAGACGGCATTATTGCCGCTTTAAAAAATCATAAAGATTATCTTAAATTATAAGTTCATAATATGTAAGTGATATTAGGTGCTTTATAAAAATCATTGTTAGTAGGTAATAATTTCTGTTTTGTAAGTTCTTCCTGTTCTTAATTTTATTGTTAATACAGCTAGTAATTATTAAAATAAAATTGTTTTTTTTCTCTTTACAAACGTTTATAGAATAAAAATGATTAATTTTTCAATTCACACATTTATGCAAGGATTTCTGCTTCTTCCAGCTCTCCAGGTTACTGTTTATATTTGATACAATTTTGTTGGTAGCCTTTCATGAGATAATTAAGCAAACCCTGTTTGGGATCAACAATCTTACTATTTACTGCTTTGGTTTCAATGACTACTACCATATCAAGGATAGAAAGACCCATTCGACTGTATATTTATTATTCACCTTTTATTTCTTTTTTTGTTTTTGTTAAATTTGTTGTTCATGTTGGATGATTGTCAGTGGCATTTTCTGCTGCAATTCCACACTATCCAGGTGTTTATGGTTGGATAATTTAATGTAAATGGTAAAAGTTCCATTTAACTACAGTATGGATTTCATTTTAATAGGAATAAGTTTCAGTGCTAGTTTGGTGAAAACTTCCATCCACTGCCAATTATAATTAAATTTTCTTCTTATTGGGTATGAAATGGTTTTTTTTCCTGAAGCAGATTCTTTTTAAATAGGAATTCTTTTGCTCCCTCAATCAGCAGATAAATAAGTGTTAAAACCACTAAGTAAAGTGGTTTTTAAGAGTGAAGAAGGGAAACGTTTTAGAATTTAAATTTTTATAAAACAAAGATTACCTACATCCAGTGGTGGTCCATGATCTAACTTCAGGATAGATAATGACCACGTGATCAGTTTAAATTGTCAAAGTACAAAAAGATTAACTAGAGTGCCTAATTCAAAAAAGTTCAGCTGACTAGTTGCAGTTGCACTGAAGAAATTAAGAGCTATTTTTATTGCGTCGCAATGGCAATTCTAAGGAATTGTATGCATTTGTGAACTAATCATTACAACTTTCATGCAGCTTTTTATGGTTCGTTTAGTATTTCTAAACAAAATTCATTTATGATTTTTGCTTAAACCTAACTCATACATTTTAGAAAAAATAATGAAGTAGGACAAATATTCCTAATAAGGTAAATACCCAGTATGATAGATAACCAGAAATTCAAAATAAAAACCATAACCTAAACTAACCAAAACATTTTTTCCTTTTTAATCATGCGTGTGATTCCTAACCTATAATTTAAACTAATTGTTATTAATTTAAACAATAATGATTTCCACAATGGTTGGTTTAAGTCATGTAGCGAGACAGTTACATAAAACCGTAGTGCAGAAAATATCAAGATTTACCGATCGTGCCTTTAGCGAGAAGTATCTTCTGTTCACAAATCTTGGTATATCGTTTACTCTTTCTGGTGTTGGTGACGTTATTGAACAGCAATACGAGATCTTTCGAGGTACTTTAAAAGAATGGGATAAATTGCGAACACGTAAGATGGCAATAAGTGGCGTTACTGTTGGAATAATGTGTCATTATTATTATGCATTACTCGATAAAAGATTACCTGGAAGATCAATAAGTGTTTTAGTGAAAAAAGTATTTATTGATCAAGTTATTTGTTCACCCTTATGTATATCAGTATTTTTAGTCACCGTTGCTTATTTAGAAGGTAGCACAATGAAACAATTTATTGAAGATCTTAAACGAAAAGGGTGGAGGTTGTATTGTGCTGATTGGGTGGTTTGGCCACCAGCTCAGTTTATAAATTTTTATTTTATTGCACCCAAATATAGAGTTTTGTATGACAGCACCATATCTTTAGGTTATGACATATATACATCATATGTCAATCATGATAAAGATGCAGAGGATGAAGAAGAAAGTTGATGATAATTTTTAAATTATAGGTTTTATTTGTTGTTAATCATTAAAGCAATATAATTTATTTTTTTATAAAGTTATTTTATGACAATAACAATATTAGGAGCACCACGCATGTTAAATATATTTAAAAAAATACAAAAAAAATGTAAAATATTTATTTCTGTAAATATGAATGTACAATAAATATATAAATAAATAATTTTATACAGATCATAATTCACAATGTTTAGTAATCAGCGTTTTATTTGGGTCTCATGGAACTTTGGTTAAAAATTACATAATTATATAGAATTGAGAAACTTAAATCTCTAGATCAAGGAATAGTTACATATTATAAGCATGTAGTATTTTAAGAAATCATTTATATGGGACAAGACTAATAATTTCTAAATTAAAGTGATCTTTTCAAATATTTTTTAAATAATTTAAGTATTTAGTAAATTATAATGTATGATAAACTGTGTTGATATGACGGAGCCAATATTGTCTTGGATAATTGTTCAATAAAAAGAAAACTACCATGAAATAAACTTTCGTTATAAGATCAACAAAGAAATATCAATAAGTAAAAAATTGGTTCATTTAAAAAGTTTTGTTAGAAGCACATCTGACTGTCTATCAGGCTCTATTTTATAATGTAATGGTATATGGTACTCTGTGTTGGGGTAACTCTCCTCATTGGAAGAAATTTTACCATTCAAAAACTTTACATGCCTTGGGTAAGATGTAGGCAAAACTGAATTTTAGGTTATGTTTTCCAAACAACCCTATTCATCGATCTTATACACTTCTGGATAAAACAGTATTCTTTGTCTGTTTTATTCACTAATAACTGATGACTGCATTACCAAAAAGGCATGTTTTTTATGGTGAAAAGACATGAGATAGATTGTTTCTGCAACAGTTTGCCTCAACAATTGTACTCGTCTTATCAGAGTCTCCTATGGTTAAGAAAACGTATATCTTATGTGGTTCAGACTAGACTGACTGATTCTAGTTCAGAACACGTACAGATGTAATAATCTAATAGTTGTTGCAGTGTCATAAGTAAAGCTGACCAAATGCATATTTGCATGGTTTTAGAAGCATACACAGTTCATTTTTAATACGTGAGTTCAATTATTTGTTTATTGTCTAAATCTCAGAGAAAAGACGGTTTTAAAACTAACTAGTCCACAGTGGCGGCCCTAGGGTGGTGCGAGCGGTGCGACCGCACCGGGCGCCGTCTTAAGGGGGGCGCCAAAATTCCAAGAAGAAATTACTCATCGAAGCAGACATCGATTCGATCGATCGTCTGTAAATCACGTAGAGCAAACGCAACTTCTAAAGATCACTGACCTTGAACGGCGCAGAAATTAAAAATTGTTTTAAACCTCGCACGACGATTGGTAGTAGTAGATGCCGCCAAAACAATGGTTAAATCGGTTTCTTTATTTGGATTTCTCCAAAGACTGTTTTATTCTCTGGATTAACGAAGCACGTAAGAGGCTTATCACTGGAAAAAGTCTGCGAAACCCGTTAGGAGAGTAGAGTTTCTAGCGTTGCTGTAGTTCACTAGCACTACTCTTCAGTTCGTGATGCCAAGAAACGAATGACTTAGTTGTAGCATCAGAGGCCTTGTCGCTAATTCACTACATGGAGCAATTTGAATTCATAATTACAATGGTGGCTTGATATGATATGCTGTTTCAAGTTAACATTGTAAGTTAAGGCTATGCAATCTGAAACTGTGGATTTACCAAATGCATCGCAATTGCTAAAGAAATGCTCAGAATTTGTGAAGCAGTATAGGACTTGTTCGTCTGCTCTCCTAACAGTTAAGCAAATAGCTTCTCAGATTGGGGTAGATCCTGTTTTTAAACCAGTTTGATCCCAAAGAAAAAAGAGGTTATTCGAGTATTGAGACCGTACATGAAAAACCAACAGATCATCAAGAATTGTTTAAAATTAACGTCTTTTACCCTATGATCGATACAATAGACCTGTTTAGTGATGACGTCACGAGACACAAGAATGCAAATGTTGATTCCAAACAAAACAACTCTCTTAGCAACGGTAGTTACGGTCAGCTCACGTTTGTGTATGTTAACCAATAACTACGTTAGTTACATCCTAGCAACCAAATTTGTTTGAAATCAACCAGGTCATGTGACATCACACTAAACACGTCTATTAAGAATGCATTGGTCAACTCGATTTGAACAACTATTAAAATTCAGTAACACATGGTTTTTTTTATAAAACATCAAAACAATTCCTGAAAAATTCAAATTGGAAAAAGCCTGTACAGATCTGCAAATCACTTGAACCGATGGTGAAAAATGTGAGATATCTGGTTATGAATTGGTTGAGGAACTTTTGGGCCTAAATCCATTATTAAAAGATTTTGAATCAGCAGAGCCATTAAAAGTTCTTCAGTATATTAAACAAAATAGTTGGCAGGATATTTTCCGGAATGTGTGGACAGAACTCCGAGTCTTGTTAACTATATCTGTTACTGCCACTAAAGGAGAACAAAGTTTCAGTAAATTAAAACTTATAAAAACTTGTTTATGTTCGACTATGTGTATGTTTCAGATCTTGCAATTGTGTTCATAGAAAATGGTATTCCTCAACGTTTGAATTATTCAGACTTAATAAAAAAATTCGCAAGCACAAAAGCGAGGAAGGTGCTCATCTAGGATTTTGTTTTAAATTAATTTATGTTATGTGTGTCACTCGAGTGACATTGTTTTTTTCCTGACTAGAATATTTGTCACTCCTTCTACTGTTAATATATAAAAATGTAACGTTGTCTCTCTGAATGTTGCTTAATCACGGATTAACGGCTGCATAGAAAAAACTATGAAATGAGTGATTAAATTTTAATTTCCTGAAATAAAACAAGCAATTAAAAATTGTACAGTGTAAAACCGTCAGCTTTTCACGTTATCACCGACTCTTATGTTGGAACGAACTTTAATTTATGATGTGGGGGTGCAACTAGGAGATCCTGCACCACCTAGAAAATGATCTAGGGCCACCACTGAGTCCACTACAAAAAAAGAAATACCAGGACATCGAAATTGATCACAAACCACGTGATCACTAATTTAAAAGTGGCATGAAATCTTATTTTTCGACGTTGGCCACACTACGGAGTAATGCTTTCACGAGTACATTTCTAAGCTAAAATTACATTGGCATGCTTGCGTTCCGTGACTTCTCGTCTCTTTGTTTTGCGGTTTTTTTACAGTTTGTTTTGTTCTACTTCAGTCGTTTTCAAGACGAAATCTGTTTATTGTGAATTAATCGAGGTAAGTTAGATTTAACACATTCAAAGTGTGATAATAAATTTGAAATATTTAAGTTTTTAAGTAGTTTCATCATATATCCAATACTACGCCACTGGAAAACTACATTATGTTTATAAACAACAAAGAGCTGCCAATAATGCACGATGTGTTCCTAACCAACAGTTAATTTCATGGTCACGTGATTTGTGATCATATTTGATATCCCGGTATTGTATATATTTTAATAACTTTTTTTACTAGTTATCCTCTATTGACCACCCTTCTTGAATACAATTTATTTGCTTGTGGAACAATCAAGTCCAACTGGAAGAAGTTTCCTAACACAGAGCTCCGTTCAGGTAAGTCCTTGAAAGGGGGCACCATTCATAAAATATCACCAACATCAACAGTACAGCAAACCAACAAAGAGGGAATTAAAATTGCAGTAAAATATCCAAAAGCCACTGAAGATTACAATAAAAATATGGGTGGAGTGTATTTGTTTGATCAAACCCATTCTTGTTACCATGTAGCCTGGAGGTCAAGAAGATGGTGGGTAAAGTTTTTATTACTTCCTCGATGCCAGTATTGTAAATTCATATACAGCATGTTTCACACCCAATTAGCCAAACGTCACAGGTGGATAGAGAGATAAAAAACAAACCTAATTTACATGTTTTCTATTTATTTAAAGGAAGATGTTATACGTAAGAGGCTTACGCCATCTATATGGCATATTTTAATGCACTTCCTTTACGACACATCTGCCCAACCTTAGTCATAAAAAGGTATGAATACTATTTGTGAGTTTTATTCAAGGTTATGTGCAAACTAATTTTCACAACGAAATACATAATAATTATTATTTTAATTAAATTAACAAAATATGAAAATATTATAATTGGATTACTTAGACACATCATTTTGTTACCATAGGTCACTTGATTCGAGAGCTTTACATGAAACATCTTCTCCAAACGTATAAAACATATATAACATTTTTGTTATTTGTAAAAACATATGAAAACTGGAAAACTGGGAGATCTGTTGCAAAAATGAGATTCTTCTTATTCATTTGAACTGTTTGAATACAAAAAACTTAAAAAATCACTATACTGTTGCAAAAATGAGATTCTTCTTATTCATTTGAACTGTTTGAATACAAAAAACTTAAAAAATCACTATACAGTATGTCCCCCTTCCCTGAATGTTTGGGAATAGGCAACACGCCTTACAATTCAGAGCTAGCTTTTCTTTAAAAGTTCAACACTTGTTAATCGAACCACAGTTTGCTGTGAATTTAAAAACTGACATGTCAACTGTTTGACATTTGTTTGGTTATATTTCCTGTTTAACTTTTGTACAAACCTGTTCATTTTATTTACTTTCTTTTCTCGTTTATTACTAAATTCTTAAGGTTTTATAATGATTTATAATTATTCTTATTGTGTTTCCTAAAAAAGCAAATTTCTAATCAGCATGAATTGAGGGATTTTAACATTGACATGTAGGTATTATAGAAAACAAATTATACAAACATGATCCATTTTGTTTTTAAACTCTGCAATTACACACAGGTATCTCTGAATTTATTTATTGTAACCAACAGATACAAAAATTGTAAGACGTGTTGCCTATTCCCAAACATTGAGGGAAGAACCCGTAAAATTTGCATACTGTATATGTACATAATATAATTCTGAATCTTATTTGTCCCTAAATACATGCCTAAGTTCAAAACATACCATCATTAATACCAATAGGTACGAGTATAGCTAAAAATAACATAACATTACGTAAAAGAGGTCTCCAATCTGAAGGAACAGCATACGGAAGCAAAACTTTGGTTACTCTGTGCACCTCGTGCGATGCGCAAACAAAAATAAAAGACGTTATTATTACATTTAATACAGGATATCCTGGTATGAGAACTAAAACACCATGAGTATCGGCTGCTAACCAAATATGATACTGACTTATAAATAATTCTAAAGATATATTACCAAACCACGCAAAGAAGCTTGAATATCGCGTGCGTAGCATTCCTGATATATTCCTAAGTACTATATAACTAACTATGGGTATAAATGCAATATATGAGTGTATTTCAGCACAATCTAATTCATTTCGACAAAGGAAGGTAAATGTAACGTAACAACCTATACCTATGATACCAGCTAAAGTGGCACTTAAAGCTATGCCTCTAGAAAATAAATTATTATGATTATTATCATCGAATATATTATATCTTTGAGCTAATAAATGAATCACAGCAAATAACATTCCGTACATAGCTGAATATCTATCTAATTTCCACCTGTACCACCATTCGTGTATATCATCATCGGTTGTAACAAATAATGCTTTCCATGGACGGGTTACAAAGACTTTTTCAAAGAAAACTTCAGACATAAATAGAATTGTTATAACACTAAATAAACAAATAAATTTTATAACTAGATAAAAATATTGAATGACATTATTTTCTGAACTTTGCGCCGTTATGTGAGGTGGTAATGCCAAAACTCCGTAAATCATCATAAACCAAAATGACATCAACGGTACAAAATTATAAAATTGATATGGCCTGTTCATACACAAGCATAGTGTTACTGTCATAAAATTTAATTGAAATAGGACTTTAAAAAAATTTACCATTCCAACGTCTGCACGCTGCCAAACGTAACAAAACTGTTGATAACCCAAAAGGAATAAATAGGCAGATATTAAAACTTTTATATGCATATTTATGGGTAATATTTGGCTAGCTCCTGTAACATGATACACTAAAATAACTAATTGCATCCAGCCCTTCCATTCATCTATCTGATCTCTATGAAGGACTTTAGTAAATTTACTATCTTCCGTAAAAAACAAACCAAGAGCACAAACATACCCAATCGGTAACCAGAAACTAAATTCTGAATAATATTTGTTTTCTTTCATGAAGAAATTAGTGCGATCGCATATTAGAAAATATGCCATAATAACAGCCATAGTTGCGAGTGATGTAAAGAGCGTATACATATCACCAGCTGGAAGTGTTGCTTGAGTGTCAGGGTCTGTTAATAGTGTATATTCTTGAACAGGCCGGCCTTTCACTTTCAAGATCCAACGATGAAGGATCATAACCAATGCAATTAGTACACTGCAATGGAAACAAGACCATATCATATAAATATTTCTTTTCATTTTCGGAGATTTACAGTCATACTACATTTTTCATATAAAATTTACAATAAGCACAATGAAATTGTCTCAAGAGTTCATTTTTTGTATAGTCAATTGTACGTCTTTATTATTACAGGGCTTCCACAAGCTGTGATGCCGACAAATACCGAGAAGTATGCACCTTCAAGGCGTGTTCAAGACTACTGTCACGACAATCAATTTTTAACAATATCTTGATTTCCAATATAAATTGTTATAAAATAATGAAAATAACATTGCCTACGCTCATCTAACTTGAATCTTTTCAGTTACAAATGATTGCCAGCAGGAAGACCTACCTTTCACAGCATGCAAGTATTATTTACAGACCTTGGTTTTTCTCCAATGTGTCCTCGAGAGCTTTTTTTTTTAATTAACTCAGAAAACTTGTTTTTCATAAAATTTTGTACTTACTCCAAAACTTTCAATAACAGAAATAAAACTGATTATTATCAACAATAATAAAGCAAATTCAAAGAAACCATTGTTTTTTCATTAAAAGACGACAAGTTGCAAATTTGTTAAAAATCTTTAATTTATCCTCAATAAATCCCCACTTCTTTACAATCCTCACTAATTTCCCCATAAAGTTCAAATATCCCCAATCTGGGGAAAAATCTCCATACCTGGCAACACTGCAGTACTCACAACTTGACTGTTTTTCATTTTTGCACCTCATAGAGTTCTGCACGGGCCGAGATTTCCAGGCGCAACTCGGCTCGGCACGACTGCAGACAAACTTAACGCGCCCCGAAAAAAAATCCGGTAACAGCCAAAGAGGTCCAAACGACACGAGGAGTCCGAAAGGCCTGAACAGCGTAAGAAGCCCAAACGGCACAAGATGTCCGAACGGTCCGAGAGGTCCAAACATTCAGACAGAGAAACCCGAGAAGTTCAAGAGGTCCGACGGCCCGAGAAGTTCAAGAGGTCCGACGGCCCGAGAAGTTCAAAAAGCCCGACAGCCCGAGAGATCAAAACGGCCCTATAGACCCGAAGGGCCTAGAAGTCCAAAAGGCCCGAGAAATCAAAACGGCCCTATAGACCCGAAGGTCCAAAAAGTCCAAAGGCCCGACTGCCCGAGAGATGAAAACAGACCTATAGACCCAAAGGGCTGAAGAGTCTAAAAGGCCCGATGGCTCGAGAGATGAAAACAGCCCTATAGACCCGAAAGGCCAAGAAGTCTAAAAGACCGGCGGCCCGAGAGATAAAACAGCTCTATAGATCCGAAGGACCGCGAAGTCCAAAAGGCCCGACACACAGTGGTTGGAAATCGAAGACAGCTGGCCAAAAGTCTAAACTATTATTTTATGTAAATAAAAATCAATTCAACATTGTTTTTGAGGTTGCTGATTAAGAATCTGAAGTCAACAGTTCAAAAACCAAAATGGCGGATCCAATATGACCGACCAAAAGTGCCCATAGTAGAGGTATTTGTTCAAAATTTTACATGTGGGGAACTTTGTGATCACTAGGTAAGAATCTATGGTAAAATTATAATTTCAGTTGAAATTTGTATTTTATCACAAAACTGCACTTATTACAGACTATTTAGTTTTGGCCAGCTTTTTCAATTTCCGACCACTGTGTGATGGCCCAAGAGACCTGAAGGACCGAGAAGTCCAAAAGGTTCGATGGCCCAAGAGAGCAAAACAACCTGATAATCCTGAGAAGCTCAAACAGCTGAGAAGTGACAAAGGCTCGACAGACCGGACAACACCAAACGGCCCATAAATTTTTAAACTGAGGCCCTGCCCGACTCAAACTCAAGTTTCGCCCCAGACCGCGTAAAGGCCCGACTAGAAAACCCGGCCTGTGCAGGCCTCTATCTCCTCAACCAAAACTTCTAATTATAGTTACATATTTCATCAATAATACAAATACTCAAGATGTAAAGCCCTGCAACTAGATATTTAATTTTTTCTTATCTGTTAAGATACTGTCTTTAAGTGGGTTATAAAAACAGAAGAAATCGAGACAAATTTTGGTTTGTCATTTATCTAGGTACAGTTCTTGACAGCTAAGAATAACCCAAAGCGCACGAGGCGTCACGTAAGTCATACCTAGTGGTGGTTTCAACTGAGTCATCTAATGCTTCAGCAAGTCCTAAAAACATTGTTTGGAAATATTCCTTAATTTAAAAATCAGATTCTTATTCCTATTAATAATCTATTTTAATGATTAATTAAGAAATTTCTTTCTTTATATAATATAATTTAAAACACTTCTTCCACATTTTAATACTAAAAGTTGATTTATTAAAGGTACAAAACAGGACATTTTGTTGCGATATCTTTGATGTTTCTATATTCAATGTTCCTTAACTATAAAATACATACTTGACATAGCAATTGAAAATAAAAGTAACATAATCGCTCACAAACGCTGCGCCATTTTTCCCTGTATATAATGAAAAGTTTTTCTGGAATGTGAGGAGTTTTATACAGAGAACTGACCTGTAACCATTTCTAACAATCATAGAAGGTTTCTTCTGAACCTATGGCCAATTCGTCTTAGTTATGAAGTAATCTGCATTCGAAATTGAAACTTTTTGAACTTAATTTTAATTTAATAGATTATTTATGATGAAGATTTCCATAAAACTTTAAAAGCAGCATTTGATTATGAATAAAATACTAATTACTAATACATATTTTTAAAAACTTATGTCTCGAACTAAAATAGCTGAAATAGTGATAAGATGTTTAAAATAGTAACTTATAGTGAGTTATTTTTAAACAGTGATAAAACGTGAGCTTGTGGAAACCCTGTTATTATAACAGTTTGATGTGTCTATCTATGCCTCGCTGAATAATAGAATGATCAAGAAAGCAGGCAGCCTTTAATCTTGCAAGCTTAGCAACTGGACTATAGCTGCATCATCTTACATGATAAATTTCATTAAGTTAAAAAGTAAATCAAATAATTTTTTACAATCTCAGACTAATAATAAAATATTAACTCCATTCAATCTTTAATAACATAATAAAATAGTGCACAAATAAGTAAATTTAAAAAAAAACCGCTAAAATTCACTAATGTCAAACTTTTTTTTAAGGTTATGTTATTTTTTTCATTTTTGAAATGAAAGGTGTAGATAAGACAAGAAACTGAAAAATACTCACCATACTGCCAGGAAAGAAAATGTAACAATCTGAAGAGTAGTGTAAGTTTCAGCAGAACTACAACAGGAACCATCATTAAAATTCATATAATCATTACAGTACATATTGAGTAAAATTTGTGTATCATGTTGCAATGCTCGCGTTGCCAAATGTATACCATCAGGACTTTCAGAAACCATTCCTTGCGCAACTAATCTAGCACTCCACCATAATTCTGCTGCTGAATATGATAAAACCTAATAGGTACAAAAGAATTTAGTTAAAATATGGTCATTTTCCACATTTGATTATGTTACCTCTATAGCGGCTTTATTATATAAATCAATTTGTTCGTTAGTAACCATTTGTAAGTCTGGTTTTAATTTATCTGGATTAACAGGTTCCTGTAAGGCCCATAAGACACGTGTGTTATGCTTATGTAGTCGATCTATTGGTTGAACGAGGAGTGTTAAATTTAAATTGTATTCCTGAACTGCTGATAATGATGCATTTGATGTCTTGATAGACCATAAACCGCATCCTGCTATTACAACAGAAGGAGGGTTTTTTGCTGCTTGCCATTGCCTATAAATTCCAAGCATCAACAAAACAAAAAACAGGATAAATTGTTAATACCTGAATGTTTCAACCATATGCCTTGAAATGTACGGACTCCAAACAAACTCGACTTTAATTTTTAATTTATTATCAACATGAGTCAAATTTTTGTCAATTCTTTCTTGTGTCTTTTTATTAATTTCATCTTGATATTGTAAATGTTCAACAAAAGCTAAATATAATTCTCGTATACGTGAATCTCCTATAAATACAAAATAGGTGTCTGTACCATAAAATGCTAAATATCGTAGACATCGTCTTGTATCTCTATGAAGATTTAAGAAAAAATATATTAACAGAAACACAATAAGATTTAGTAAAACTGTATGAGCACAACATAATATACTTACATTTGACTATATCGATGTAACATACACCCGTACGGTTGCCATTCTTGATTTGCTTTATATCGACCATCTGATAACAACCATCTGCACGAATCAATACCTAGTAATTAAATTAATTTTGTTAAACTTGGGTACGTTTTTGCATTTTTTAAAAGTACAGGTAAAACCGTCTTTATAAACAATTGAATTAAAGATTCCTACATAACCTCAAATACAACTTGTATTTACCGTATCTGAGATGGAGTAAACCATGATAGCAAGCAAAACCTAAAACGAGAATCAGAGCAGCCCGCTTGGCATTTGTTGAATTTATTTGTTCAATTATCTTTTCGACCCTGGATTTTTCATTTGTCATAATAAAACGAGAAATTTTTAATTTTTCATTTGGTTCACGTACAAAACCCACTGTACAATACCACACAAAACACAGCCGCCTTATAAAGGCTGGTTTACACTATAAGATTTACCCGATTTAAATACTCAATTTTTTTGGAATCGTTTTTATTTGTTATCAAAATAAGGCTTTAGGAAATCGTTGAAAATATTTTTTCTAAGATTAATTATCCCCTCTTGAAGGGGGGAAAGAATAAACAAAAACAAAATAATAAAATCGCCGTTGCTGCATATTGTGTTAGATGAAGAATGAAAATCCTAATTTCAGGGGCTTCCACAAGGGCTCTACCACAGATTACCAGAATTTCTACGAGGAGGTACAAAATAAAAAAACAGGCAAGTTGTAAGTATTGCAGTGTTGCCAGGTATGGAAATTTGTCCCCAGATCGGGGATTTTTAAACTGTGGGGAATTTAGTTTTGAACACGTCTTGAAGGTGCATATTTCTCAGTATTAGTCGGCATTTGTGATCAAAACGTATACAATGACCTATCTTTCACAACATACTATTGTTTACTAACACCAATAAATAATCCTAACACTGCAGCTCAAAATCTATAATTATAAAGAAGCACAAATAAGTACAAGGAACACTATAGATAGAACGTTTGTAATATGAAAACGAAGATGCCCTATTTTAAATATTGGTATTAGAACAAAAACCGCCATTAGCTCAAGCAGTAATCACAGCAACAGCAATTCTGCATGATATCGCCTCTGAAAATCGATATTTAAGACTCGATGAAGACGAGGAAGTTAGTATGTGTTGTGTGTGGTAGGTGTTGACTCAATCACGAGATCGCAGAAGTGAGGTTTATTCATGAACGTATTTACAGAATATGTACAAATGATGTGTATGCAACCTAATATACATATTGTTATTTATTTAACAATCTAGAAAATGCTGCTTTTTCTATCTTTTTCTGTTACGGCAGCAATTTCCTTTACCGACGCGTGCGCATATTTCGTGTAGTGTTGCCAACTTACTTAAGTGACTTGTAACATGCTTTTAACTAAAATTTGAAAAAACGCATTTTGTTACAAAGAAGATAAATCTGTCTTTAAAATTTAAATTGCATTTAGTAAAAAAGAGAGTTTACATGGAGGTGAAAAGTGCGGCCCTATAAAGCAATTTTAAACAATCAATGTGGCCAACTGTGATCATCAAGCAAATTTACCTACCCTACATTGTGTTTCTGTAATTCCCCCAGAACCTGGACACACTGGCTACTAACGATAGTGGGAAACACAGGAAGTTAAATAAAACACAATTATAATTTCAATAGCAGGTACTGTAAATTTGGCAATCTAAATTGGTCCGACCGCTTTCATATTCACATCACAAGGCACTGCCCTTCTTTTCTCAAGATCCCTTATCTCCATCCACCCCTTTAATTTGAAATCGAGATACCACAGAACCTTTAGAAAATAACCAAACAAACGGTAAGGAGGCTTGGATGTTATTCAACAGTGAGATAACCAAGAAACACATATTATATAATTTTTAATGGTTACCTTTAAACAAATCGATACCTGTAAGAAATAATTTTTATTATTTATCAATTACCCCAAATCCACCTCAGTAAAGTATTAGTATCTAACATAACAATAACTTGGCGCTGTAACAATGTATTGTGCGACCATATCAACCGTCGCTATGGTTACAGATAGTGCATAGCAACCCCATCACTATGGTTACAGATAGTATGTCAATTTAAATAAATGAGGTTAAAAACAACTGTCAAAGTGAAAGAATGTTAATTTAAATAAATGAGGTTAAAATTAAAACACGTCTCTATGGTTACAGATAGCATTCAAGAAATGAGGTTAAAATGAATGAAAATGGAAACATAAAATAAAATACACTGAGAAGATATGTTCTGTGATACACCGTGATTTATCATGGGTATATAGTTAGTCTACATTTTACTGATTGTTGTCATTGTAAAACTTGTTTAATTAGCACATACTGAACCTCTTTGCCTATACCGATGTTCCCTTTTTACCTAAACTTGAAACCATTTGGTCCTCTTTGTTACTTGTTTTATTGCAGATCTGTACAATATTAGTTTTATGATTTATTCTCATTTTTAGTAAATAGTCCAACAAGAGTTTTATATATCCTTTTTCCTGTAATTAATTTCAGTTACCTAATTGCAGATATGCCCGATGAGGGAACCAATAATTTACCAAAGGCTTGACTAACTAAAAAAATAACAAGTTAGTTTTATTAGACTGGCTGTACTTGGCTGCAGTCCCACTAATTATTTAATCAATCATAATTTTCTGGAGAATAATATAGTTTCAAATTAGAAATATCATAGTCTCCCATTACAATATCAGAGTAAAACTCAAAATGTAAAAATTTGGGTAAGGTTTGACCGACATCCTATAGTGTCCTCAAAATAAAGGGCAAAATTTATAAATTATCTTCTTTACAGCACTAGCAACTGGATTTTCTCCAAGGAGCACTAAATCATCGATCTTAAGCTCATCATTCTTAAAGAAACCTTTGACCCCACGATTTGCACTATTAAATAAATTCCGACAAACCTCCTCTTGGTTTTCCTCCACACAACGGGATTTCCGGGGTGGTAAAAGGCACAAGATCAAATCATCCAAAGGGGTGGAGTCAGAATGCCCATATAAAATTTCGGAAGAAAAAAATTTCTCAGCAAACTAATACGGCTTATGGCAAGTGCCAATTAATTTTAAAAAAGGATCTAAACATGTATCCTTATAGATGAACCGCGTTTCGTGACTTGTTGCCCATTGATTTTCCACAGATAGTGCAATTTCGTCAACTGTTTATATACCATACGCATAATGATAGAAGTTTCTTTTCTGACGAAGCCTGGGTATGTCAACTCCACAGTGTGCAAATGTGGGCAGCAGAGAATCCACATGTGTTTGTTAAAACTACATACATTATTAAAACACCTGTAAACAACCTGGAAGAACTTCCAATCGAATATAACTGAAAAGTGTGTGGAACTGAATCCTTAAAATATTTTTAAAGGGGTTAAAAAGCGTGTTCCAAGTGTCTTGATGTAAATGGCAAACATCTTCAGCACTTATTGTAAAGCTTTGTTTAAAAATGTACCAAAACACTGTTACTTTTTGCTCAGATGTTTTTGGTTTACACATTAAATTAAGGTTAGGTTAAGATAACACAATTGTCATTTGCACGCTCGTCATTTTGTTGGCTGTGTTTAAAGTACCGACAAAAATCGTGTAATTGTCACAATCTACTCTATAAAATGCAATGCAATGGGGCTCATTTCACAATTTTTAGTTTACTATAAGTAGAGTCCACATTATCCTTTTCATTTTTTTTTAAACCACAGAAATACAGAGAAATAAATTAATAAAGTTTAAATTTTTGATGGTAATTGACCAAGATGACGTCATTGACCATTGCAGCTAAAATGCCAGAACGCCGGGACTACTATCTCCGGTACTTTAATCTGTTTGTAACCTAACCTAGCATAAATATAAACCTTCAAATTCAACTTTTTTTTTCATTTCTTTTCGTCATTATTATAATAATAATAATTATTATTAATGAATAAGAAATATAAGTAGAATTTGTTAAAAGCGAATTCGTATAATTTCGCACAAATTGTTTGTAGAAAAAAACTAACACCACAGCAATAATCTGATTGGAGCTTTTGAGTGTAACATTTAAATTTAATTGCATTTTTTATTCAATGCTATTTAAAAACGAAACCAAACTGCTTTTATGAAAATAGAAAAGTAGTCCTTATTTATGACATAACAAAATTCATGTATCTGACACGTGAAACAATCCCGTGATCTTGTGCAATTGCAGATTTAAGAAAAAATAAACTGTCAAAAGGGTAATATGTTAACTCGTTTACAAACTAAGTGAGAATAAAAGAAATCCATTGCAGGGTACTGCAGTTATTATGAATGCCATGGATTGAAATTACAAAGCATTTTTTTTAATGAACACCTTTTTCTTTTTGTTACATAACTCTTGTCTTATTGGAACTTTTTAGCATAATTTCAAGCTGTATATTGATGTGTTGTGACTGCTTAACTAGTTTAGAGTTTCTGAGTTTACACAAACTAGTCGGTCAAGCAGTCACAGTACATTATAAAGTTAGGTCACTTAATTGCTATTGCAACTAAATCCAGGATAAAAGTTATATCAGAATTGGTGATCTATTTAGAACCTACAATACTTAAAGTACGCAGGGAGAATTAAAGACATACAAAATACACAAGAAGGTTATTATTTAAATTAATAATTAACACTAATTTTCGATAGAAAATTACATTTAAATATCGCGCACATATAAATGATAACTTATATCTTACAACTAAAAACATATTAATTAAAATAAACATAAATTACATTAGGTGGTCACATTCAATCTGAATCTAAACCATCTTCTGATGAATCATCGAAAGTATATTTTGTGGGTTTTTTAGCACGCCCAGCTCGAACTGCTTTTTGGGGAGGAATATAATCATCTTCTGCATCACTATTATTTTTAGCTATGGATTTCATTGCCTCTTTCAGATCAAAATCAGATGAATAATCATCGTCATCAAAAGCCTTCTTTTTAGGTTTAGAGGGTGGTTTTTTCTTTTCAAAATTGTCAAAGTCTGAATCGTCAGAACTCGCCTTTTTCTTCTTCGGTTTAGTTGCTTTAGGTTTCTTCTTAGGGACAGCATCGCTTTCACCATCAGAGTTAACTGCAGCCTTTTTAGTCTGTTTAGGTTTAGCAGGTTTTTTCTTTATACCAAAATCAGATCCAGAATCATCATCTGAATCTACTTTTTTCTTTTTCTTTTGGGGTTTTTTCGTTATTTTCAATTCAACATCTGAATCATCACTAAACAAATCCTTATCAGAACCTGACGATCCTTTATCTGCCACTTTACGTTTGGCTGGGGCTTTAGGTTTTTTTGGCTGTGGTGGCGGTGGAGGAGAATCTTCTTTATCTTTCCTTCCTATTCATTTTTATAAATTCATTAATAACAAATCAACATTGAAATAAAATTCTTACCAATAAGCGAATCAAACAAATCTTCTGAACTTTGATTCTTCACTGGGGCAGATTCTTCATTTTCACTTTCTGAACTTGTATTGATGCGCGCTTGGATGTTCAAGTGTTCTTTAATTGCTTCGTTTTCAAAAAGCTCTTCCTTATCATTATCAGAGAATTTCTCATCCTCTGATGAATCGGCATATTTAATAGTTTTTGTAGCAGCACGCCGACTGGTTGTGCGCTCTTTAACGCCGGTAACAGGACTTGAAAATTCAACATCTGATCCGCTTAGATCAAGATCATCATCTTCATCGTCTGAAGTTGCTTTCTTCTTTTTACCACCACGCTTCTTACCTAGAATAACATAGTTAGTTCGTGTACAGTTTGTTCCCCTGGAAAGGCCACCTTTATTTATAGAAATACACCCATCAAATTATATAAATTTTTAATTTATCCCCAATAAATCACCACTTTATTAAGACCCTCCCCAATTTTCTCAAGTTCAAAAATTTCCAATTTGGGGAAACATCTCCATACCTGGCAACACTGCAATACTCACAACTTTCATTTTTTAACTTTATGTAGAGCCCTTGCACGGGCCGAAATTTCCCGCCCGACTGGAGACAAACTTGACGAGGCTAACAGCCTATGAGACGCAAACGGTACGAGACGTACGAAAGGCTCCAGGGCCCGGGAGATCCGAACGGCCCGACAACAAAGCTCGAAGAGCTGAAAAGTCCGCAAGAACCAAGAGGTCAAAACGGCCCGATAGACCCGAAGAGTCACGAAATTCAGAAGGCCCAATGGACCCAAAGGGCCAAGAAGTTCAAAAGGCCCGCGGGCCCGAGAGATCAAACCGGCTGTATAGACCCGAAGAGTCAAGAAGTCTAAAAGGCCTGACGGTCCAAGAGATCAAGACGACTCTATAGATCTATAGTCCCGAAAAGTCCAAAAGGCCTGACAAGCCCGAGAGATCAAAACTGCCTGATAGACCCGAAGGGTCGCGAAATTCAAAAGGGCCAATGGACCCGAAGGGCCGAGAAGTCCAAAAGGCCTGATAAGCCCGAGAGATCAAAACGGCCTGATAGACCCGGAGGGCCGAGAAGTCCAAAAGACCGGCCAATATATACTTCTTTTTTTGCCCTATCAGGGAGTTGAAATCCTGTTGTTTAGTTTTTTACCTATCTCCTTCAGTTTTTCTGATCACTTGCCAACTTTTTCATCTATTTCAGTGTTTTTCCCTTTATTCTTCCTGCCTCTACTGCCTGTTGTATCCATGTTTTTCTTGGTCTACCTTTTTCTTTTCTTCTCAACTTTAGCTTCCAATACTGTTTTCAGTAGGCTGTCATTGTTGATCTTCATCATATAACCATACCAATTTAGCCTTTTTTTTTTGGTTATTTTATGCATTATTGCTTCCTGGTTTAGTAGTTTTCTAATATCTTCGTTGTCTTTCCTGTTATTTTCCTTAGCTGTTTCATCTTTGCTGCTGTTATTGCATTCTCATGTTTGCTAGTGGTTAACCCAGGATTCACATCCATATAATAATGTTGGAATAGTTATTTTGTTGAATACCTGGAGTTTCACTTGTTGCCCAATCTCCTTCTTTCAAAATATTGTGTGGTTTAGGCTGTAGTAAATTCTAGTGGCTTTCCTTCGTCTGTTAACTACCTCAAGATCTATTTTTCCATCGTTTAAGAAAACGACTCTTAGATATTCGTATGCTGTGACTTTTTCAATCGGTTGATCCTTATTACAACTCTACCATGCACTCTGCTGTATATACTCCTAACTATTCTAATTACTTTCTCTCGCAATTCCATCTCCCTCATTACTCTCCAAATCTTAGTTCTCTGTAATGTATCAAAAGCTGCTTTCAGGTCTATAAATGTGACCAATAATTCTGCTCCTTTTTCGTTTTTCTTTTCAATTAAGTTTCTTAGGATAAACATGCTATCAGATGTTTGCCTTCCTTCTCTGTATGCTGCTTGTTCTTCCAGCAATATATTCTCTGCAAGTTTTCAGAGTTTTCCTTATACTATTCATGTATATAATTTAAAAGCTATTGTGGCAAGGTAGATTGCTCTGTAATTTTCACTCTGTTTTGTCTCCTTTTTCATGTATGGGAACTATCAAGGTTTCTTCCCAGTCTCTAGGAATTTTGTTTCTTTTCCATGCCTCTAAGTATTTCTATCAACCACTTCTATCCCTTCTTAAATAGTTTCCATTTCTCCTCAAGGTTCCAGTCTTCTCCCATCTCCCTTATATTTTTAAAATAGTAGTCCTTTACTCCCTGATATTCTTTTCTATATTTTGACTTTTTTCAGTTTTTGTATTCTGATTTTATTATAGTACTTATATTTTTCATCATATTCTCCAATCTCTATCTCTACATCCGCTCTTACTATTCTATGTCTTGTTTCCATTCCGGTTTGAAGGTTACATTTTTCGTTGTCAGATACTTTTTTAGGATTTGAAAATCTCAACGCATTTTTCAAATTGTTGGCAGCATTATTAAAAATAGCATTTGGGACTTTTTATGTATGTGGGGATAATAGGGCCTGCAACGCAAACGCGACGAAAATGGGCAAGATCGATTGAGATTTTCTCGAAAATATCGAAACATCGTCCGGTATGTCGGCGGTTGGGTGGCTTTACTTAAGTCAGACCGATTTCCCACTCTCTTCAATTCAACAGGTCGGACCTAGAGGAGTTCCTAGCTGGGGGGTTATGGAGTTCTGGGTTCAACGAAGATTTACGAGTGCTATCGGCCTAGTGGTAAACTGAAAAAATCCTGAATTACCCCCAAAAACAGTTTGGGCATTTTGCGAATTTCGCAACGCCCACCAAAACTATCCGGATGGTCCGAGCGTCAAAATGTTTGAGATCTATATTGTAGGAGTGCTGCTCTACCCACCCAAAAAAAACCAACTTGATTCGGTTAACTTCGCACTTTCTTCCATGACATGCTGAGATGCACACTTAAAAAATTCGTAACTCCTGAACCGACGATCCGATCAAGCATTCCTGGAAAATAGCTTGAGCTTTCAAATATTTTCCTCTTATGATGAGGGCTATACCAAGAATTACCACAGGTATAGCACGTGTGTAAGCCGACTGGCGATTTTTTTTCTCTTTTCTACAGCACTAAACTTCCGTACCCTTACATGGGGGATTTCTGAGCAAAATGTAAAAATTCTTCAAGATTTTACATATAAAAATGACACATGTGGAATAGTCAGTTGTCAAGGTAAGGGTATGAAAGTTTGGTATCATTATAAAGAGAAACAGAATGCCTATCAGATAGTAGAAAAAAATACTTGGGTTGTAATTAAAAAAAACATATCTTTTACGGTATGAACGATAAAAATTATTTTTCCGTGGCAACTATTTCTATAAATAAAAGCTGTTACAGCTCAGGGCCTTTTCAATGGAACAGACTTGTTTTTTAGTGAATGAAAAAAAAGCAGGCAATGAAAAAGCACCTTTGTCATCATCACTTTTCGGTTTGAAATTCAATTTAGTCTGTTTTAGGCCATCCTTTTGTTTCCTAGCCTTGGCTCTCTTCTCGGCTTCTTCTGGTGTACCTAATTTATCTTTCAGTGTCTTCTTGCCTTGCACCATCACATCAAATTCATCTTTGTCTTCCTAAAAACAAAAAAATAAAGAATTAACAGGTTGCAAGGATATTGAATGGCAAAATTCTACAAAAACTTGAATTATTATTTTAGAAAGATTATTTTTTGTCGCTTGGTTAGAGCCCATTTAAATTGTAAAAAATGTGAAATGTAAACAGAAAATTAATTTACGCCTATCAAATGAATTCTGAATTCATTTCAAATAATTAAGAATTCATCGTGTGTTCCATTAAAGGTTAATAATATTTCTGAGTAGACAATATTATCCATTTCAGAATAAGACAAATTGACTTTTGATATTAATCTATTTCTGTACCTTTGTAGAACTATTGATGTTTTCAAATTGTATATACTAGATATAGTGTGATAACAAGAATTGTATGCAATGAATTATTTCAAAAGTCAGTTCGCCTTATTCTGGAACGAATAATACCTCAGAAAATGACTAACTAAAATAAACATACAAAACTTTATTTTAATTGGTTCAAGAAAAGAAGCAGCGAACCTGATTTCAGACTCACCCCATATTTCCAACGATTTACCTGATAATAAAAAATATTTTATAGTTTAAATAGGAACTGCAATTAGTTACATTTAAAAAACAGTATACTAGAAAAAGAGAACTAAAAAAATTTAAATAATGCAAATGTCATTGTTGAGTGCATACACTCGTCTTCAAAAAAAAAAACAAAAAAACTTGCGTACTAATAACAAACGATCATTAGAATTTCAGTTCCTGGTAGGCTATAAAATTCTCCCGTAGGAAGTAGCTTAGACACACGCACGCCAACCATGGCCAATACATAACCTACAATTACAAAACCAATTAATAACAGAATAAAACAAATTCAAACTGTCAATTTGACAGATAATTTTTACTGAGAATACTAAGACAAATTTTTTTTCACAGCCTACTAGGAACTGAAATTTTAATGATCTCATGTTATTATCTGGTGTAAGTAGGATACATTGTGCATTGCTTCCACAGCAACTGACTTACACAAATTATCAAAAGTTACAATTAAATTGTTAATGAATTAACTAAGAACTCAGATGTTTACAATCATTGTACAGGGTATATGTAAAATGGCGCATAATTTGCACATTATGTGAATCTACATCAAAAACTCAATCAAAAAGTTAAATACAATATTTGCCATAAATCCAGTTTTTAAAATATGGCCAATTAAAAATCTTTAGATCTGACAACACTGTATGATTAAATTTGAATTAGATTTTTCTAACAGTGCTGTTTGCAAAGCTGATGGTTTCCTAGCAACAAGATTATTGGTATACAGTGTCATTCAAAAAGAAGGGAACACTCAATAACTTTTTGTCTTGCAATTGACAAAACAACGGTTAAATAGTTTGTTGTGTATGAGCATTTGTGCTAATTTGGTGGCACTTTCAAATACGCCGCGGGTTAGACAAAGAGGAGACAGTCATTTTTTAAAATCCTGAGTAAATAAATATACGGATGTTTTTAAGAAGTGATTATGCACGCGCGTCGAGGACGTCCTTGACTTATTTCGAGTTGCAGAGGACGTCGGCGTCGTTGTCAAGCGTCGCGGCCCACCATTTTCGAGTTTTTTTTTTGTTTCGCACCGGCGTCTATCGTCCGATTCTTAAAACGGGTATTTCACTTAACGTCCGGTTGACGTTGACAACAAATTCGTTAAAAACTCGAAAATCTTAAATCCTTGAAGTGGAACAAAGACGGCGATATACAAATCGTCGCGCGATAGACAAAGACGGCAAAGCTTTTTTCTAAGCAGTGATTTTGCACGCATATCGTGAGAGAGAGAGAGAGAGAGAGAAATAAGAGATAAACAGAACGGGTTCTCGAATCCACTTCGGATTTTTTCGTTTCATAATGGCGGCATAGGAGATGCCCGTTCACACCACCCGGAGGCCTCCGATTGTGTTTTGTTTTATGGGAAATATTACGTATCTCGGGAACGGTTGGTCCTATCGAGATGGGATCTGCACATTTACGTGTGGTGGGGAATTGCTTTTAAAAGATGCGTACGGTACCGACCGTCAATTGTTTTTTCCCGCCGACATCCTGTATCTCAGAAACGGCTGGTCCTATCAAGATAGGGCTTCCGATCGTTAGATGTGGTGGGGAAACGGCTATCAGAAGATCTGTTTTTTCGCCAGATATCCCGCATCTCTGGAACGGCCGGCCGTATCGATATGGGACTTGGGCCTTTAGATGTGGTGAAGAAATGGCTTTTAAACGTTCTGGCCGCCACTGGCCGTCTTTTGTTTTTTCGACAGATATCCTGCATCTCAGCAACGGCCGGTCCTGCCAAGATGGGACTTTGATCGTTGGTTATAATGGAGGAATGGCTTCCCAACTATCCAGGCGCTAACGACCGTCTTTTGCTTTTTCAACAGATATTCTGTATCTCGTAAAGGGCCGGTCCTTTGATCGTTTTGGATAATCTGGGCAAGACCAACTGCCTTTTGTTATTTTATTTTATTTGTTTTTGGTAGGTAGTTTGTATCTTGCTATAGAGATGGGACTTGGGTCGCTAGGTATGCTGGAGAAATGGCTTTTAGAAGATGTGAAATAATAATAATAATAACAAGGTTAATAGTGAACGGTGCAAGCATTGGAGGTCATTGACAGGGTTTTAGATCAAACGTGATTCATTCTTCTCATGTGTTTGATATTCTAGATTCATTACATTTATTCATCTTTCTTACATAGATTTGTTTCCTGTTTTATGATCCACCTGAATGTTTGAGTGTCTTTTCGTACCCCGCTCCAAAGTGAACTTTGTTTTTGTACTATATACTGTGCGAGAATACCCTCTGTGTGGAACGACTGTCTGAAATTTAAGGTTGGTTTAAGCTGGTTACAAAAACGGCTGTAAGAAGGTTAGTGTAGACCAAACGAAGTGGCCCGTAGGGTCATGGGCTGTCTTTCAAAAGAAATTTATTGTAAACTGCTTAAAGTTGCATGCAACAACCAGTTAAGGGTTTTGTTGTATATTGTAAAACATTTGTTGTTATGTATATTAGGGATTGGGGTGTATGCGAAACCCAAAAGGAATAAAAAAAAAATCATCACTATGTTGAAATACGATACCCAGTATATTCTTCGCAAGAAACCTCAGCATTTTCTATTATTTTACAATGGGTTAAATGGGGCGATTGTAGTTCTTTAATTTCTTCCAAAGTGTATGCCACTGGATGCGGTAGGAGAAAGTTTGTTTGTTCGGTTTTAGCATTAGTTGCTAGAGTAGACCTTTATCTATCAAGTTTGACAGTCTCACGTTTATCATCCAATAATTAAAAAAGTTACATTCCAGTTAACATTCAGTTTATACTAACATGCCTCGAGAATTGTTGAAACTGAAAAATCTAAAATCTTTGAAGTGGAAGAGAGACGACGATATACAAATTGCCGCGCGCAAGATAAAGAGGGAACGAACTTTTTTTAGATTTTCGTCGACGTCGCGCGTCGCAGCCCATTTCCAGCCTTGCTAACCTTACGCATGCTCAGGAAACGTTTTCAACTGCAAACAAAAGCGAGCCCGTCCGGTGACCGCCAAAGACCAAATTGGTTCTCAATTGAAAAAATCAAAAAAATTAAATTTCGTTGATATCAGTGCTATCTATCATGAATCGAAAAAAATGTTTAATATTTTTTGATGTACTATCCGAATTTGCAATAAAAAAATGGGGGTTCCTATTTAAAATTTCAAAGTCAAACTCATGAATCCCCCCCTCAAAAATATTAACTTTTTATTTCAAACATTTTTTCGTTCTGATATGTTAAAACAAGTATTAACTCGATTTTGGCAAAAACTGGTGTTACTGGGGGTACAGAAATACATTTGAGTTTGGTTTCGTAGTTTGTAATAAAAAAATTAATAAATACAATATCCAAGGGAATTTCCTGCTATTTCTCTTTTAAAAGTCTCATGTTTGCGGGTTAGTTCTATCAGAATTGCACCAGATGTGTTTTTCTGTGTCACCAACCCGTTACTTGGTACTCTTCATTTCTTACGTGTTTGTTTTTTGTGACACCGTCCGAAAGCAAGTTAGCCAATATTTACAAGAATAACATGATCGACTCAAATGTAATTACGACTTTCATTGTTGGCAGGTAAAATCGCCAATTGAACTATTGTATTGATAAGTTAAAATAACCTACAGCTTAATAAAAGATGAAAAATATGGTTTGTGACAAATAAGAGAAAGGCAGATAGTATCCCTATCAAAGAAAGTGATGTTAGAAAGTTAGTTGTCAATGTCAAAGAAAATGAGGTTAGGAAGTTAATTGTCAATGTTAAAAAAGAAAATAAAGTTAAAAATGTATTAGAGAAGGCAGTGTGAATCATCAAAATGTGTGTTGGAAAAAAATGGTTGTCATTTATAATTTTTAAAATGAAATGTTTATGGAGAATAGTAAAATAAGAATTTTCTATTTCATGGGTTTATTTTATTTTTCAAATAGCATTAAATAAAAAGACATGAGGTTATAGAAAAACCATCATAAAATGGCATTTATTGGAGCAATCTGATTGGATTGTGTGGCGTAATCGACTTGATCTGACCTACTCACTTGAATTACAGTTTTGGAAAGATCTAAAATAAGTGATTGTGATTTTTTTTCTAATTATAGAATTCATATTACATTTTTCTCAAAAAATCTCAAATAATCTTAACTAGAGTAATGAAGAATGTTGTAATAAAAAAAAAATGGGACAGCAGCTACACCTGTTACTTTTAAAAATTAATAATTAAAATAAAATCACAATCCTTACATTCACTCACTACCAAATTTTAAATAAGACACCACTGAACATAATACTTACATCAGTTATGCTTTCCTTCTTCACTCCCTTTTTACCTTTGTTCTCTTTCAATTTGACAGCTGTTTGTATCTTCTTCTTAAGTTCTTCTCCAACGGTTGGCACAACTCTACGACCAACAGGTGACGGCATGGTTTCTTGCAGATTGATCTTCTTCTTGCCCTTAAAAAACCAAGAACAATAAATCATATAGAAATTTCAATAATTATTATAAACCCACTCCAGGTCCTTTCTTGACTTCCTTAACCTTATCGCCAGCTTCGGCGGCTCTTTCTTTCTCTTCCACAAAGTTCAACTTTTCAGAAAACTCGTCCAGATCTGACTTCCAGAGATCGGCTGGCATTCTACGTTTTAAAGCTTCAAGTTCGGCCAATTTCGTATCTCTCTGCCTTAACAGTTCATTTTTCCTTTCTTCAGTCAACATCCACATAGACATTCCCAACAGATAATCAAACTTCTTCACATCGCTTGCATTTTTAAATTCCTTCTCTGGAATACAAAAATATAAAAATAAAGAAAATTGTTAAAATCCTGTTTTAATACCAGGATCAACAGGTTTTTTCTTGCTACCACTAGCTTCAGATTCTTCTTCCTCTTGAGTATCTTCTTCAGCCTCTTCTTCTTCGTCGTCCTCTTTCAAACTACTTTTCCATGCCCTAACAGGGTCTGGTGCGTACTGTCGTTTTATAAGTTCATCTACAATTGTCTTACGTTTTTTATTTTCCACAACTAAATCTCCACTGCATTTTTCCATTATAAAACGAGCTTGGTTACTGAGTTTAGCAGCTTCTGCTTCTAGAACACCCTCTAGGTAGTCTTTACGTTTCTGATACATCTTCAAACGCAATGTATAAAATTCTTTGAGGATATCCATTACTGATTCAAATCTACAAAAATGAAATTTGTGAGCTAAATCATAATTGTGGTAAGTTTCTACTTACCTCCTTAAACAGCCCAATTCGTCAAAAACGCACATGGAAGTGGTATGAGTGATCGATTGCAATTTAAAAGCTTTGTGCAAACTGTCTTTTTCTAAATTAGCCAATTGGCCTGGTTGACAAGTAACAACAAACTTAACAGTTGTATCTGTATTGTATTCTTTGTAATCGGATATAACAGCTTTAACTCTTTCGGAACCTAGAAATAATAATGAAAATTCAGTCAAAGATAAAGCTTTAAGTCAATCATTTTACCATGTAGTAGAGGCTCGAGCACGTTTTCCTTATAGTTCTGTGTCCATGTTCCAACAGGCAACTCAGTAATTTCGACTTTATCATTACCGATAATAGCAATTTCACCACTAATTACATATCGTTGATCACCACAATCCTCAATGGTACCCTTGAAATTTTTATACCACGGTATCATTGGCACAGGTTCATCACCATCTAACATAATACGAAGATTTTGTACAATTTCACGAGGATTATAATTTGGAATCTTTGTCATCCATCCCGTACCAATGCCATCCGCACCATTAACCAATATCATAGGTATTATGGGAATGTACCACACAGGTTCAATTTTCTGATTATCATCATATTCGTGTTTTAATAAAGCATCATCGTTTGGATGGAAAATTAACCTCGTCAACGGTGACATTTTCGTGAAAATGTACCTAGGACTAGCGGAATCTTTACCACCAGCCAACCGTGTACCAAACTGACCACGCGGTTCTAACAAATTAATGTTATTGCTTCCAACAAAGTTCTGTGCTAAATTAACGATGGTCATACAAAGGGAAACTTCACCATGATGGTATGCTGAATGTTCAGCAACTGAACCAGCCAGTTGGGCAACTTTTACTTCCTTTTTATCGTTACGTTTAAAGCAAGTGAAGAGAACCTTCCTTTGACCAGGTTTTACTCCATCTACCAATGATGGAATTGAACGTACGTTGTCAGCATTTGAAAACAATATTAATTCGAGATTCACAAAATCAGCGTAAGATATAAACTTTGTATCTTTAGTATACAAATACTTTTCAGGTAAACCAATCTCTTTACGTCTTTTACTTTCCACCATGAAGTTAGTTAACCATTCTTTACGATGTTCAACGTGCTTCTTACTGAATGCCAGTACGATATGATCATCGTCTTGTTGACCAGTATATCGAAAGCGAATTCTATGCCTGGCCATGTTTGAAAAATATTCTTTTGCTTCCACAGACGTGGATGTACCCAAACCTTTGTAGTACTTGACAGTATATGTATTATGGTTAGGAGTATTACTTTTCCATTCCTCGAATTCTGGTAAAGAATAAAATGATAATACTTCCC
This sequence comes from Ignelater luminosus, assembly GCA_011009095.1. Classification (NCBI taxonomy): domain Eukaryota; kingdom Metazoa; phylum Arthropoda; class Insecta; order Coleoptera; family Elateridae; genus Ignelater; species Ignelater luminosus. The sequence continues at coordinate 106,960 of VTPC01000584.1, forward strand.
CACGCTTCCTAGCTTTAACGATAGGAGTGATGAATTCTTCCAAGAAATTCTGACGAAGCAATTCGGGCCAATTGTGATGTATAAAATTAATAAGAAGACCTTTAATATGTGAACCATCTTGATCCTGATCGGTCATGATCATCACTTTTCCATAGCGTAACGTTTTCATATCATCTTCGGAATTGTATTTCTTTTTGTATTGCAAACCCAAAATCTTGATGAGATTATTAATTTCTGCATTTTCTAAAATTTGCTTGTGTGTTGCTTCTCTTACGTTGAGCAATTTACCTCTTAGAGGGAAAACACCGTAATAATCACGACCAATTACACCTAAACCGGATACAGCTAATGATTTGGCTGAATCTCCTTCAGTCAATATTAAAGTACATCTAAAAATCATAAAAAAAACGTTAAAATACTTGTTGTTTAACATAAACAATAAAGAAATAGCATGTTAAAAAAAAGTTAAAAACGATTGTGAATTTTTTTCAAGGTGGTTGTCAACATGACAGCTTTTAAGGTTGGCTAACTGTCATTGCATAAAACAAAATAGTGAATTAGAGGTTACTTTACTGTCATTGCCTGTCAACATAATTCTATTCACAATAGTTTCATTTGTCCACTAAAGATTTCTTACTTTAAAGCGTTTCTTGTTCCTGCCTCGTTAGCATCTTCCAATTTAGGAATACCTTTGAGCTTGGCTTGCTTCTTTCCACTGGTTTTTGACAATTCATTTTGAGCTTTAAATTTAGCCCATGATAAAACGGACTCGATAATACCACTTTTAGAAGCAGCATTAATAAATTTCTCAGACAGAGTACATTTTGATCCAAAACTCTTCATCTGAAGTGTCATATTTTCTTTAGTTTGAGAATCAAAGGTTGGATTTACGATTAAACAATTAATAAATATCCACATGTGATTCTTCACTTGGAAAGGTTTTATATTGACACCTCCTTTATTTTTCTTCTTAATAACTTCAATTAACTGTTTTACGATCATATCTGTAACATAATCTACATGACGACCACCTTTTGTTGTAGCAATACTGTTAACAAACGAAACCTAAAAGTTAAAAAGCTTATTTAGCTCAAATTGCGCAGTAAGTATAAGAAATATACACACTTGTTGAAAACCTCTATCAGAAAGTGTTAAAGCAACTTCCCATCGATCATTTGCGTTCTCATAGATGATCTTAATAGGATTACCAACATCGTCTTCTTTATTCTTAATGTAAAGATCTATATAATCCTTAAAATTTTTCACAGGAAGTCTTTTACCATTTAAAAAGACTTTGACACCTCTTGTAGAAGCTGCCACATCAAATGCACGACGTGACATAAGACCAACTATACCATCGTCCAATTTTTCCATTTTAAACTTTGATAAATCTGGCGAAAACGTAATCTTTGTGTAATCTTCCCCAAAAAAATCTTTAACTTTTGGTTCTGATGCTTTTGTCATGTTACTTCCCCATGTCTGTTTAAACTGACGTTTGTACTCTTTTGCTGCAGTCTCAACAGTGAATTTTGTACTAAAGATATTGCAAAGCTTAGCGCCATAACCATTTCTACCACCTGTAACCTTTTCTTCTTCATCATTATAATTGGATGATGTAAGAAGGTGCCCAAAGATCATTGTGGGAACAAACATTTTTTCATCTTTGTGCATTACAACCGGTATCCCCTTCCCATTATTCCATATAGATATAGTGTTAGTTTCAGGATTTATCTCAATTTTTATACAATCCATTGTTTTATCTCTTTGTTTATTATCTGCGGCATTAACTAAAATTTCATCAAATATTTTATACAAACCAGGTACATAATCAATTTGTTTCTGTATCATCGTTTCCTTTTCTGAATCATAAATCCACATAACTTCTTGTGTATGTTCTATCGAGCCTATATATGTATCAGGACGGAGCAAAATATGCTCTAATTGTGTCTTTTTTTGATAAGTTTTTTCAATGGTTTGTTGTTTCTTTGGTGGTGCTTTAGCTGGAGCAACAGCAGGTGCATCTCCACCATCACCAGCGTCATCGTCGCGTCCATTAGCTGACATCTTTGCAAGTAGACTCTACAAATAAAAGTTAAGTCATAAAAATCCAAGATTAATTAACAAATCCGTAATTCTGTTCGGCATTTTTGTTGAGAAATGTCATTTTTTAAAATAACCTGTCTCAACACAGGCGGCAAAACGTCCATTTACATGTAAATACATTCTCGGCTGATTTACACGACAGATACTTCACGTTTACGTATCACATAGTTGGGATTACTCACCTTTATATCAGCCATTTATTAATAATTTACGATCACAATCCACTTTATTATTATTGTATTAATTCGTTAATAACGCTCTCATTGTTCTTCTTCAATAAAAACAATGGCAACACAAATATCAAACCGCCACCATACGGTTAACGGTTATAAAACTCGGAGACGATCGTTTACTGTTCCCGGCAGCACTTGCGCGTATTCAGATGCCGCACACTTTAAAAGTAACCAATAGTGATGCAATATTTAAATTAGTGGCCAATTAAATTTGAAATGCAATGACCCACAAACTAATGGTGCGTTCCATTGCATTTTTAAGTAGATTTTTTATTGATGTATAAGATGATGCAGAAATGATGTACAGTAAAATTAAAAATTAGAAAATCTGACTTTAGTTTTCACTGTTTCGTTTTTCTTTAATTGTTTGTTCTCACAATGATTTTTGGGCATTTACTTACATCATCAAATTGTAATGACGAAAAAGAAAAGGTTACAGGTGGTACGAATGGTTATGGCTTTGCAATATTCTCAGTACAAAATTTACTGCTGAGACTGGAGAAAAAGAGTGCAAATGTTATTTTAAACAGACTTGGGGAAGTAACATGACAAAAGCATTGGTAGCAAAAGTTAGACTTTTTGGTGAAAATTACACAGAGATTACATTTATTATTACAGTTATTCAAAAGAGGAATAAAGGAAGTATCGATATAAAACCTTTTCAAGTAAAGAATCACATGTGGATATTTATTAATTGTTTAATCGTAAATTCAACGTCTGATTCTCAAAATAAAGAAAATATGACGCTTCAAATGAAGAGTTTTGGATCGAAATGTAATTTATCTGAGAAATCTAGTAATGCTGCTTCTAAAAGTGGTATTATCGACTCCGTTTTATCACGTGCCAAATTTAAAGCTTAAAATGAATTATCAAAAACCAGCGGTAAGAAGCAAGCCAAGCTCAAAGGTATTCCAAAATTGGAAGATGCTAACTAGGCAGGAACAAAAAATGCTTTAAAGTAATTAGTTAAAACCTCACTCTTCATTCTATGGTTTAAGATACCTATTTCTAGATGGCAAAAATACAAAAAACAAAATGACTGGGGATCGTATCAAATGACGTCACACCAATCACAATAACGTTTACAATTACAAGAATTTTTTTAAACATTCTCGTATTTCCATTTCTAATTTTTATAGTATGTAATTAATTATGTTCCTATTGCATCTCATTTGGATGAATTATTAGAAGTAAAAACAACTGATGTTTCTTGAATTACAAGTATATTTCGAGTATAATTTAATTTAACGAGATATCGCTTGTTTCTAAACCCATATCTGATTGTTGTAAAACTATTAGGCATTTAATTTCTTCAGTACTAGAAAAGGAAAATGAAAATCAACGACATGTACAGATGCAGTATTTTCTTTCTTTATAAAACACCTTTTTACACTTTTACTGTAAAATAATTATGGGAGCGAATAATTGAATATTAAAAATTTACTATTGAAATCTGTATGGTGCGTTATTCAATTCTACACCCGGTATTAACTGTATTATCATATCAATTACATAGACGTTTAAGCATGTCGACAGTACTTGATCTTATTTCCTAATTTTTACAAAGATATCTTCAGATATTCAATCTTTTTTTTGTTCTATCTTAAGAATTTCAATATTTTACCGTTTCTAGATTCAAATCTCCCGCTTCTTATTAGCAGATTCTACCGCTCGAAATTCCCTTGTTGGCAGCACTGGAGTTTAAAAGTGTTTTTTTTCAACTGTTAATTCTGGTTGATGTGTCAAATGTCAATTTTAGGAAAATAGAAGTTCTTTTAGCGTCATTTTTGTAAACATTCATCAGAGATTTTTTATTTAACGGGAACCATTTAACATTATAGCGCCTTAAAGATGCCTCCAAGATTGAAACACATAGAAGTAGAGAATTTTAAATCGTACAGAGGCCGACGGGTGATTGGACCATTACATCCATTTAACGCGGTAATTGGACCCAATGGTTCCGGTATGTTTATTGTTATTGTTTACATTGTCGTTGATATCTTGACTGCATATCTGAATTTTATACTACAGGGAAGTCGAATTTTATGGACGCAATCAGTTTTGTGATGGGTGAGAAAACACAAAGTTTACGTGTCAAACGTTTAAGCGATTTGATACATGGAGCTTCAATTAACAGACCTGTATCTCGAAGGTGATTAGATTAATTTTTATGATTATTATATATTTATCGTTTCAATTTCTAGTGCATCTGTTACTGCTGTTTTTATAATAGATGACGATGAAGGCAAAGACGTTAGTTTTCAACGATCTGTTCAAGGTTCAGCCTCTGAATATAGAATTAATGGAAGCGTAAGTAACTTGAATGCTTGTCTTTGTGTCTTTCAGAGCACTCTTGACAAAGAAAGTCATTAGTGTTTAAGTGGACACGTAGATTATTATTCTAGTCTTAGTTTAAAGAGACTAGAAAACAAATAAGACTTACAATTAGTAACTATCTGTATATTTAATTTAAATAATATTTCATTATTAGGTGGTTTCAAATCAAGAATACTTAAGTGAATTAGAAAAATTGAGAATTAACGTGAAAGCAAAGAATTTCTTGGTATTTCAAGGAGCTGTAGAGTCAGTTGCTATGAAGAATCCAAAAGAAATGACGATATTATTTGAAGAAATTAGCGGGTATCTTCTTGTAGATTTTAATTTTTTTTTAAATTCTCATTTATGTTTTTCATTGTTAGTTCTGGTGCCGTAAAAGAGGAATACGATAGACTTAAGGCACAAATGCAAAAAGCTCAGGAAGATATAAATTTTGCTTATCAAAAGAAAAAAGGTATAAATGCTGAGCGTAAAGAGGCACGTCTCGAGAAGGAGGAAGCTGATAAATACGCTAGATTAAAGGATGATCTTGTAAGCTGTGTTAGTTGAGCTTGAATACATTTTATAATTTAAATTTTCAGAATGACAAACTAGTTGAGCATCAGCTTTTTCGACTTTTCCACAACGAGCGTGAAATGAAAAATCTAGAAGGTGATTTGAAAAATAAGCAGCGTGAAGTTGAGAAGATTGAACGCAAGAAGGAAAAGGCTGAAGAGGTATTAAAAGAGAAGAAAAAAGAACAGGGTCGACTTGGGCGTGAGCTTGCAAAAATTGAACAGGACATACGTGAAGTTGTAAGTATTTTTTTTAAAAGCTGGGGCTGTGTGCAAATTTATAAAAACTGAATTGTCTTAATAGGAAGTTGAGATATCTAGAAAACGTCCTCAGTTTATCAAAGCGAAAGAACGAGTGTCACACATGCAGAAAAAATTGGATGGTGCTATTAAGACTTTAGAACAAGCTAGAAAAGCAAACGAGGCTCACAATAATGATATTCGTAAGTTGGAAGAAGAATTAGCCGAAGTGGAACGTTCTAAAGAAGAGTATGAGGCTACTATAGCTGGGGAATCGCAAAGTCAAGGAAGAGACGTACATTTAGAAGATGAGCAAGTATGGTTTTTTAAACATTTTAAAATTTGTTTTTATTTAAATTATGTGTATAGGTGAGAGAATATCATCATTTAAAAGAAGAAGCAGCTAAGAGATCAGCTCGTTACATGCAAGAATTGGATTCTGTAAACAGAGAACAGAAAGCAGATCAAGATCGTTTGGATAATGTTTATCGTTTACGAACAGAGGCTGAAAATAAACATAGGCAAAAAGGGCATGAGAAGGAAGAAATGGAGAAACGTATCGAAAAATTAGCAGAACACATACGGTACTAACACTGTTTTTCTGTTAGCAATGTTAATTTCTACTTTCTTCCATTCTAGCACAAGCGAGCAGGCCTTATTAGAACAGAATCGTTTGCGTGAGGACTTGCAGTCTGATGTTGGTTCTTCGAAAGATCGCGTGCAAGAAATACAGAAACAATTAGATGATGTTTTAGAGCAATTAGGAGATGCACGCACGGATAAGCATGAGGATGCACGTCGTAAAAAGAAACAAGAGATTGTAGAACGTTTTAAGAGCAATTATCCTGGTGTGGTAAGTTCGGGGTATTTTAAGATTTTTATGAACTTTATAACATCTTTTTTTTTTAGTACGATCGTATGATAAACATGTGCCAACCTTCTCACAAACGTTACAACGTAGCAATTACAAAAGTTCTTGGTAAATACATGGAAGCTATTGTTGTTGATACAGAACATACTGGTCGACAGTGTATTAAATATCTTAAAGAGCAAATGTTGGAGCCGGAGACGTTTCTACCATTGGATTATTTACAAGCGAAGCCTTTAAAAGATAGATTACGCAACATAAAAGAACCTAAAGGTGTGAAATTACTTTATGATGTGCTCAATTTTGAACCTCAAGCTATATCTAGAGCAGTTATGTTTGCGACAAATAATGCATTGGTGTGTGAAACACCTGAAGATGCAATGAAAGTTGCTTATGAACTCGGAGGACGTTATGATGTAAGACCACTACTATTTGGTTATATAACAATAATAACGACAATTATTTTTCAGGCTGTTGCATTGGACGGAACATTTTATCAAAAGTCAGGTATTATATCCGGTGGTAGTCTGGATCTGGCACGCAAAGCAAAACGTTGGGATGAAAAACATATGTCACAACTAAAAGCTCAAAAAGTATTACGCTCTGCAAAATTCAATTTAAATATTTTATATTTTGTATATTTCAGGAAAAACTAACCGAAGAATTGCGTGAAGCTATGAAAAAATCACGTAAAGAATCTGAATTGAATACGGTTGATTCGCAAATTCGAGGTCTTGAGACACGCTTACGATATGCAAAAACAGATATGGATAGCACTGTGAGTTTCTCTCTTGAGTCTTTTATGCGTATGATTATAACTGCTTTGTTTTCTTTTTTGTGCAGACAAAACAAATCAAGGTTGTGGAAGCCGAATTAGCCCGCTTGTCTAAAGAGATGACGGAATTTGGGGTAAGTAGTTTGATGAAATGGCAAGACAATTAATTTCCATAAATGAATAAGAATTCTAGATAAAATAATTTAGCCTACTAATAGTCTTTTTGCCACAAGTTCATAGCAACTGCTACTTTTGTTGAAGTGTTTAGATGAAGGGTCCAAAGTTATTTTAGTTTTTTTAAATAAAAAATTACATCTAGTACCAAATGTTACACTTAAAATATTCAGAATTAAATTCCGAACAACTTTTGTTTAACTTTTTCTAAAATGCATAACAGAGATAGAAACTACAATTTAAAATTTTACATGGGAGTTGCTTATGATGCGTCTCAAAACACTCCATGTGGTATATTGAGAGCACTCCGTAACACGTGACTTTTTCAAACGTAAATAAACAAGCCCCTTACGTTTCCATTCTACAGCACTACCCTAGTTGTAGCGTTGAACTATAACGCGTAAGTATAGCATCTTCCGTCCCCGTCGGTCATCTTACAAGAGAGTACATTGAAATCGTCACAGCTTGTCGAACTTTAAAAATGCGCTGGTGCGATATGACATCGCCGCACAGCTTGCATTCGAATTTGTGCAACTGGTTATTAAATATAGTCTAGAAAGAAAAGTCACAGTATTTATTACACAAGTGGTTCTAAAGATTAAAAAAAAAAGAAAAAGAAAAATTTAAAAATATTCAATTACTTGAATGATAAGCAAGCTGCTCAATTATATTCGTTACAAAACTATAACATAACTAATTTGGACTGAATTTGAGATTTTTAGATTAGTATACAGAGGCAATATCCAAAACAACTTATAATGTACATACGTACATACCATACCTATACATACATAGTATGTATATACGAACAAAATAAAAATTATAACTCTAAAAATAAATTAGTCTTGTTTTCATGCTCCCTTTAGTGATTTACGATGCAACAATATTTTACATAAAAGCTAAATATACATATGTACTTAAAACGACTTAATTATAAAAATTATTATGGTTACTTATGATATTAATATAGAACGATCTTAGTTTATTTAATGATTTTCTAACTGATTTGTATTCTCATTTTCATGGTGCCTGCTGATACCTTTGCAAGTTTTCAATAATTTAAAATTCCCCAATCAATCTCTTGGTGGATTTCTAATTTCCAGGCCCCTTGCGAGCCGCGAATCTACCAGTTCCCGTACAAGACATACAAAAAAAATTTTGTTAGCGTTTGCAACATTTTCTCTTCCCAAAATACATGATCTCTGTATATTCTCCACAAGCATGCAATGTTTACTCCAAACCACAAAGTAACAGATATTTCTTCCTGTAATAGCTAGTTGACCCTGAATTTGAAAATAATAGTTGTGGTTCCGTTTTAACACTAACTTATTATCGGTAAGGGTAGCAAACTTTAATTTATTTTCAGCAATAGCTACTTTTGGATCTAGTTGTGCTGACAATGATGGGCATTTGATTTCTATTATGCCATCGTCGCCAATTAATCCATCAGGGCTTGCGCACAAGAAGAAATTTTCTTCATCTATGAAGAGACCACAATCTTGTATTTCTATCTTGAAACGGTCTTGAAAATCTTTCTTTGCAAAGGGTTTGCTGTCGAGTCCATATTGTGTATAGTCGTTTCCTTTAAATTTATTATCTGCTATGGTCTTCACCATATTTATACAAGGGGTTGATAAACGCATCTTACATACTCGTCCGAAGTTGGAAGCACTAATTCTTACGGATCGCTCCTGTTTCCACTGTTATATTTGACTTTGACCTCTAGTACCCTTTTCTAAGTGTATTATTTCTTCCGTGTCTTCTTCAGGCTTTTTAAGAACTGCTCTTTTCTTACGCGATAGTCGTCAGGGTCCATATCGATTACTGGGTGATTTGCTTCTGGACCGTAATCGAAATCCGGCAGGGCAACAGTTTTTTTCCTAGTAGGGACATCAAACAATTTCCTCCTATTCCATTTGGCACGATTTTGCAGAACTTCACTTATATAGCGTTTGGTATATTTTTTAGGCGTTCGGTTAGTAATAGCCCTGTGAATGGTTCTATAATATTGTCCTTGCGAATTAAAGGATAGTGCAGCCGTTTCACATCTGGTTTTATATGAGCCCCTCAATGAAAAATTCACACGTTTTCCACCAACAAACTTGCAAACTTTAACAGCAAACTGCCAACATTATTTACAAGTCTATGTAAACAGACTTGAATATCATCATACAACCCACATGCAATCATTTTTGGAACATAATCGCGTTCGTTATCTTTTTTTTCGCATTTGAAATATTGTATTGCTGAACATTTAGCATGTTCACCAAATACGTGCGATGGAGCATTGATTATGTCACCACTCAGTAACTGAATTTTCTCGGTCATTGTGTTGTCTTGTTGTATGCGAAATCGCGTAGCCATGGTGATTGCTGTTCTAAGGCAGCGTGCATTGGTTTCTACCAGTTTTCGTAAAAATGGTGATACCGGAGCATTTTTAGAATTACTTCGCTTACGATTCGTTATTTCGCGTAGTTTGGAAGAAAAGTTTCGCAAAAGGTGATTACGACACTCCACCTTTTCAATCAGCTGATTACCGTATGGTTTTAGTTGACAAAGCTTTTTGTATACAGAACTATCTCCGTCAGCAACCATTCGTGAATATTTAATACCATGCATTTCCAGACTTCGCTGAAAACCTTTTGCTATGATAGCTGTCTCCATACCAGTTGAAGTTCCGTGCCAGTTTTTAAAACGTGTGTTCCGGTGGGTCTACATTTTTTGATTTTGAAAGAGCACAGATGCAACAATACTTATTTTTTATACCCAAATAAAGCAGCTTGCCTGTCCCGAACCCTATAATACCAACAACTCCAGAAGCTGCGTCGTAATTGACGTTATAAAATCTCTTTGACTATGCCCCATCCGTAATAACGGTGATGTTTGGTATCTGATCTTTGTCCACTTCACCTAGATCCCTCGCTAATCTAGCTTCTTCCTTTCCTGCTTCCTCAATTGTTACCCACGCTGTCTGGCAAATAATATCTGATACCTGTTCGTGGTAACTGCAGTAAGTTTTGTCGCTCATATTGGGCATATTTATCGCCGCTGCTAGTTCGTCCAATTGTGCGTACCCCACACCAGTAGAAACACAAGCTAAGGTAACAGCTAATTTTATATTTAATATACCTTCTTCAGGATTTTCAGTCAGTAATGTAGTAGTAATACCGCACATCTTACATTTTAGCTCGAACGAACTTTGCAAGCCTTTACGAAGCTCTTTTACTACATACATATTTGTAATGTCACAGTCAAATGGAGCAATTGCTCAAATAAATAGCCAACATCAAATAGTCTTCGGCCAGTAATTAACACTGTTTCTGTTGTGTTTTCTACGCTATCATTTAAAATTTGTCGATCTGGCGTTGTTTGAATATGGTCTGGAGGATTTTCATCTATATTATGGTTACCAACGCCAAAATCTACATTATTCCACGTACTACAACCTGGTGAAGCGGTTCTATTTGCAACCGTTGATTCTGCCTTTCCAAACGAATTAGGTTGTTCGTTTTTGTCAAGGTGAGAATGACTGGATGTCGGGCGAGTGCATTTCTTTTTTCTTGCCCTAAAACACGCAGGGTTTTATTGATAATTAGTGCCGGTACATTCCTGAAGATATCTGAATTTCTGCGTTTATTGTTAAAAAAATTTAAAAATATTCATTGCTTAAAACTTACTGTACTTTGAGTGCCGCATTCCTACGGCTTTTCCTTTTTCCAGATAACGTTCTAGTTCGTCCATTTGTTTCTTTTTCTTGTACAATTCCCCATTGTAATTACACTTTTATGCCTTTTGAATTGAAACACTATACAAAGTTTATCAAATAATATAGGCAGGTTATCTGTGGGAACAAAAATTGCACGTTAATTTCACTTAAACGTTTGAAGGAGGGAGTACGGAAAGCCGTACCGCAAATTAAAAAAAAATCTGTAACAGATTGTATAGATTAGAACCAAAAATCGCATATCTTTTGTTGTCCTGTTTGCATTTTCAACATTTATGCTGTCCCCTCCCATGCTAACAAGTCTAGGAACTGTGAGCCAATTGAGAATTTGCATTTGTTGAATATTTGCAAAATGTACATTTACTACTACGAAACCATCGAAGTTCCTTTCGCAATTCTTGAGGATACTGCAAGTTATTCGAGACGCTACCTTACACTACGGTTGAATTATTGTTTCCGATATCGAAGAAGATGCAGCTTAGTACTCGAAGGCGCACGTTTTGCAAATGCTCATATGGAAATACGTAATGTCATAATAATTAGGCATCCAAATGTCTTAAGCAATAAAAAAACTTTGTGAACATAATAAATCACATTTTATATATATATATATATATACCCACACTAATAATAAACTTTTTAAATTTGCTTATTTTGTTTCCGTCCGCTCTTATTTTATTCAGAATGGCGTACAATCTTGTTTTATACATATAAAATTAACCCTGATATTCGGGTTCGGCTTTCCGTACTACAGGTACCGTTTAAAGTACCTACATAAGTAAATCGTTGTATAGAAAAACTCACATAATAATATAAATGTTATTTAAATAAATATATAAAGCACTACACAGAAAAAACTCATAAAATGCACAGCAAATCACTTGCTGAACTAAATAGCACAGAATAGCAAGCTAAATAGCTTGCATTTATGTTTGTTTTCTGATACCGCTACCCTTAGGGGGTGACAACGTTGCCATCGCCCCCGAATACATTGTAATTTAGAGCTGGGAGCTAGAAGCAGCACTATACAGCACTTCTGAATTAAAAATTGGATTTTCGTCTCCTGATCACATTTTTTATTTTATAAATTTTTTTCAAATGCAATTATTTCTATATTTATTATTTCTTTACAGGAAGTTCAAGATTAAATTAAAAAAAATTTTTTTCGATAAGAAAAAAAATTTGTTTTTAATGCGTTGTTTATTAATAACTTTCGGTATAAAGAAAATTACTTGCCATTGAATACCACAAACCGTTTTTGATTAAGTACCTATAATATTAACGGAGTTAGAAGTAACGCCGCATATGGAGCTGTACGGAGTGCTCTTAAAGAGACTGACTGTCACTATGGTTACAGATAGTATGTCGATTTAAATAAATGAGGTTAAAATGAAACCTCCCTGTCTCTATGGTTACAGAGTTTATTAAATAAGTGAGGTTAAAATGAATGAAAATGATTACATAAAATAAAATCTATCGTGATTTTTTACGGGTGGGCATCTTGTTAATATTATAATTCTCCCAGTAACAAACATCAATAATATTTTTATTTATCAGAAGTCCAATAATTCTTTAACCCATTAGCGCCCAGCGATCCATCTGTAGATCACTTAAATTTTGCTGCCTTATGGCGGTGTTGAATGTTCGGGGTGGTTTTATGTGTTTGTATCTATTAATAGAAAGTAGAGTGACAACTGTCAGCTAAACCGTTTATGATAGTTCACACTTTTTAGTAAACTTTCTAACGGTGAAGTGTTTGAGTTTTAGTTTCACGTGCGTCTTCAACATTATATCCGAATAACATAAAAAATAATAAGGTAAGTAATAATATTGGTTATGTATATTATTATTGAGTGTTTTGTTTATTAGATAATACAAAAGTTAAAGCGATATTTTAGATACCATTTGAATTACATTCACTAAAACACGGCAATCTATAAATAGAACGCTGGGCATTTGTATTATCATTTTTAAATTATTTTCGTAACAAATTGCTTTTAGAACTTCAGCATGAGCAGAAAGCCTTTTAAAACTCTGGAAGAAGCTCTAGATTGCTGTTTTTCGGATGAAATTGAAGCTGACATAGCTCTGATTCCACCGGAAGTAGACAATCTGACAGATGAAGATGAAGGTCCTGATGATGAAATTGCTGTTCCAGATATCCTTGACGTTCCCAGAACTGTAGAAGTATTGGAACAAGACGACATAAGCGACGAAGTCGAACAACCAGAGGCATCCACATCTGCTGGTGGTAAAAAAAGAAAAAGAAAAGCAGCCAAACTACAAACGAACTGGAAAAGAAGTTTGCCCCAGTATAGTTTTGTACAAAGTGGGGAAGTGCATATTGCAAATTTAAAAAATGTTGAAAGATGTAAAAGAAGAAGGTGTATTTTGAATAATTTTTCAACGATCAGGTGTATGACTTGATTGTGACAGAAACAACACGTTACACAAAAGAGGTACAAAATAAGCAAACCTTTTCAATAACTAGTGATGAAATTAAAACCTTTATTGGGTTTTTAATTTTTGTGGGATATCACACTATGCTATGAGCCGCAATACATATTTAGAACTGAAATCTGCATTTCATGTTCAAGATAATTCTGAAGCACAGAATAATAAGAAAGAGAAATCTTTTAAAATTCAACCTTTACTCGAGCTGGTAAATAGGAATTTTCAGAAGTGGGGAGCTTTCCACGAGTACTTATCTATAAACGAGATGATTGTTCTCTATTATGGACACCATTCACTAAAACAATTTATCTGTTCTAAGCCAATTAGATTCGGATATAAACTATGGGCAATGTGCAGAAACGATGGTTATTGTTACAAGTTTAGTTTATATTGTGGAAAAGAAACCGGTGATAATCAACCAATAGATCCTCTTGGAACGCACGTGGTCAACAATATGTTGTCATTTGTAACCAGTCCAAATTCTCACCAAATATTTTTTGACAATTTTTTTACAAATGTGAAGTTGTTGGTGGATTTGAGGAAAAAAGGATACTGGGCAACGGTAGAATTTTAAATGCACCACTGTTACCTCCAAAAGAAATCGAAAAACGTAATCGAGGATTGCACAATTATGTATTTGATGGAGAAAATGAAGTACTTTTAGTGAGATGGAATGACAAGTGTGTCACTATGGCCACAAATTATGATACTATTGAACTGATGGTTTCAGTTTAAAGATGGAACAAAAACGAAAAAGCCAAGACACCAATTACACAGCTAGCAGTGATCAACAGATACAATAGATTTATGGGTGGTGTTGATCAACATGACTGGCTTCTTGAAAAGCACCATATACCCATAAGAGGAAAAAAATGGTATTGGTGCCTTATCACAAGGATTATTGACATGGCAATTGTCAATGCTTGTCAGCTTTACAGAAAAGTGGAGCAAAAACCACTTAATCTAAAGAAATTTCGTCGAGCCATTGCCATTCCTTACCTAAAACTAGGACACAGATCTAGGGTTGCCAAAGGAAGACTGATTTCTACGCCATCAACATCAAGAATACATGTTCCGGGGGATGTTAGATTTGACGGCAAAAATCATTTAATTAAAAAAAGGGAGCAGCGTTGCCAATATTCAAATTATAAAGGAAGGCCACTTACTTACTGTTCTAAATGTCTAGTTACGTTATGTACTGCATGTTTTCCATTATATCATACACCTTAATTATTGTCACTGTTAGAACAGAGTAGAATTTAGCTATTTTTCACAATGTACACTTGCGTATTAAATAATTTGAAAAAAACTTAGTTTTTATTCTTACAAATTTCTATAACGAGAAGCGCCCAGTGATCTATTTATAGATCAGTGTTTATCCCTCAAACTACGAAAGTATCGAAAAAAATTTATTAAATAACCTTTTTTCAACAATATTAAAGAATATGATTCGATAGTTTTTATTTCAAAATTCGAAAAAAAATTAATTTGGGCATTAATGGGTTAAGAGCTTAGACATTTCTATGATAGGCATCGAGACAGCTATTTTTGCACTTGTAAAATTTCCATTTACTTTATCTTCATTTATCCGCTCTGCATCTTCTGTACCTCCTCCTCCTATTTGCCCTCCACCTCCTCCTTGTCGTCTTCCTCATCCTACACCTCCTTCTCCTGGTCCTCCACCTCCTCCTTCTCCTTGTCCTCTACCTCCTCGTCTTCCACCTACTCCCCTCCTCGTCGTCGTCTTTCTCCTACTCCTCCACCTCCTCATCGTCGTCCTCCTCCTGCTCGCCCTCCTTCTTGTCCTCCTCGTCTTCCACTTACTCCTCTTCGTCGTCTACCTCCTCCACCACCTCGTCGTGGTCCTCCTCGTCCTCCACCTCCTCCTCCTCGTTGTTGTCTTCCTTCTCCACATCCTCGTCGTCGTCCTCCTACTCCTGCTCGTCCTCCACCTCCTGCCTGTCCTCCACCTGCTCCTTCTCCTCCTTCACCTCCTTGTCGTCCTCCACCTCCTCCTCTTCGTCCTCGTCCTTCTCGGCCTCCTCCTCCTTCTCCACCTCCTCGTCCCCGTCCTCATCGTCATCATCCTCATCCTGCTCCTTTTTAATTTTGGGTTGGGTATCTTTTTGCGACTTGTCAGGATGGTTTATCATATGAGTGTGGACAAGCTAACTCGTGAAGAGTTACAATACGAATTGACCATCCGTGGGTGCAATCATCAAGCACCACTGGTGTAAGAAAGAGTCTGAGAGAGGTTCTTGGAAAAGAAGTTTCTAGAGATGTGTTGAACGTCCTGAGTATCCGTTTTCCCTTGAATATGTGTCTTTAGGAATCGAACCTCTTTAGAGATTTGATCCAAGATTTAGGTCTGGCTTTCCAATTATTGCTAATTGAGACCAAGTTTGCCCATTTGTTGGGACGCTTACACAGTGTTATTGTCGAGACTGATTTAGAACCTGGCCTTGCTTATGCTGCCGTTGAGATATCTTTAGGTAGACAGTTTCAGGTCGCTTATTCTCGTTTTGTCCTAAGGCAAAGGGCAAGAGTGGAAAACCTGTTTTCGTTCATCTTCAGGAAGATAATGAATGGTAGTCATGTGTCTTCACCAAATTTTCGAAATTCGACCAGACCAAATTCTATAAATAATTCTAATAAAGTTTATTCGCGTCAGCCTAATCGTCAATTAGCTCGCACTCGTGTTTTACTCGATTACATCTTTGAACAGGCTAAAGGCGACGAAAGACCCTATCTAATCCTCGACGTTATGGGAAAATCCATTTGCTAGATTTTGGTGCAAGTCGTACCATCCTTGGTAGCCAAGGTTGGAAGTTGTCATTTTTTGGTTTGACCCTGAATGCTTGTGGCCAACGGTCAAAAAGTCTATAGTGAAGGTACCGTGAATGTCCCGATGAAACTTCAAGGGAAAATCGCCGTTTTGGGTGTGTTAAGTCATGCCTGACTGTGTAGTATCCATAAATTCTTCGACCTCGTCTTTATAGTCTAAAGAGGGGTTGAGTTCAGAACAAATTTCTCATTTAGATTATTTAGTTGACAAACATTATCCCGTATTGCCTGTAGTTCAAAAGCAGATTAATGAGGAGTTAGATAGGATGTTGTCTTTAGGTGTCATGGAGAAATCCAATAATCTTAGGTCCAGTCTAATCTTGTTGGTCAAGAAAAAGGATGGAAAGTTTCATTTTTGTGTAGATTTCAGAAAAGTTGATGCTGTAACGGAAAAGGATGCTTATCCTCTTCCTTATTCATCTATTCTAGACAGGCTCAGTTAGTTCGTTCGATATTAAGTCCTCTTTGTGACATCTCCAGGCAATATCTGAGCTTTCTTTATTCAGTTTTTGAGCTAATTCTAGGGTAAGCTATCTGTGAACCCATTTCATCTCCGGCTTTCGAGCTGCTGCTCTTTTCTAGGTTTTGGGCCCCACGTTGGGCGCCAAATTTACCTGGTATTTGTTTTGGTACCCGTACCTATAAAAAAGGGAAAGAGACTCATTTTGAATTATTATCATCTTAAATTAATGTCGATCCTTTCATTCACATTCTGAATTTGATGAGGTGATCTTTTTAATTTTTGGAATAATTAAGAGATACAACTTAAAACTTGAGCTGATGTCTTTTATAATGCATTTATGAATTGAAATATAATAAAATTTGGGTTGGTTGGCTTTTCACCAGTGTGTTTCTTTCTTCTCTTTTTTATCAGTTACAAAGTAATATTATTAATTTTTTTAAAATATTTTTAAAGCCCAACATTACCGAAATCGAGAAAACAATGCAAATACGCGAACAGCAAATTGAAGAGATCAAATTGAAAATGAACAGTGTAGAGGACGTAGTATTTTCACGTTTTTGTCAAGAGATCGGCGTTCGTAACATCAGACAATATGAAGATCGCGAACTTCGCGCCCAAGAGGAGCGTAAACAGAAAAGGTTGGAATTCCAAAAACAAATCAATCGCATTTCAAGCAATTTGGAATTTGAAAAAAGTCGTGACACTCAAAGTGAGTTGTTTAATTCTGCTTGAGGAATTTATGTTGCTCAATTTCATTCTTTCTATACTTTAGGTAATGTGAGTCGATGGGAACGTACAGTAAATGATGAAGAAGAGAGATTAGAATCGTGCAAAAAGCAAGAACAAAAGCAACGGGAAGAGATCGATAAAGATTTGCGTCAGGTTGAGCAGCTGAAAGCTGAAAGACTTAGTAAAAAGCAAGAATGTGATAGCATGGAAGATGAAGTGGGTAAAGCTCGACGTGAAGTGGGTGCTATTGCGAAAGATATCCAAGCTTCTCAGAAACATGTGGTCTCATTAGAAGGAAAGATTGAAAGCAAAAAGAGTGAGAGGCATAATATTTTAATGCAGTGCAAGGTAAACTGAGATATTTTTAATTTTATTATAAGTTTATCGTCTTTGTGTTTTTCAGATGGATGATATTGCAATACCAATGTTAGTAGGAAATATGGAAGATATTGTTCAACAAGATCCTTCACAGTCTTCATCTTCCCAAACAGAAAGTAATAGTACAAGTCAACAGTATGAAAGAGAAGCTCGGTAAGTTGTAAAGACTGTCAATTTATTAAACCATACATTTATCATCTATTGCTATCTGTTTAGTATTCAAATTGACTATAATCTTCTCTCGGATCATCTAAAAGATTTAGAAGAAAAGGATGAAATTAAGAAAATGGCTGATAAATTATTAAATTCCATCAAAAGCTTACAGGATACATTGACGAAAATACAAGCACCAAATATGAGGGTATTTTAATTTAAAGTTGTTTTATTAATATCTCCTAATGTAAAATATTCTTATAGGCCCTACAAAAATTAGAACAAGCCCAAGGCAAACTACAATCGACCAACGAAGAATTCGAATCGTTACGTAAACAGAACAAAAAAGCCAAACAGGCATTTGAACGTATTAAACAACAACGTTACGAGCGTTTTTCAAAATGCTTCGATCACGTATCAAACGAAATTGATAACATTTACAAATCTCTGGCTCAAAATAATTCTGCTCAAGCATTTCTGGGTGCTGAAAATCCAGAAGAACCCTATTTGGATGGAATAAATTACAATTGCGTGGCACCAGGGAAACGTTTTCAGCCCATGTCGAATTTGTCTGGTGGAGAGAAGACGGTTGCTGCATTAGCTTTATTATTTGCAATTCACAGTTATCAGCCTGCACCGTTCTTTGTCTTGGATGAAGTTGATGCCGCGCTCGATAACACAAATATTGGTAAAGTGGCCAAGTATATTACAGAAAAAACAGAGTCGCTTCAGACTATCGTTATTTCACTTAAAGAGGAGTTTTATTCTCATGCTGATGCACTCATCGGTATTTGTCCAGAGGTAAGCAGAATCTTCCGATCTGATAACTTTATGTTATAAATTGTTATTTTTGTTTCAGCCTGCAGAGTGTCTTGTAAGTCAAGTATTGACAGTAGATCTCACCAAATTCCCGCGTTAAAACTTGAAAGTTTTATTTTGATTTGTTCTGTTCATTGAGTTTATGTAGTCAATGTGTTTTAATATTCTTTTCCTTAACCTTTAATAGGCCTGTCTAATATAAAAACCTAGAAGTAAACAGCTGTTGAGGCATACAAATCAGTTTTACTGAATTAAAGAACTATCTGAAGTGCATTATTTCTATTTATTTTCTATAAATCTACCTGCATAAAATTGTGTATTATCTGATGTAAAGCTAAGTAAGAAATTTCCAGGTTGTTGGGCAGGTCTCTAGCATAGAAGTTGGTTAGATTGTGATTGTTTCTTTATGTTAGGTATTCTGAAAGAGCGGTTTTATACTATTTATATTTCATACTTTTAGGAAAAACAAGTTAATTTTAAGTTCAAATTACTTTTATAGTTTATGTAAAATGTTTAATAGTTATAATACATAAGAAGGAAGGTTTAAGATACTTTGTAGTATAGTTTTAAAATCCAAATAAATAATGCTTTATTGGTAATGTTTTTAATTCTTTATCTTGTATTTGTTTGCAATGTGGTCTATATTATCATGTTGTTTCAGACCTGAACTTTAAGCAAACTATATAAATGCCGTTTATGGTTTTTTTTTGTGAGAGTTGGCAATCATATTTGTTGGCTAACAATTTATGCTGTGTTAGTAAAAATCTTAAAGACCAGGTTTGGTCCTGAATATTTAGGCTCACTATTGTTTGTCATTTTGACAATTATATTCATGGTAATTATACCTTCGATAATGTTATCTAACGATTGTAAAAGTGAGCCTTAATGTCTGTTCACTGTTCTCATCACGTGATCGTTAAATAAAGATGTAAATTCACTGTGGACACTGGAGTCAACATTTTGCATAGTGATGGTAACTTAACAAGTCATGCATAATAAATATTTTTAGCTTGTACATATTTATTGTTAGGATTTCACATATTTATTTCAACAATCATCTCGCGTTATTTAATAGCATACTGTCAAATCGACAAAAGTGAGGTTAGATTTTAGGCAGTGTCTCCGCAGTCGGACCCGGCTACCAGAATTTTTTCCGGGCTACCAAAGAATGTGTTTTGGAATATTAAACACTGCATATTGAATTTAATCGCAATATTTGCAGGAATTCCTCATACCGAGCGATTGTTTAAATTTCCAATTAGACCAAACTATGACCGTTACACAATTTTGCTTGGAATTTTAAACACAGCCAAAAAAATGGCGATTGCGCAAGTGACATTTTGTGTTATTTTAACCTAACCTTAATCTAACGTATGAACCAACAACATCGAAGCAAAGCGTAACGTAGTATTTTATTAAATTTCTAAAGAAAACTTTACAATAAGCGCTGGAAGTGTTTGCCATTTAAGTCCATTAAAAACATTTTGAAGAGTCCGAGGAGAATTATTCAGTTTTACACACTTT
The DNA here is from genome assembly GCA_011009095.1 of Ignelater luminosus. Classification (NCBI taxonomy): domain Eukaryota; kingdom Metazoa; phylum Arthropoda; class Insecta; order Coleoptera; family Elateridae; genus Ignelater; species Ignelater luminosus. Next base: position 127,332 of record VTPC01000584.1, read on the forward strand.
TCAGTTGTTCGATTGGTAAGTTCTTCCTGATTGTTAATGAGTGTTTTAAAAATAGAGTTTTTCAGATAAGACCACACAAGAAAATCTAAAACAATTGCAGGAACGTGGAAGATATAGTATTTAAGTATTCTTGCTTATTAATCTATCGTCAAACAACTCCCTTAAAAATTGAATTATCTCATTCGCAGTGTGCGCCATCTTCTTGGAAGAACCCTTGTTGAAATTCTTTATCATCCAGCCGATCGATAAACTGTTGAGGAATTTCATTACGATATCTTTGTGCAATAAGATAGTACCTTGGAAAAATATATAGGTCGTATCCAGACTCCTATTTTATGTGGGTGTAATGTAGTTTTGTTACAAAAACTTGTGGATTGTTGACATACTCAGGCTTCATCAGAGAAGAAATTTCCATCTAACAAATCAGCATTATGCATATGGTTTATAAGCCATTGACAAAATTGTACTCTCAGTGAAAAATCAATGAACAACTCACGAAAAGAGGTTGATTTATGAGGATACATGTTTAGATCCTTTTTATATTTTAATCAGTAATTTAAATATTTAATGACAAATTATAATTTTAATTTAAATTATTTCAGAATAAATTAAAAATAATACAAAAATAATTGCAAGTGCGACATCTGTCGTTAGATTTGCTGTTTGTTTATCAGTGTACCACTGTACCAACGCATGAAAAGTAGAATTTTCTACTAGAAATTACTTTGTTTTGTCCTTGAAATTGAATTTTTCTACTCAAATGTAACTGGATATCTAGTTGTATTTATGATATAATATGTGACTGTAGCACAAACGCTTGTAGCGCCATTTCGGTGGGGAAACAATTGTGGTTTGTTATTACTTATTACCAGTAAATACACAGTACAACAATGAATAAAATTCTTCGGGTGTCAAAAGTGTCGTGCTGTGTTGTCAACCACCATCGTTGCCAAGCTGTCCATAATCATAACATAAAATGGTCTTGGTATATTATGAAGTCACAGTTTATACCTTACAGAATCAGTTGGATCACTTCCCCTACATTTTGTCTTCCACTTCAAGAAACTCGCGGTCTATGCGCAGAGCACTATTTTCTGTCCAGAAGTAGAGGGGTAAAAAAACCTAACCTTAACCTTCAAAGAAATAATCTTATAAAAGCTTGTATTGTTTAAGTGAAAGTGTAAGTGAATTATTAAAATTGTTCAGTGTTGGTAAGTTACATTAGTTGTGAAATTTGAATATCAACTGCATATATAACCTCCCCTACAAGCGCGCGGTCTACAGTTTAGCATGTGCAGACCGAAAACCAGGAACACGAAAGATCAAAAGAACCGCTCTGAGTGATCCAACTGATTTTGTAAGGTATAAACTGTGATGAAGTGTTCGGGTTGTCTAGGCAGTAGACACTAGTAGACATATATAAGTACTATTAAAAACTCAACGGCTGCTCTCAGGAATAATTACGTTGACAGGCTGTGCAGTAGTGCAATTTCAGCCACTTATGCAGCGGAAACGTCTAGTGGTTGCGGCCAGGTGTAATAATCACACTTACGAGTGTGTTGCCTTTACCTTTACGAAAATTGACGTTCGCTGCCGATCGTCCAAGAACCCGTCACCAACAGCGCAGCTAATTGCTGCTTGCTCCTAAACACAAGGAGTGACTTTGCATTGTCAGCAACTCAACCGTTAAGGTGCACAGAGTGATAAAGGTTATAAGATACATGAACTGTCAAATTTCAACAGTAAATAAATCCCTGATACTTTTTAGTTTATGTTTACAAGATCGTCTTGATTTTATTATAATTAATAAAACACCCCACTTAGCGCTGAGTAACCGCCGGCGTAAACAGTGGAATTTGTTTCAGCTAGAAAATATAGTGACTGCTGTAGTGATAATTGGTCCGGCTGAACGCACCCAATGCTTGTGTCCAGAAGCAGTAATCACAATAATGGGTTGTATTATGAGAGCTTTTGTTGTTTTAATTTGTGATTCAAATTAATTTTTGCGCGATTTAAAATCAGTTGTTTTTGACATACGGATAAGGCACCTCCTGTCATTACTTGTGTGGTTCTCGTTCCAAATACAAAAAAGTGAGTGTAAGGCTTAGCCTTTTCGAAATATTTATTTTATTTAAATTTGACTCCAGCATCTGTAGCAATTTTAACACAAAGAATGAACAATAAATGTTGAATTTAAGTAACGGCTTGATTCTTGAAATACTGGTTCCCTTGTCGTATTCCCGACCGTATGGGAGGTGTCGATCGATAGAATTGACGAAGACTTCCGGTTCTGAAATAGAAGGGGTCAAAAGTTTAACATGGAAGTCTATAGGGAAAAAATTTCTTTGCTTAACCAAACCTACCCTAACTTAATCTTTTTTTTTTCGTGTGGTCGCGGAAAATCTACGCGCAGACACCCTAACGTTCGTACTTTGAGTCGGATGCTGAGTTGTTAGGCACTCGATGATGTTGCTGCCAAAGGTATAATTCTTTCTTTATGGTATTTCCCAATTGTGGCTGTGCCTCTGTCAGTTTTCTTATGCCTGGTCTGCAATTATTACTATACCATTTTTGTCGTATACTTTGATTATACTCTCTCTACTTGGGTGACTTTTAGGCGCATTGTGGCCATTCCACTTCTAATATTGCTTTTACTTGTCAATATTCTGCATCTAAATATGCGTTTTCTTGTTTTAGACACTCTTCTATTGTTTCTTTTATCTCTATCTCTGTTATCTTATTTTCTTCGGTTTGCACCGTTTTTTCCACGTTGGATACTTTTTTTTCTTTTTATTGTATTGGTCGCATATGTTATTTTTTTTTATCTATTTTGGACTCGTGCTTTAAGTATGTTCCTCAGGTTTAGCTTTACTATCTGGCTCATTAAATTTTTTAGAATGAGAGTAGTCTCTTTAATTTCTTTTTTAGTATTCGTGTTTTCTCTTTTTTTATTGTTTATTAGTCGTTCCAGAATTGTAACCTATTTACTGTTTTACTAATTAATTTCCTCTACTTGTGTTATATTCATCTTTTCTTCTTCTCTTTTTTTCTCTTGGTGTGTATTATCTGAGATCTTTGATGTGACTTTTCCTGTATTCATTTCTACTATTGAATGAGCTCTTGGTCTTGGAGGGGTTTTTGAGAATCTCGGCTTCCTTTTAAATGAATTTTCTATCTTAAAAATGTTGTTATAATCTTCAAAATCAAAATGTTCCCCCTCCCAGAATCCTCGGGGCAACCCGGATTGTGCGCGACTAGTCCTACCCGCCTGGGGTATTTCCTCTTCTAACATTTTTCCTGACATCTTCTTTAATTCAGTTTGGTTGCGTTTTTCCCCTATCGCCAAGAGAAATGGAGAAGAATACAAGAAAATAAAAAGGAAAGATTTCCTAGCTCTTATTTCCTAATGGTATCGGGGTCTGAAGAAATCAAGAGTTGAAAGAAGAAAGTTTTGATAGAAAAGAACAAAGGCAGAATAGTTGAAACAGTGATTTCTCGGTTATGGTAGCTCAGGGTTACCACCCCTGTGCCTGCAAGATGCAAGCCACCAAGCTGAACCTAACCTAACCTAAGCTGAGTTATACCAAATAAAATGAACAAATAAGTATTCCGTTTGCAATTAAGATTATTTATTTCAGTGAACGATACATTAAATCTATTTAGCTCTTGGGAGGTTATACTGGTCCCCTCGTGCCACTAACTCTGGGGAGTTTTAATGAGGCCTCCTCGAAGCCGTCCGACAGGGCTGGGTTTCAAATAGACTTCCATGTTAAACTTCCGACCCCAAACCGGAGGTCTCCACCACTTTAGAGTTGTACCAATCAACTCAGCTTGACGAGATCTAACGATTGATACTCCCTTTTGCTTGTGGCCAGAAGCAAGTAGAACGTTATTGTGCTACCAATGAAAAAACACCGTTTCTTTTTTGCTTTATTCTTTACTTATTCTTTACTTTCTTTAACTGTTTACATATTGTGCTTACATTATTTACGAATTTTTACGCCAAACGTGAACAATTAATTTTTTATGCGTAAAATCCCATCACTGGCGACATCTATGGGTATTTTCAAATTTCAGTTTAGGCGAATTGGAGCAAACAGGACTAAGGTTGTTACCCAGCCGGTATTTCACCAGCACAACCGGTAATTTGACGATATGGCCGGTTACTAATTGAGGTTATAAAAAAGCCGGTAAATCGCAAAGCGCCATCTAGTAATCAGTAATTATTGATTTTTCTTGGAATTTCTGGGCAAGTTTCAAAGTACTAGAAACGGCGACAGCGGGTCGAACAAACTGACAGGCTCGAGAAGTCCGAATAGCCCGATAGGAACGAACGGCCTGATTTACCCAACGTAAGCCTGATACATTTTTAAACCAAGACCCGACCTGACCTAGACGCGAGCTTCGAGTCGGGCTGCGCAAAAACCCGACGAAGAAGCCCGTCCCGTCTACGGTGCAGTACAAAAATCCTCTTCTTCGTCTCAGTATGAAAAGAATGCCTGTCCGGGTCGGTACAAAAATTACTCTTGTCCGAGTCAGTACAGAAAAGATCTCGGTCCGGTGCAGTACGAAAATACTCTGCTGCGGTTCAGTTCAGTAGAAAATAGCCCGTCCGAGTCAGTACGAAAACGATCTAGGTTTAGTGAAGTACCGTATCCGCTTCGCATAACTACAAAAATATAGGACTGAAAAGCCCGATCGAATTGATAAGCTCAAAAGCTTCGACAAGCCTGAGAGGCACGAACGGCCCGACATCAAGGGCGAGAAGCCGGAGTGGGCCGACAGGTCTGAAGGGTTTTACAGGCCAAATGTAGGCCCGAAAAACCTGATAAATTTTTAAACTAAAGCCCGACCCGGGTCCCGTAGAGGCTCAACTAAAAACAGAGTTTACAGTTCGAAAAATACCACCATAGACGTTTGTGAATCTGATAAATCGCAGAGCACCATCTAGTTATTAGTAATCATTAGATTTTTTTTGGAATTTCTAGGCAAGTTTTAAACTACTCGAAACGGTGACAGACTTCTATTACGGAGTTCAAGTTTGGAGATTCCCTCGTGACTGGTATGGAGTCTGAGAGGATCTGAAGAGGATTTTCTAGGCCTGTTTCACAGTCCGAGAGATATCACCATAGACGTCTGCAAATTTGGTAAATCACAGGGCGCCATCTACTAATTAGCAATCATTGGGTTGGCACAACTTTCATATATCCGCCTACCACGGATCAGGTCAGTTGAGGTGTAGTATTGTCAGGCTTGTCGAGAGGGTCGCTGGTGTCCTGAGTGCCGGAGATGCCCAGTTCAAAAGCTATGAGCATTTTTGTAAAGCGCTGGTTCCACCACTTCTGTATTTCCGCCTACCACGAATCAAGTTAGTTGAGCTGTCATATTGTCAGGCTCGTCTAGAGGATCACGGGGGTACTAAGTCTAGGTGCCCGTAGCCACAAAAATTTAACATGCAGTTCTATGAGCTAACCTAACCTAATCTAATCTAACCTCTAACCTAGCTTTTAACCTAACCTCTAATCTAACCTTTAGCCTAACCTCTAACCTAACCTTTAACCTAACATCTAACCTAACCTTTAACGTAACCTCTAACTTAACTTCTAACCTAGCCTCTAACCTAAATGCTCATAACTTTTGCACGGAGCTTCTCCGGCACCTAGACTAAGTACCCGCGTGACCCTTTCGACAAGCCTGGCAATATAACACCTCAACTGACTTCATCCGTGGTAGGCGGGTGCACGAAAGTTCAGCCAAATTCTCGAATACAGGCCTGTGATTGCGTTACTGACAGCAACCTAGAAGTCCTTGTGAATAGGCCGGTATTGCTGTCCAGTAAAGATGGTAACCCTAAACTGGACAATTATGTTAAGCTCTTTTTATCAGTTTATCTTTTATTGTTTAATAATTAAAACAAACCGTTTTTTTGGGCGCCAGCTCTTTCTTAGGAAACATTTTTGAAAATAAATTTATTGGAAATTAGTTCTAAATGGCAAGACCAATTTAATTCATTGTTTAAACTAGAAATCTTAAATATGTGGAACTTGGTAGATAACATGTTACATCAATTAATTGGAGAAACATTTTTACGATTGAGTCAACAGGGTCAACAGAGTGTGCTATAGTAGCGTTCGTTTTCTACAGTACGGGGTGAAAGGTACAAATTCTTAGTGCACCGACTGAAAAGGTTGTGGGCTAAGTAGTTTATGTAAGGCGCTTTCCATTTGATATTGTGTACGTGCTGTTCCGTACTCCATCGTACCGTATTTTCGACGTATTAAAAAGAACGGCCATTTTAGAAATAGTACTGTTCCGCTTTATTGAATCTAACCTTTATTATTATTTTATCTATTTTCGTGCAATTTTGCATTGTGCCTATAAATTGAAGTGTAAGATTTGCTAGTTAAAGACAGAGCCAAACTCAAATACACGCGTGTCACACCAAATAAAAAATCTAACCTCACAAATCATCTAAATATTCCCCATTTCTAAGTTTAGGCGGTTTGGGTACGGAACATATTGAAAATTAGGTAGAGACAGTAACGGTAAGAGGGGAACATAAACGGTAAAAGCGGAGTTGCCAAGTTTGGAAACATCCAAAACAATTTTTCTCGCACTTTTTTTTGTTGTTTATTTCTTTATAATAATTTTGAAAATTCTGTACATTTGAATTCATCTAAGTAATAAGTTTGTAGAAAAATGCAAAAAATCTGTATAAATTAAGATGCGGATAAATTTTATTTTCGTTTGGCAACCCTGCGCAGAAGAAAAAAAAATTGACTTTGTGTCACCTACCAACCGCTACCAACAATCAAAACACCATTGTTAATTTCTAGCTTTCGATTTCACTATTCAGTTTATTTTCTTTCTACTTACCAATTCAAGGTCACAGCATTTTTGGGAAATGTTGCACTCTTGCTGAATGGGACTCGAGGCTAAAAGTTGGTGGTATAGCTACAAAAATTGTCACAAACATCACCAAATAAGGTTATGTGAAAGTGTAATTATAGTAAATAATGATGTCAACAGTCCAAAACTTATGAGTTTAATCTAAAAGTAATTACAAATAAACTGTAAAAATGGGATATAAACATAAAAAAATAAAAAAATTATTAAAATAGGCCTTTAAAATTCAACTTGCCAGTGTGACTTACTATCTTTCAAATTTAGCATTTTGTTGTACCAACCTCATGACAAAAGAGCTAATCTTGAATTGGCAAAATAAAAATGAAACAGAAATAAATTGTGTTTGGTCTTGTCGTCTCTTGTGCCTTTATTTAGCTGTTAATTTATTTCCTGCTAATAAAACAACGATAACATAATCAAATTTTGAATTAACATTTCAAAATTCTACATTCCAATACCAAGGCTTATTAATAATAAAAATTGCCTACCGCTTTCACTTGATCACGTGATTAGTGACAAGACACGAGCCAGTGGAAATTATTGGAGTTCAACCTTTTGCAGGAAAGCTTGCATGGCCCAACAACGATGACGACCCAGCATAATCAGCCAAAACGTGGTATTGTCAAACAAGTAAGTGTCTCAACGATAAGGGATTAATAATTTCGTTCATGAAATGTGTTTTTTGTTAATATTCAGTGGTAACTTTTCCGTACTTGTTTGGTTATACCGTTAAGTGCCTGGTTGGCACTTACCATACATATGGAATGTGATTGTATTCTACTTAAAATAACAAAATTATATATTAAAATTACATAATCGCTTAGAATCATTTAGTAATTCAATTGCATGATTTGGTTTTATTGATATTTCTTATTACCAGTTGCATCCTAACCTTAAATAAATTTGCCATTTTCAATTATCATCCTATATGTCTGTCATGTTTAGATTCATTATTGAATTAACTTTTTTAGATTTTGTCTGGCGATACCATAATTATTAGAGCAGCAGTTGGTGCACCACCGCCAGAAAAAACACTTTCGTTTTCGAGTATAATTGCACCGAAATTGGCACGTCGAGGAGCTGATGGGTATGCTATTAGTGTCCATCGGAACCATCACAATATTCTGTTTTTGATCTTATTTTAGTGGACAGGAGACTAAAGATGAAGCCTGGGCATGGGAAGCTCGTGAATTTCTGCGAAAGAAACTTGTCGGAGAAGAAGTTTGGTTCACTGCCGAAAAACCACCAAATGCTACCCGTGAATACGGTGTAGTTTATTTAGGAAAAGGTGATATAAATTGTAGTATTTAATCCTGAAGATTTTGCATAAAATTGTTTGTTTAGACCCTGCTTCTGCTGAAAACATTACGGAATCACTTGTTTCCGAGGGATTAGTTACAGTGAGAAGGGAAGGAATTAAAGCTGCTCCGGAAATCAGCCATCTTATTGAACTGGAAGATGCTGCCAGGGCTGCAGGAAAAGGAAAATGGGGTAGCAATGCATCTGTAAGTTTCATAAGAAATTTTCTATAAATTAAAGTTGTATTTATATCTTTATGTGCTGTTTAGGAGCACGTGCGTGACATTAAATGGTCTATTGAAAATATGCGTACATTTGTTGATAAACAAGCAGGCAAACCCATGAAAGCTATCATCGAACATGTAAGAGATGGGTCTACTGTACGTGCATTTCTTCTTCCAGATTTTTATCACATCACTCTCATGATTTCCGGAATTAGAGTGAGTGTTCTGTTTTGTGTTATCAATAATTACATAGGGTTGAGACGTTTGTTTTATTATTCTAGTGCCCTGGTTTTAAATTAGATGACAAAGGTAAACCTGATCCCACTGTTAAAGTGCCGTACGCAGAAGAAGCACGATACTTTGTTGAGATTCGACTATTGCAGCGCGATGTTGAAATAATACTTGAGTCTGTCAATAACAACAACTTTGTGGGTACAATCTTGCATCCCAAAGGTAATATTGCTGAGGCTCTCTTGAAGGAAGGATTTGCAAGATGCGTCGACTGGTCAATGGCATTTATGAAATCTGGTACGTTATTAAAATAAATTTAAAATGAAAAATTTCATAATTGATTACAATTTTTCTTATGTGTGAATGTATGGAGTCACTTACATGTGATACTTTCTCTCTTACTTTCTCTTTGAATAATTGAAATAGAACATACAACTTTGTCACTTAAATAACTCTTCATTCCAATGGATTTAATTTTTTTTTATGTTATTCTTCTGAATCATGATCTTAAGTAATTCTAAGTTCTAAATTAAACCTGTAAGTAAAAATAAACAATAAAGCACAATTTTTAATATGTGAAACAATAATAATTGATTGAAACTGAGCTGAAATTTAACCTCACTAAATTATACCTGATATATACTTTGATAAATCTGATTTATTAAATTACTCAGCTAACTTGTTTTATTGTTTTGCTTCTTCTGTTTAGTTTAATTTTGAACATTTTTAAAAAGAGATTTTGTTTAATGGTAAAATTTATTGTAATTATTTATTTATTCTATTTATTGCTTGTTGCAATTAGTTAACCTAAAATTCTTTAGTTATGACAAAAACAAAACTAACCTGAAATTTGAACTTGTGACAAATGACATGTTTTATTGTTTTCTCTTTCTAATTGCAAAATTCAGAGTAGGCTTTTTTTTTTTATTGTCACAATGTAAATGAAGTCATTCAGACTGATAATATCATATTATTTATTAATTAAAGTTCTAAGCAGAAATAATTTTAAATGTTACATTTACATAATATATAAATCTTTATTAACCAAGCAACTGTCTGGACAGTCCAGATTGCCAAAAGAACACAGTAACTATATACAACAAATCCACTTACATATAACTTAAATTGTAACAATAATAAGTAATATAATGGAAATTAAAAAGATGTCGAACACAACGAAAAAACAACAATATATAAATTAATAATTAACAAACATTTCTGTGTCCAAATAAATGATTTCTAAGAATTTTTAAAATAATTTCTTCATCTAAACATTTAGGAATATTAAAATACTTTCGGAAATTTATATATGAATTGGTAAGTGTTCCACGAGATCCAAACAGTAAACCAAATATTGTTATATCTTTAACATTAAATTTATCTTTATAGTATGGAATTGTAGGTTTATAAATAGATTCTTTTTCATCATGAACTAATTTAGGTTGATCTAAACCACTTTCAAATCTAACAGTTGGATCTACAACAAACGCAACATTCTTAATTCGGTCTATAGCAATTATATCTATCCTCCTAATGCTGTCTTTCTCTGATAGACCAACAATTTCTTCGTGCACTTCAAACATTTTTCTTTTAATGCCCTAGCTATAATTGATCTAATTTCATTATGTCTTCTACTTCTAGCAGTTGCACCGAAATCACAGTATCCTAACACATGTCCAAGAGGTTCAAACTCATTGCAATGTCTGCAATGGTATGTGTGGGTACTACGACCGGGAACTGCTTGAACAGCCGAAACATTACAGGTCATCTTCAAGCATTCAATCCATTCAGAATTACTCAATCCATGTTTATTATAGATCCACCTGTTAGACGATTTAATCTGACTATAGAGAATAACCCCTTTTCCTTTCTGAGGCAGATTGCACCAATTTTTGAATTCATTCTCTCTTAGAATAGTTCTAATCAATTTACTGGGCTTTTTATTTTGATAGATCTTATTTAGATTACCATCAGGTATAGCAAGCTTCTTAAGACAGTTAAGTTTTTTATATTCATATGAATCCTGTGTAAAAACACAATTTGATTTCTCTAAAACACAAAATTTGTTATATTGTTGAATAAAAGCTTCCCAACAGCAATTAAAAATTTCAGGTCCTTTAACAGATTTGGCTGAATATAAAAAGTTATTTGGTGTATCATTTGGCATTTGCAAAATTTCTTTTATTGAACTTTTTATGAGGTTATCAATTTTATTTAAAAATGTTTTGGAAAGTTTTTCAAGAGGAGCTGTTTGCAAGGAATATATTAAACTGGGTGATATATATTGATTAAGTATGTTTAATTTTTGATATGGATCCAATAAATTAGATTTTGTTAAAATTTCCAAACGTTGACCAATTTTTTTTAAAATGCTTGCTGTGTCTAGAATTAAAGTATGTGAGTAAGTAACTCCAAGATACTTAATTGTTTCACCTTCATCAATAGATTTAATCGTATTATTTGAAGTTGTTAATAAGTTTTTATTAATCAAACCTCTTTCAATAATTATTGCTGATGATTTTGAATGATTTACTTTAAGTCCAATTTCATGAAATTTATTTTCTATCATTACCAACAACTCATTAGCAGCATCAATATTTTTTGCAACGATTAGAGTATCATCAGCATAACCAATAATTGAAACAGGGCAAATGTCTGAATCATTAGATAGATCAAATCCATATTTGTTGCTTACATCAAATTCTGATATCTCATCAAAAATGAAGTTAAGACAAAGATTAAATAAAAGTGGGGACAAAGGTGCACCCTGAAACACACCTTTGTTTATCTTAAACGGTTTCGTTTGACAATATCCTAAATCAATATATGATACGTTATTTGTATGCAGGTTAATAATTAAATTTTGCAGTTTTAGAGGAATGCCAGATGATGCAATAACTTTCTTTAGGTGTTCATGACCAATTGAATCATAAGCTTTCTCAATATCTAAGAATATCATTGCCAAATCCTTTTTATTTGATTTTGTGTTTTCGAGAATATTTCCACAATAGCATTATTGATATGACATCCCGCGATATGCATAAAACCTCTTTGATGTTGATTAATGTGCACATAATTTCTAAGTTGTTTATCAATAATTTTTTCAATAATTCTGCGTAAGAGAGAAAAAATCGATATTGGACGCCAGTTATTCAAATCTTTTTTATCACCCTTTTTAAACATTAGTACAGTTCTAGCAATTTTAAATGATTTTGGAACATGCCCATTTTGAATCATTATTGTACCTATTTTTGCTACTATTGAAATTATTTTTTTGTTATTTTTGATACACCTCATAATAATTCTATCCGGACCAGGTGAAGTATCTACTTTAATAGAATTAATAGCCCAGTTAATATCTTCTACCGAAATCTCAGGAATGTAAAGATCATTCAAATGATATTTCTCTTCAATTGTAATTTTTTCGTGGTACTTCTCCCTGTAATTCTTTTTTAATATTACCTTTTGTTAACAGTTCTGTAATTTAAATGACAGATGTTTAACCTAAAAGTTAAATTATATTGTTATATCATGGCCTGCTCTGGGTTCTAGAATTAAAAAAATTTGTTGTCATTTAATATGTCAACAATTTTTCAACAATGATTTTGGTTCATCGCTCCATAATGTGGTATGTTGTGTTCAATTCCTGAAAAATACAAAACATAATTTCTGAAAAAAAGACAGTAATACACAGCAATAATAACAACCAGGTTTCAGAATTTGATTTGTTTGGTTGCTAACCTTACAATTATGTTGAATTTTTAATAGATACGTGAGACATAGAGAAACATGGTATACTTATGTTAATTGTAACCAAACCATTTAATATTATTTGAGATTTATTGTCATTTTTCAGACAACTACTAGTTACTTTTATTTATAATAATAAATGCGCATGAGTGAATATTTTATAGTCTGATGTTGATTGATGTTTAGTTTAATTGTCAGTCTAACCTAGCATTTTGTCTATTTTGTATTATTTTAATAGGGCATCTACAGTTTCTCTCATGTACTTTCATACTGAATTAAAAAAAACCAACGATTGTCACTTTGACATTTGTCATAACCTGTATCTTATCAAAACAACAAAGACATTGACAGTTATCCTAACCTCGTTCTGGTGATTAAATTAATAGTAAGTTTCTATGTTAATTTCCATGACTGAAAAAGTGAATTGAATTAAATTCCTTTGTAAAGAATTAACAGTTTTTAGGTCTATCGACATTTCATAGTTTCCTAAATGTCGCTTAATTTTAAGAATTGATATTTAATATTCTTTATGTTATCTGTGCATGACTTAGTTAACTTTCTATTTATTTTAGGAGCCGATAAATTGCGTGCTGCTGAACGTAAAGCAAAAGAGGGCCGGTTGAGATTATGGAAAGACTGGCAATCAACGACACCGCAAATTACTGGCAAGGAAAAGGAGTTCGGTGGAACAGTTGTTGAAATCATAAACGGCGATGCTTTATCCCTTAGACTTCCCAACAATCAACTTAAAAAAGTCTTCCTTTCGAGTATTCGTCCTCCTAAAGAATCTGGACGGTAATTCTTTTCTGATTTTATTATTTTCATGATTGAATTGATGGACTCCTTTTTAATATTAGTGGCACTGATGAAGACGGTAAACTACCTCCGAGGCCGAAAGGTTTTCGTCCACTTTACGATGTTCCATGGATGTTTGAGGCAAGAGAATTCCTCCGTAAGAAGTTGGTTGGTAAAAAGGTACACGTCGTTGTGGATTACATTCAGGAAGCCAGAGATAATTTCCCTGAGAAGATTTGTGCCACTGTGACTATTGGTGGAGTGTAAGTGTATATTTTAAAACATTTCTAGACTTTATGTAGCTTATCATAATTATCATTCTAATAGCAATGTAGCTGAAGCATTAGTATCGAAAGGTTTGGCAACGGTTATTCGTTATCGACCAGATGATGACCAACGAAGCTCTCATTATGATGATCTCATGTCTGCCGAGACGAAGGCCAGTAAATCGCAGAAAGGTATTCATGCCAAAAAAGACATTCCAACGCACAGAGTTATTGAAATCGACGCAGTCAAAGCAAAACAATATTTCCCATCTTTCCAACGTGCACAACGAATCGATGCCATTGTAGAATTTGTAGCTAGCGGCTCACGTTTGCGTCTGTTTATTCCCAAAGAACACTGCTTGTGTACTTTCTTACTTGGTAAGTAATTGACATAATTTTGATCTACATAAAAGTACAAAAGTTAAACTTAACCTACAAAATGGAGTCAACAGCGTTAACAACTCAAAGTACTCAGAATTGCATACCTGAACGCACTTATTTATGAAATGATGTCTACTAACAGCTTGCACGATTTCCTATGCGTAATTACATTTCATCGTGTGCTTATGACATTAAACCGACTTACAAAACTATTGCTTAATTGCATTCTAGAAAACCTTGCACAGAAACTGTATGTTCTGTGTGACAATTCATGATGCTAGATTATCATTGGTGGTTTCCAATGTAGCTTAAACCTCCCTTAAGTTGCTATTTCACCTTGCCTAACATCTCTTTCTTTTAATGTCTCTTATAAAATTAATAACCGTTACTGAAATTGCACAGGTGGAATTGCCTGTCCAAGAGGTGCTCGTCCTGCCACAAATACTGCACCAGCAAGCGAAGCCGAGCCGTACGGCGAGGAAGCGCTTGCTTTTACCAAAGAACGTTGTTTGCAGCATGAGGTTTCAATTCAGGTCGAATCCTTAGATAAGGCTGGTAACTTTATTGGATGGCTTTGGATTGACAATGTTAATTTATCGGTAAAGTTTTTTAAAACTGTACATTTAATATGTTTACTTAATTGTTATATCGATCACGTAGGTTGCTCTAGTGGAAGAAGGATTTGCCGCCGTACATCCAACTGCCGATAGATCAGAATATTACAGACAACTGAAAGCAGGAGAAGACAACGCAAAGCAACAGAAACTTCGGCGATGGAAAGAATACGTTGAAGAGAAAGAGGAAGAACAACGAATCGAAGAAGAGCAAGCTAATCCAGACAGGAAGTTAAACTATGAAGAGGTAGTTATAACAGAAGTGACAGCGGATGGCACATTCTTTGTCCAGAGTTTTCAACAAGGACCAAAAGCGGAGGCTCTTAATATGAAATTCAGGCAAGAATTCCAAGCCAACCCTCCACTTCCTGGTGCCTACACACCGAAACGAGGTGATATCTGCGCTGCAAAATACAGCGTTGACGATGAATGGTATAGAGCAAAAGTTGAAAAAATTCAAGGGTCCAATGCTACCGTTCTTTACATCGATTACGGAAATCGAGAGACACTGAATATTACCCGCCTTGCCAGTCTACCCGCCGCTTGTGCAACAGAAAGACCATTTGCGTCAGAGTATTCTCTGGCATGCATCAACTTCCCAAAAGATCCAGAATTCAAAGCGCTCGCCATTAAATACTTCCGTGAAGACACATCTGTCAATAAACTGTTGCTTAATGTGGAATATCGTCCACAAGGTGCTCCACCTGCTGCCACCCTTCTCACCGAAGGACAAGAAGAAGATGTCATTAAGAATCTTATCTCTGATGGTCTATTATTAGTAGATAACAGGAGGGAACGCCGATTACAGAAATTGGTAATTAATTTAAATTAAAAGTTTTGCAAGGTTATTATTCATGTTTATTTGTTGATAGATATCTGAATACAAATCGGCAGAGGAAGCCGCAAGGAAGAAGCACGCAAACATCTGGGAATATGGAGATATAACAGATGATGATGCCAAGGAGTTTGGTTTGGCACGTTAAGATATTTTATGGACCTTAAAAATACAGAGCAAAACTGACCTACATAAATACAGTAACCCATTATTATTACATTTTTTTTTAATTGTTTCATTATTAAACTAGGGGGTTATGTACATTAAAAAGTAGACTTCCATTTTTATATATATACATGAATATAAATATATTATATAAAAAGAGATAAAAACTATGCCAATATTTCACACAATACATGGTAGTCTTTTTATGAAATATTAAATAAGAAACGCAGTGATATATTATCATTGCTATTTAATTAATATTGCACATTCTAGGAAAAAAAAAAGAAAATGTAATTGTATACATTTATATTATTATCATGATATTTTAAGTAAATTGTACTTGGTACTCGAATGATGGACAACGCTTTAGATAATTAAAATTTGTCAAACGCTTCTTTTATTAATAATTAATTGTATTGTGTAAGATTCAACTGTGAAATTTCTAGGTTAACATTTTCTCGTTTGAAAATCATACTTTCTGTAATTTTTCTAATATACTTTTAGCCTTGTATTGTTTATATGTTTAAGATCAAGATTAATCTATGTTCCTACTAGTCAATTTGCAAATTGTTACATTACATTAATTTAATTCATTACTTAACCTGTACCTTGTGCAAAACTACGACTGTTGTTATTTGTTATTATCTTTCATTTCCGTTCTGGATTATTGTATGATCTCAGTTATTAATTTTTAATCTGGTTGTGAGTGCAGTACATACTTTCATTATGATGATGCTGTCAATCTTGTTAACTTTTCATCAGTGGCAGCTAAATATAATTTTAGTGATGGAAATTTTATGATAGTAAATCTAAAATTGTGACTTTATTGTATTATGTGCTTGATTATTTTCTGCAGTTTTTATTATGCATTTTTGTAATTTTATAAGTAGCCACTGATTTGTCATCGATTATTGCGCTGTTCAATGTTATTTGAATGTTGCATTTTTTATTTGTAAAATTTATTTTAAAGCCAGTGCATTCATCTTATTGTTTCATGATAGGTGAAATGTATATTTTTGCATTTGTTTACAGTGTTGTACATTTCTGTGTAATTTAAAAGAATATTTGTAATTTTACAATAGTGTTGATTTGTCCAATTTTTTTCTTGTTGATTTGCTCCTATTTTTATTATTATTACTATTGAGTTGTTGAAGTTGAACAAAAAAACAACAAAACACATTAATGTGTCTGGTCAAATTAAGGACCAATGTATTATATACACAAAAGCCTTGGGCAATTTCTTTCTTTTTATAAGGGTGTGGAGAATAATGTAGGGTATGGCTCTGTTTAAATAAAGTACTGTTAAATCATACCAATACGAGTTCATTTAATTAAAACTACATTTTATTAATAGATTTATTAAAGTATCACTTTTTACAAATCGATATCAAATCAAACTTCTAACATAAGATACATTAAAATACATGTTTGATAATTTGCTTATCAAAGCCACACGAATATAAAGTTTCATGGAACCAAGCTAAACCTCTAACAAATCCGGAATGATCACTGCTTTTATATATAACATTAAGATTATCATTGCCATTTAATATTAATAATTCGCATGTATCTCCACAAACAGCTAGATATCCAGAATTATTAAAAACTGATCTATGAATTCTTGTATTGAAACAGCTGTGAGAACATAAAACTTCATTCGGTTGTCTTATATCCAAACTATAAATATCGCCACTCTCATTTCCAACGACCAAACATTCTGGATGTATTTGATTCCAGTTGATACTCGTCAATCCACTAAACTCATTTTGATACAACACTAAAAAAGTCATTAAAAATAAATGATTAGATAATAGACGAATTGAAATAATTTTTACCAGATGCTGTAATGCTCATGCGATCATCCCAAATACAAGCTTTTCTATCGATTGATGCAGATGCAAACAGATTTACCTGGTTTTTATTCACATCTACTGATGTAACAAACTGTGTATGAAAATCCCTAAAAAAATATGCAATTAATTAAACTAGAACCTTTTTACTTGTAAACCTTACTTAAATTCAGTTACGGGATTTAATGAACTACTCTGCATGTCGGCAATTAATACTGTGGAATCTGCACAGGCTAATACCTTGTGAGTGTTATTCCAAACAGACATCTGTTCTACACGATCATTAGTTTTTAAGACTTCTTCACATAACAAGGTTGGATTTCCATTATCTTTAATAGTTAATAATTTTAAGCAACTATTGTCTTCCGCAAGTATAACCTGCACATTAAGAATATTTTAATATCATACCAATATTCTAATAATACAACATTCAACCTTATTGCTGGCTATAAATTTTGCATCGGCAGATGTTGAAGATCCAATGTAATATCCTGAATAGTGATTTACATTTGCAGAAGTGACATCCTTGTAATGATATAGCACGTTTTCCCAATACGAACCGTTGATGTTTGAGCAACCAGCAATGAATTCGCCTTGAGAAAATTATTTAAAGTTTTAATATTTATGGATTGCAATTCTACATAAAGTCCAATTTTACCTTTTTCATTCACGTCAACAAAAAACATGTAATTATAAGATACTGGCGTCTTTGAGAGTGCTAAAGGTCTTTCCAAAGGTTTATTTGGAGGATATATAACTGAAGGTAGGTCCATCTTCCAATCTCTATATGATTTGAAATATACAATTAATTAAGATAATTTATATTTCAACTACAACAGCAAAAACCTGTTTACTATTTAAAATGCTATTCGCGTGAGAAAAGAGAGGTTAGAACTACAACACGGAATTATATGTTCCTAAGAATCTTATAAAATTAACACACTAACTGAATATAATATAATTAAACCAGCAAGTAAGTCTTTTAAGTATTAAATTGATTAAACCAAACACCTATTTAATTGCATTTAAAAATTTTATACTAAATGCATATTATCGAATTTTACCAAAGTATGTTACATATAAGTCCGAGCTCTTACGATTTTGTTTAGGATAATTAAAGGGCATTATAATAGACAGCGACTTTAAATTAAAGAATTTTCCATATTAGTACGCTATATTCTTATATATTAACTAAGCTAAGCGGTTTGACTTTAAACTCTATTATTAATCTAGAATGAATTAGATTTTCGGTAATTCCAAAATAATAAAATTCGGTAGCGTCATCTGTTAACAATTCTTGGAAACGTTGGAACGTGGTTGCGCACTTCTTTTCGTACGCATTTTGTCATTTGTCAAATAAAAAAGTCCATTGCAGCTTGAATCCTACGATATTAATCAAAAAATGTGCAAATTATGGCCATGTATATGACTTTTTAAAAAGGTAAGCAAAACCATTTTAAAGTGCAAGCTAGAATAAATGTGGATTTTTTATTTTGAAGTTTTTGATGATGGCAATCTCAATAAAACGAACATTTTTATTGGGGATTTTTAAGAATTGTGTTTTAACAGGGGCTTGGCCTCTTCCTATTATAAATTATTGGTTTATATTCACATCAAATCAAATTTTTTTAAGATTCTTGTCTTGTATGCTTTAGTTTGTTATTTAATTTATTCTTTATTGTGATTATTTTGTCTTCAAACAGTAGATGTAGTAAAAATTGATAGAAATCTTAAAGTGAATACCTTAATGATCATGTGGTTAGTTGTGTGATTTATTACAGAAATAATGATTCGTTTGATGGTTTGTTTTCATCATTATTTAGAATTATCAATACTGTTATTGTATTTATCATACTATAATTAAAAAATTACATGAGGTGGGAGGTCAAAAAGAATATGTTAAGGCCAAGTACATGCATTCGGAAGTTTTTGATAACTTCTTTCAGCTTTGTTTAAAAATTGCATAATTTCTTAAACTCTAAATCCAAAGAGAATATAACAGAATTTCTTGATTTAACCAATTTGCTTCAAATGACTAAAACATCTTTTTTTCGTTTGTTGTAAGCTAGTAACTAATACTGTTATCAAATAGAACTCAATTTTTTATTTTTTCAACTTCATTAAGACTTGTGTTATCCATTTAACCTCACTTTTTAACGAAATGCCAACTAATCCTCTTTATTTAACATACTAGTATGCCTTTTTTATGTTGCAGTTGCGGTAGCTGTTTTTTTTTAGTATTGTTTATTGCAAATTGTATGATAACACTAACATTGTTTACAGACTGTAGCAACTTAGAATGGCAGAATCATGTCCATCAAATAGAAGTAATATATCTTTATCAGGTTCATCTTACAGTAGAGAATTTGACCTTCCTAAACAAGACTGTACTAGTCCAAGTCCTACAGAAACTATTTGTTTGGATAGTGCCGATAGTGTTCCAGGTATGGATAAAATTACAAAATGAAAATTGTTTTTAAATTTATATTAAAAGTGGGGTTAGACGGATAAGTATAGTTTTTCAAAATTTAATTTCTCTGTTTTATTTTAGGTACATCACAAGCAAAGATTGCATCAATAAGAGATAAAATAGCAAACATAACAAGATTAAGTAATAAATCTAGTGATATCGAGGATAAAACGATATTTCTCAATGAGTTAGGTTTGGGACAGTGTGATGATCAAAGTAGTCATGATAATGATGGTCCATGGGAAGAGTTTCTTGATGGTGATTTCATTGAAGAACATAATTTTGAATCCGAGCTAGCAGATGAGGTAAATTTGTTACATTGTGTTCAAGGTTTTTACTAAGAATCGTTTTTATTTGCAATCATTTTGACTTGTAGGAGGAAAGAATCTGTGCCGAGGACACGTTTGAATCTTTGTCTGATTTATGCCATTCCACAACTGATAGCATTTTCAGAAATACATACGCAACAACCGGAAGTAATAGATATTGGGTATGTTAGTGCCGATTGTGATTGGTTTTTGCTAGGTTGATAGAAAAAAAATGAAAACTAACCTTCAAAATTACTGCTGCTGTCACTTTTGACAAAGAGATTTAGAATCATTTATACTTACTTGCCTGTGGTATTCTTGTTTTGGTAAAATGTAATGTGTATAAAATTTATAAAAATGTGTTAATATAATTCTACTACACCTGAAGTCTTTGAAATATTTACTTTTCTATATTAAGTTTCCTTTGTTAATAGAAACAGTTAGGTTATAATTTTCAAAAATTGAATTGTCACTCATAACCTTAAGTGCCATGATTGACAGAAATGAATTTATTGCAACACAAGATGGATCTCTTTTGATTAATCACATTAAAGGAAGTGGAGTTAGATTTTTTTGAGTATTATTTATTGTTTTATTTTTATTTTATCTATCTTTTGTGATGAATCAAAACATATTGAAATGGTATCATAATTGTAATCGATTATGTTGACTGTTTAATGATACGTTATCTAATCTTCTCTCTGATCAAACATTCAATGATAAAGGTTTCTTTTTTACATACGTATCTAATATCGTGTTCATTTTTAATCTGTAGAGAAAAAGAAAGCTGGATATACACAATGGATTTCCTAGTAAAAAGTTATTACCCGAAAATAAGACGTCCGGTACGACTGTTTCCCCAGAAAAGACATACAATTCCTGTACGTCTCCGAATCGTGTAAATAATTCAATTGTTCCTTCAAATAATAATGACAAACAGAAACCACAGAGAGCTGTTATACCTACCAAAGATAATCCACCACCCGAATTATCAGAATGGTTACAGCAGTTTCAGGTAAGTCCCAACAAAATAAAATTAGGGGAATTTTCACGTTTTATCCTTTTCTAGATGTGGTCTAATGCTGAAAGACTTTTAGCTATTGATGAATTAATAAGCAGATGTGAACCGACGCAGGTTCGTCATATGATGCAAGTGATTGAGCCCCAATTCCAAAGAGATTTTATATCACTTTTGCCTCGTGAGCTTGCTCTGTCCGTTTTACGTCTGTTGGAACCGTGTGACCTTTTGCGTGCTGCTCAGACTTGCCGTAGTTGGAGATTTCTTGCCGATGATAATTTATTGTGGAAAGAAAAATGTAAACAGGCCGGTATTGAAGATATTCCCAGAAGGAAAGGTTCGCCTCGTTCATCTAATAATTACACATCGCCTTGGAAGGTAAATAAAAAATGAAATTTCATATTGAGAACCAAATTTAAAAAATGGATTTTTTAAATTGCTTAGGCTGCGTATATGCGACATCATGCTATTGAAATGAATTGGAGGAGTAAGCCGATTCCACCGCCAAAAATGTTAAAAGGACATGATGATCACGTTATAACTTGTCTACAGTTTTGTGGCAATCGAATAGTTAGTGGTTCAGATGATAATACGTTAAAAGTTTGGTCGGCCACGACGGGAAAGTGTTTGCGAACTTTAGTGGGACATACAGGTGGCGTTTGGTCATCTCAAATGTCCGGTAGTATAATTATAAGTGGTAGTACAGATAGAACTTTAAAAGTGTGGGATGCTGAATCTGGTGTTTGTATACATACGCTTTATGGACACACATCCACCGTTCGTTGCATGCACTTGCACGAAAACAAGTAAGAATTTAAAAGAAAACTTGAAATTTAAGTTTACTTAAATTTCTTTCGTTTGTAGAGTTGTGAGTGGATCTAGAGATGCTACATTACGTGTATGGGATATTGAAACTGGGGAATGTTTACATGTATTAGTTGGGCATTTAGCTGCTGTACGCTGTGTACAATACGATGGAAAACTAGTTGTTTCAGGAGCTTATGATTATATGGTTAAAGTTTGGAATCCTGAGAGGGAGGAATGTTTACATACCTTACAAGGCCATACAAATCGTGTGTATTCTCTACAGGTAAGATTTCAACTAATTATTGACTTGCTGATAGCCGATGATTACTTAGTAAAAGGTCTGATATATTTTGGTCGAGTTCCCTTTTGGTGAATTCCCAAAGTACTCAAGTGATATGAAAAATTAAATGAGGCTTATTGCAATTCTTTTTTGTGTTATTTGATGAATATTTGTGCAAATAGAAAATTGTTACAGTTTGATGGTGTTCATGTTGTAAGCGGCTCCCTAGACACAAGCATTCGTGTTTGGGAGGTGGAAACGGGCGCGTGCCGACACACACTGATGGGCCATCAGTCGCTAACATCAGGGATGGAATTACGTAATAATATTCTTGTGTCTGGTAATGCAGATTCGACTGTTAAAGTGTGGGATATTATCTCTGGACAGTGCCTACAGACTCTTTCAGGTAATTTTCATTTGTTTTTTTTTTCTTCATTTTTGTTTTAGTAGTTCAGTTTCATTTAGTTGTTTTCCTATCGTACTTATTTATCTTTTTGTGTATAGAGTTCCTTGACCTGTTGTCAGTTTTCCTTCTCCTTTACTCCTTGTACGAGTAGAATCAAGCTGATTGTTCCTTCACTTATCGACATACGGAAGGTACTGTAAATACGACATAATCCATTTGAAAGCCACTAAAACAGCATGATCTATGTTTTAGTATCATTTTAAATTTTATTATGATATTATTAACAATTATGACATAAATGATAAAAATATCTTAAAGCTTAAATGATTCTTTTAAAAATTAATCAGAATCATGATTATTAAGTAAATATAGAATGCTGATGTCAGTATCAGGTGATTGTTGACAAATAAAAAAATTACCCGTCCGTACCTACAGCACTCAAAAAGTTGAAACTTAGGCAACTTTGTGCTTGTAGGTGGAGTCGTAAAATAAATTTAGAAAAGTAAATGTGTTTTCACCAAATGTTAGGCTG
The DNA here is from genome assembly GCA_011009095.1 of Ignelater luminosus. NCBI lineage: Eukaryota > Metazoa > Arthropoda > Insecta > Coleoptera > Elateridae > Ignelater > Ignelater luminosus. Next base: position 150,469 of record VTPC01000584.1, read on the forward strand.
CTACTTTGAGAGGTATTAGGTTAGAAGGAATACTCAAGATTTTTCGTTTTTCATGTACATACAGAAGTACTGATAATGTTAAGAGGTTTTAAAAAGTAACCATTAACTGTTACTTTGCATTGAAATTGTTGCATATTTTTTTTTTATTTACTTACGATAAATTTATGTTGAAAAACTTTAATCTTGAACTTGAAATCGAATAATGAATGATTAAAAAAAAAGCCTCAGTTCTAACATAACCTAGAGAAAAAAAATATCAATTTGACAGCAAAACACTAGCATAAATAGCGAACATAACCTAGAAATGTAAAATGTCAATTTGGCAACAAAACACTGGTGTAAACTGCAAACATAACCTAGAAATGTTAAAATGTTGATTTGAAAATAAAACTATAAACATAACCTAAAAATATCAAAATGTCAATTACACCTAGCATTCAAGTAAAAAGTACTCGAGCACTCTAATTTTGTGATCGAGTAGACCAAATTAACTACTGGAATATATTTAGAATTTAAAAGTGTGGTATATCGCCTAACTGTACTACGTCAATCCATTTCAAATTAACAGAAATGGAAAGATTATGACTAAGCACTGATTATTTCTGCAACAATGCATTACAGGTTGGAGGAGCACATTTTGTTTGAATTTTCCAAAGAATTTCATGTTAATAATAAAATCTGACAACTGTATTTGCCTTTTTTTAATGAATTTCTTTTAGTTTAGATTAACTTTAGTTTGTTAAAATGAACACAAGCTCACTTTTTCTTACATTTTAAAAATAACTCACTATAAGTTATTATTTTAAAAATTTTATCATTATTTCAACTATTTCAGTTTGAGATGCAAGTTTTTAAAAATCTGTGTGAATAAATTAGTATTTTATTCATAATTATAAAAGTGTATACAGGATGTTAATGAATAATACTAATTTCTCGTAACAAACATTTTTATTCGTCTTGTTATGGAGTAATCAGTCAGTCACTGTCTTCCACTGTTCGTAAACAGTAGGAGACTGATTTTGACCTTTTCCATAACCCACTAAAATAGAGTATCTTAGCGAAAAAGAAAACTTTGAATACTTAGTTACAGAGCTTTACATCTTGAGTACTTGTATTAACGATAAAAGATGTAACTAATTATAAAGTTTTGGTCGAGAAGGTAGAGGCCTGCATGGACTGGGTAGAAGCTTGGGTTCAGGTCAGGTAGGACCTCAGTTTAAAAATTTATCGCGCTTTTCAAGCCTACATCTGGTCAATTGGGCTTCTCATGCCATTTGATCTTGTCGGGCCTTTACAACTTCTCGGCCCTTCGGGTCTACCAAGCTGTTTTCATATGTAGGACTGTTTGGGCGTCTTGGGCTGGTAAGGCCTCCCGGGCCTGTCAGACCGATCAAGAAGTTACCGGGATTTTTTCTATCCGCGTCAAGTTGTCTGCAGTCGGGCCGGGTCTGGTAATGTCGACCATGCAGGGCTGTACGAGGAGGTACAAAATGTAAATTGAAAATAAGTTGTGAGTACTGCAATGTTGCCAGGTATGTAGATTTTCCCCTAAATTGGGGATTTTTGAACTTTGTGGGGAAATTGGTGAGGATCTTAAAGAAGTCGTTTTTTGGTGGAAAAATAATGTTTTTTTTGTTTGAGTTTACTTTATTATTGCTGATAATATAATCAAAGTTTTGAAAGTACAAGATTTTATAGTGTGTTCAAGATAAGGATGCACAGCATGGGGATCTTGGAAATGGTAAGAGATACAGCATCGATTAAATGGGATGAAAGTTGGCTATTTATAGGACCTTTTTGTTGGCGTTTGCAAAATCTATATATCTTGGATAGTTTCAGAGATATTTTAAAAAAAGTAGATTTCTTGATTTTCGTTATTATTTTTTCTTTCTTTTATTTGAAGAGATATCGGAAAACTAAAACCATTTCTTCATTGCCACTTTTTGTTCTCTATTAAAATTCGCTACCAAAATCTCTGTTCAACGTTTTGGTTTCGAGTAACCATCATCAACCTCATTTTTTAAATAGGCGGAAAAACAATTGAAAATTGTTTTGAATAGCTCTTGTTGTCACGATTCTAATGATGTAAACATGATGGCAGCAAGTTGTTGCATTGCTGGACGTTTGGTAGCACTAGTTTGCAAACAAGTAACTATTAACAGCGCCATTCAGCAGGATTACAGTATGTGGACACGAGCATTATTTCAAGAACTTTGAAATTGGCGACATTTTTGTTAGACCAGTGGTGGGGAGAAAGATTTTTTACACCTGGCAAGACACGAGTGGTGGCGCCTTTTTCGTTCCATCTAAAACCCTGCCTAGTTATTTACTATTTGTCGCTTTATTTTCTAAATTTACTCACTTTTCTCCTGCTTTTTGTGCATCATGGAAGCCCTGATATGTACAAAGGAATTTTTATTTACTTTTCGTACTTGTTTTGTACATAAATATAAAAGTAGTATATAACAAAATTAATAATTTAATGATGAAGTTAAGAAAAACTCGACTAATTAAATTGCATTTGTAATTTAAAATTGAAATTAAAGTCGTGCGAGTTCGAACTGCAAAGTTTTAACTAGAAACACAATGCCTTTGTGGTCTGGTTGGTATGATATCTTGAGTACAGACTAGGGGATGTTGGTTCGGATCCAACCGATGGCAATTAATTTGTAAAATTAATAAATATATGGTTTTTTGTTTACGTACCTAAGTTGAGTTCTGTCAAAGTTAACTAAAAATTTAGAGTAAATTAATGTTTTTTCTCATTTTAAACGATTATAAAGTTTTTTGTGATCGTTTACACAAATGATTATGTCATAAGAATGTGCTATCATCTAAAATAATATAATAATAGATAATGAGTCCATCGAATCTATTTTTCTTTAACAGTCATAGATAAACTAGAAATGAATGCAGTACAATAACAGATAATAACAGTAACCGCACCTACAATAAAAACCAGAAAAACATTTAAAAAAATATTCGATTGTAATGAAATTAGTTAATAATTATCTTGAAGATTTTAGTCCTCTATTTTTATGAAATATTGAGGTTATGTTACAATTAACAGAAAAAACCCACCTAATGAGGTAGTGGAGGTCTGTTTTTTTTTAATTATACTGGGCTGGATGGCGATTATGTATCCAAAAATCATTGAATTCCTCTTGGTTGGTAGTTTACAAAAACTAAAATTTCCCAAATGGTTAAAAATGATGATTATCTGAACTTTGGTGGCATTCCAGCTCTCTGGTTTATGAGTATTCATTTGTTTGTTTATTTCATTCCAAAATTCCATCATATTTCTTCCATACAAAATTCTTTGCAAACAATCAAGTTTTCTTTTTATTTTTATAACAGTCATCAAAGGTATTTTAAAGGCAGTAGTGATGATAGAACGATGCTTCATGTTTGTTGTTATAGTTTGTTAACTATCTATTAGATGCAGAAACAAAGAGTACAGAAAAACTTTATGTACGTAATTGAAGACATTCTACATCATGATGAGAGACCTTAGTTTGCCTTTACTGTTCCTTAAGCCTTCTTCCTGATCCAGTGTTAAAACCATACTGAGACTTCTCAGTTTGTAATTTGATTTCTAATGTGAAATATCTTTTTCTCGCAGGACCATACAAACATCAATCAGCCGTAACTTGCCTGCAGTTTAATAATCGTTTTGTGATAACATCCTCCGATGATGGTACAGTAAAATTATGGGACGTACGTACAGGTGAATTTATTAGAAATTTAGTAGCGTTAGAAAGTGGCGGTTCCGGTGGTGTGGTGTGGCGTATTCGGGCCAGTGACACTAAACTAGTGTGTGCGGTTGGTAGCCGTAACGGCACCGAGGAAACTAAACTTTTAGTACTTGACTTTGACGTTGATACAAATTCTAGGTAACTAAAGACTTAAAAAAATATATTAATGATAACAATAACTATTAAAAATAATAATTAATGATAATAATAGTGTGTGTTTTTGGAGGGTTTGTTGAATGTACTTCTTTAATGATGTCCATTCATGGTGAATTAAAATTGCACTTTTGTATTTAAATGAGTAAAATGGAAAAAGTGTGATTGTCATTGTTTTAATTTGATCCAGTTAAACTGTATAATGTTTGTACCTGAATATAACCCTCGATTTGTATTTTGTAATCGATTGTTTAAATAACATAACTTCAACTTCTGATTGATGAAGAGTCTGTGCTGAAAACAAAAATACTAAATGATAAGTATTTAAATATTTAATTGTGTGTTTCGTATGATTTATATAAGTAAAATAGTACTAAAAAGTGAGGTTATCTACATATTAAAGTGACATTTCTAACCTCACATTTGCAACAAAACTACTCAAAGTTTACATTATTCCATGTGTAATGTTAATAATGATGCTTCTCTGTTGATTGTTTGATTGATTCGTTTGTATGAGAGAAGTGCAATTTTAATTTAAGATGAATTTGTAAGATTAGACTGCGAGTAGTTTACAAAATAATTATGTTTAAGAAAATCCCATTACAAATCCCAACATTAGTTCTTTATGTTGTTATAAAATATTTAGTTTAAATTGAAATTGTCTGTTTCATGGTTATTATATGCAAAAAATAGTTTTTTTTTAATTACAATCTTTAAGATTTTATCCTTTGCAGTAAAAACAGGAGGCATGTTATCTTTAAATTTTACTTCTTTATTTTTTGGTTTCTAATTATTGTAGAAAACAAAACCTCATTGTGTACCATATTTATATATTTTTTTCATAAGTTGATTTAAAAGAAAATGCGATAATAAAAAAAAAATGAAAGAAGCTCGTTTGTTTTTTTATGTACAATTTTATAATAGAAGTTGTAAGAAAGAGGCAGGTTTTGTTGAAGGTACACTCTCATTTTTGTGATTTGTAGTAGAAACCATCATTTTTATAATTACACTAACAGCACAGATGGCATACTAGTTTAATTCAATATCACTACAACTATATTATCTACTACAGAGAACGAGTCCTAAAAAATGGAAAACGTGGTCAGATCTTCACCATATTTGCGTATGTTGGTTCAGTGGTGACCTAAAGTTTTCAATAATCATCGCAGCAAATGTTTTTTGAGATCATGTGCACATCATTGAGGGATCCGTAATTAATAGCAAACCACATACTGGGAGATTTGCCTTGACAAAATGCTAGTGACAGATGTACAGGTGTATCGTAAAAAAATCGACCATTTTCTTATGCTCAACGTTTTCCTGACAGGGTGCGGTCACGTACTTTGTTTTACCACGCTGTCAAACAGTTGACTTCCGAAGGAAGTGTTCAACCTGACAAAAAGGACCTGTCAAGCAACAGTCACTGGAGAAAATAATGAAAGTTGCTGTATTAGCTGCAGTGGCTCATAATCCCCATGACAGTATGCGAAAAATAGCTCACGGTTCCAGACTGTTTCAGAACATTTCCAAGATCAAGTAACATTCTGAACAAATATGAAGAAACCTGAATTTCTTCAGTTGGATATTGTTCTCTGATGAGTTGTCTTTTACAAACCACGGAGCGGTTAATCGACATAACATGCATTACTGGAGTGTTGAAAACTCACACTGACTTGCCAAGTTGAACATCAGCATCTTTGGACTACTGTCAACATGTGTAGAATAAATGGCGACAAATTCATCATTGAAGGCAATTAGAACGGTCAAACGTATCGACAGTCTGGAAAATGAACTGCCAATATTACTTGAAGACCTAAGCTTAGAAGTGCAACGGAACATGCGGTTTCAACATGACGGTTGTCCAGCACATTATTCGACAGTAGCACGTGAAGTACTTAATCGTGATTTCAATGGCCCGATAAATTGGCCTGCCAGATCACCAGATCTTACTTTGTCAGATTTCTTTTTGTGGGGCTATCTAAAAAATAAAGTATGAACAAGTGCCAACAACTTGTGAGAACATGATTGAGCAAATCAGGAATGCTTATGCCCAAATTGAAGCAGACACACTTCTCAGTTGAAATTCGGATCAATAAATGCATTGAAGTTGAAGGTTATCATTTCGAGCACTTAATTTAATTGAAAGGTGAGAGACGAGGGGACTTTATGTTAATCAAGCACCTTGAAGGGAACAAAAAACTACTACGTCCACGTCATTGTTCCTGAGTTATGCTAAAAGTATTTTATTTACCACCCATATACATTTCTAAAGGTAAAAATTTTCCAGTAATTTCAAATCAAAATAAATTAATTTTGTTGAACAAAAATTTCAAGTGTTTAGAACAGAAAAGTGGCATTTTTTATTGCAAATGTATTGCAAAATCGAATGTATTGGTTCTCAATAGAAGAAATCGGAAAAATTAAATTTCGTCGATTACAATAAAAAAAATGTTTCGAATAAAAGTTTCATATTTTTTGCCATACTATCCGATTTTAAGATTTTAAAGTTAACCCCCGCCCCACTCACGAGGCAGGAAGAGGGGGAGGGGGCTAATTTTAGCATTCATGAATTTCCCCCGCGAAAATATTAACTTTTTATTTTGAACATTTTTTTCGTATGATGCTTGTTTCTCTAGATATTGAAAAATTTCAAGTTAGAAAATTTTAAATTCTTGAAGTGAGAAAAGGATAGAAATACAGAGTAACAGAGGATAATGTGTAAGACAGGTGGATCGAACGATTTTGCATTTGTTTGTTTGGTGAATTGTAGGTTATGCTAACGTCAATATTATGATCTAAATGGGAACTAACCTTTGAAGAGAAACCAGTGTGAGTGTTAGTGGGGAAAAACCTTTTAAAGAAAGTAAAATGAATATAAAGGGAACAACCTTTTAGAGCAAAAATTAATTTAAAAAATCATTTTTGTTGATTTAAATTGAACATGGGGTGCATGCTATACCAAGCAACAAGTGCTTAGACTAAAGGGTAAAGTTATTTGTAACATTATTGGGTCACTAACATTCAGGGTATGCTAATACTATCATTGACAAAATAAAATGGGATTCTAATTTTACCTGCATTGATTATTACTTTGTAGAATAATTAATGAGAACATTGCCTAATTCAAAAGGAATTTCGTCGCTAGATTTTAGCAAGGAACATTTTCTTGAATGACTGCTGTTGTAGCTGTCACAATATTCTGCATACATTGCACTTGCTTTTTTCTTCTATTGAAGGCTGAACTAAATTAGGTTAGAAAACTGCCTCCATCACTGCCTTTGACCACATTGACAAACTCAGCCTATAATCTAGATGCTGAGTAAAATCACCAGCAGCTTTTTATCAGTGGTATGCCAGTCTCTCCATTTGGAGAACCTGCACCTAATGACTCGAAGTTAGCCAAGATATACATACATAATTAGCACAGAATCATCATCGCCGCTGTCTAAACCAGCACAAGATATATGGGCCCACTTTTTGCAACTGGCACAAGAACACCAGCCCTCAATCGATTTAGAATAAGCCTCGTTACAGTAAATGCAAGTCGTATCATCCTAGTCTTCGTCTATTTGTTTTTCTTTTTTATTGGACTTTGTTTTTTCTTCCTTTAATTTTATTTTATCTTATCTTTACTAATAGTCTTATTCTTTTCATTGGCATCTTTTAATTGCATTTTTCTAATTTTTACTAATTTGGCTTGTTTTGCTTTTTGGAGCTTTTCTACGGCTTCTTCTAATTCAGTTTTATAAGAAGATTTTGTCAAAATTGCTATCTTTTCTCTTTCTCTAGTAAATCTTTTCTCTCCTGATTTCACTTTTGGTATAGGTATTAAATCTTTGGGAGAGCTAATTGTGAACGATGTTTCTACTCTCTTGGGACTATTAGGTATCCCCGAGCAATCGGGTATTGGAGAATAATCAGAAGGATTTTGAGTGGTTACGTTTGTGATATCTTGAAGAGCTGTAGCCTCGCTATGTTCCAAAATAGATGGTGAAGTTTCATCAAGATTATGGTCTTCTCCTGAAATGTTTTTTTCAGGAGTTCTTAAAACGTTTGGTATACTTTTCTCATTCAATGTCCCTTGTCAACGAAGGCAAAAAATCTACATCTGTAAAAACATTAGGATTTAAAGGCCAAATACCAGTCTTTTTGAATCCGTTTAGAACAGTGCCCATATTTGTAGAGCTTTAAAAAGTCTATCTAAACAATGTAGAGATTTCGAACAGCGTTTTCATTTCTCCTGGGTTTGATCTTAGCCATTTTCTAGCTTCTTCATCATAATCAAAGGCTTCATGAACGGTACATCTAAAGAGGGAAAATAATATTTTAACGCCGTAACGTATGGGATGCATGCTCATCTAAAAGTAGCAAGGCGGGTTTTCTTTTGATGCTCGAAGTAAACTGAATAAATTTCAAGAACCATTTTTCGAAAATCTCAGCAGTCATCCAGCCGGAATTGGAAACTTCAGCCCATCCCCCGAGGGGTGGACCAACTTCAAATTCTTTTTGTTTTCGTTTACGAGAAAAAACTACCAATGGCGGCATGTAGACTCTTGCAGCTGAAAAACATATCTCAGCAGTGACCGTGGCGCCTCTCAGCAGAAGTCAGAGCTCCGACTTGCCATTGTCGCTAGGGTGTAATCACTTTTGACAATTGTTTAAGATTAACGGTAATACCCGTTTCATCACAGTTATAAATTTTCTCTGTAGATGGTGTTAATTGACGACTTCAGTCAACAAACCAAAAAACTATGAAACTGACGCTTTGTTGAACTCCATAGCTCGAGCTCCTGGTTTTCTTATGCTCAGTTCCGGATAGCGTTTCAGAAAATGTGCTGCCCAATCATCTCCTGATGCCATTTCCAAATCTCTGTTAAAAGTATGGGGAATGTTATTCCTGTCAGCTAGTTGATAAGCCAATCGTCGCAGTTCTTTGATTGTCACACCGAAGAGCCTTCTTTGCAGGCATACTTTTATTAAAATTACAGATAAGTAAAAAAACAGCATTGCTTGTTTTTCACGTCATATCGTTCTTGAAATACGAACAAATACGTTTTTAATAAACTAGATTAAAAATATTACGTAAAATTATAAAAATACTGTGTACTTACATCGTTTGAATGTCTTTAAATATTAGAATTTCACCAACAAATTCTCGACTCAAGCTTGAATTGGTCGAAAGCGCAGAAAACCAAGATCACCTTGTGATTACAGTGAAGCATTGTCGCAGACCGAGTGTAGGAAAGCCGACGAACCGATCCCTCCCGCCCCTCAAATTCCCGTAATTCGTGATCGACATCAAAGTGGGCGGTCTCTCGCGGCAGAATTTAAAATGTTTAAAATTCAGGAAAAACAAAATGTGGTTATGTATAAATATATTATGTAAAAAGCTCGTTATACAATTGCGATTTGTGTCTTAATAGAAGTTGAAATGAAAAGTGCATCTAAAAGATTCTGCAGCGTGTCAGGGTGCAATTCATACTGTATCAAAGAAGTTTCATTGCATAATTTTTCATCAAATCCAAAGCTACAGAAAATTTGCAAATTGCTTGTTACACTTATAACCTCAAAAGAAATCTTCGTTGTCCAATTCTTTCTGTTATAACCTTAAAAAAGATAAATGTCATTCATAACCTAACAATTATAATGTCAAATATTTACTTAGGAATGGGTTGATTTTTTCCGACAACAATTTGTTGTTCATTCTATGAGTAATTAATTCAATAGCCTTGAATGGTTTCTGTTCCTTTATAATATTGTTAGAAGAGTTAGGACATGTTGGTGATCCACTCCGATTGGTTGGAATACTCGTTTTTGTTTAAATCTCAGCTATGAAATACTTGTCGTGTTGACTTTACTTTTTGGAATTATCTGAATTAAATCATAATCCATTTTTGCAAGAATTACAGAAAGGACCCTAAGAGAAAAGTGCTGATTTTAGGTCCCGTTATATTCGCCAGCATAGTGTATTTCCGCTGAAAATGTAGCGGTTATACGGTTATACGTTGCGGTTCCCATCGATGATCTAAAAGTACTTTTCTTAAACAATATTACCTTCAGGAGCATTCTTCTTACATTTCTTATAACCGTGTAGCCGTAAACGTGAGTAATTTAGCTTGTAATGCCCGCTTTTGTGTTAAAAGTTAATTTCTATGAAGATCCATTATAAATTATATTTCCCTATATGTTGTTTTACGTTGGTGCACTATAAGATTGACTATTAAAGTGACAGATTGCAAAATGATAGGTTAGAAAGTCATGTCAATTTACATTAGGGATTTTGTCTCGATTTATTACTAGCACACTATTGTTTAAAATTGATCTGTATTTACTTTCCTTTACGTATGTTCATGGGGATGCTAACAAAAAAACAATTTATTTTTAGATTATACCCTTGATAAACGAAATATTAATACTTTAAATTTAATTTGAAAATATGACAACGTACCTAACCTATGAATATGACAGGTATAAAGTATCTGACAGTTATTTTAGTGCGTTTAGTAAATAGGAATTATTCCGTTATATTTCCTACAACTACTGTCAATTATAACCTCAAATAATCTTACGACAATTTGGTATTTTCACCTTAATTGAGAGTGTTTTTAAGGTTAAAATTAAATAGATTCTTAGTAATTTGATTATTTTAATGAACCGAACGTTATCATATCCTTACGTTATAGTTTATCCAGCATGTTTTAATTAATTTATAGCAAAATATTTTAAGTCTATGATACATATATTTGTTTGTCATCATGACACTAGAGAAGTTACGTGATCCGAAATTTTAAAAATAGACAAAAATTATACGCTTAAAAATCTACATTGTGCATAATACATACAAACTCAATTGTAACCTCAAATAATCTTTTGACATTTCATTGGCGCGGTATATTATTGAAACATAAATCATAAAATTTCCCTACCACGTTTATAAAGATGAGCTTTTGTAATTTCCTAAATAATTGTTTCAGTGCTGTAAACACAATAATTATAATTTTCAAAATTAATGGAAAAGGAAAATTCTGCTTTTTTAACCTCAGATTTCTTTTTTTTTTGTTTTTTCCCATTTATGACAATTGAGGAGAATGTGTAACAAATTTTATTTGCCTCCTAGATATTTCATAATAATCATAATTAATTTGCAAATACTAGGAAGTGATTGGCATTTGCCTGCAGTGAAATGGAGTTAATAAATCGTAATAAATTTCGTAGACAAAAAAAGGAAAGAAGTAAAACAACTTTTATATTGATGTAGAGTAAATAAACGTCAAATGAACTATTGTTATATATACAAAACTTATACCCTTAAAATCTACATTGTGCATAATACATACAAAGTGTTGCCTAGCAATCATATTTAACTTAATGAACCCCAAAAGTGCTTATCCCGTAAGGTCCTTTCTGTAATTCGCAAAACTCTTTGTTGATTTGAAGTGGATTGTGTAGCACGGTTAAGGGCGGTTTATTAGAAAAACATGCTGCATATTTTGACTTTAGACTTTAGTTAGATACAGAAAGAAAGAAAAATTAGTTTTTTATTATTCTTAAGTGAACACAAAGAAACAAAAGGATGTTGCTACAATATTTTGTTTTTGGTTTGTGAGGTAGAAAGGACATTATGCATTAAGCGCGTTTTCTGGGCCACGAAACTAGGCAACACACACAGCACGCCATGGCACCTAGGTTTTCAGAAAAAAAACCAAATCAAGTATTTGCTAGCGTCTTTGTTAGGCAACCCGCATTGCACTTCACAGTCTACTACGTATTTGAAAAGAAAGAAAACTGAAATCAAGTATTTATGCGAACATTAATTAGCCAATATACATTACAAGGCGCAGCCGTTTATGCATTTAAGAATATGTAAAAGAAATAAAATCATTTATACAGGTGCTGATTAGGCAACCCAAATTACACTGACGTTTTTATAAAGTAACGTCTGGTTACCTGATGGCAATCATAGCCAAGAAACCCAGGATCTATAATTATAAAGATATAGTTTGATGTGTCATCATTTAAAAATGAAGTGTGTTAACTCACGGATGTACAGTAACCTCAACAATCTAGGGTTCTAGCACCGATTTTACAAGTGCAAGACCATTCCTTGATTCCAGCTGCTCCGTTGACTCCTCTTTTCAAACGAATCTATACTTGATGCGTGTATTCTCTTAAATATCAAGACAGATATTTGGCCCTGATAAGTCTTTCTTCAATCTTATGTAGAAAAATGTTTGGTTCTCCATTTAGTCTATTATTGTAATAGTCAGCTTATTGCAATTGACATGGGTCCAACGTAATCTCTAGCATATTGTGTATAATTAAAATGGGAAATCCCGGAAGATCAACTAAATTGATTCTGATCTACTTTAATGAAAAACGACGTGATAGATTAGCAGCTTCCACGTGGCCAGAAAGGAATTTGAATATGTGCTTTAGTCTGTCATTAACTGTTTTTGCAATTAATCGAAGACCAGTGACTTCCTTCAATTCCATGGTATTTAATTCCATCGACTACATCACGCAAACCACGAACCATAACGACATAGTCACCTGGTTAGAAGAAACTTAACATAACTGGATTCTTTAACATTAATTTAAGAATTGTAGCATCGTTATTGTCTCCATCTGCAAAATATGGCCCGTCTGCAACCAAGATGTATCCATCGGACAGATAACCGATCATCATCTTGTAAAGGTTTGAACTCTTATGAACCGATCATGTCTTTTTTTGAAGTTCGCGAGGCTCCTCGATGTAAACATACGTGAAGTCGAACACAACTGGCACACTTGTTGGCGGCTGACCGAGATGAATTCTTGTTTAATGTTGATAATCAAGATTATTTGGCGCGGATGTAAAAAAAGAGCCATCGCTGCAGATTCTATTGAACGTGCGCGCGCGTGTGTGTAGTACATTATAACATTGATAAACAGCAACCGAGTGTTCCAACAAGAGTTTTATCCTTTAAAAACTACTGGTCTACCACAAGCTGTTCTTGGAAAGCAGTTAACTTAAAATTACTTCATTCAATAAGCAAAGTATCATGTGGATGATAAGAGCATGATGCAATAAAGAAAGCGTCTGATTTTTTTGTAGAGATCGTTGTGATACATAGGATATTATTGAGAGATAAACATACATATAAACATTGACCAACAAAAACTTAGTGTTAATCACCAGCTATACAGCAGCAAATTAATGTTTTTACTGAGGAAACTTCGTCAACTGCACTTTCAAAGCGAATAGTGTAATTTCATAAGACATGTAGTTTGTGTCGCCTAATAAATGTTGAGACATGCTTGTTTCTTGTTTTTTTTACTTCTAAAAGCATAGTTGTTCATACTGTATGTAATGTATGTTGTCTAATATAAAGTCGTACATAAATGCCTCATTTTAACTCATTTTTATTCTTAAGAACGTAGTTAGTCTTGAAACGTAATGTGTGTTGCCTAATCAGTGCTCTTATATAAATATTTGATTTCAGTTTTTTTTCTTTTTTTTTTTCTGAAAACGTAGGTGCCATGGCCGTGCTATGTGTGTTGCCTAGTTTCGTGACCCAGAAAACGCGCTTAATGCATAATGTCCTTTAAAAAGAAAAACAGTAACGTTTGAGTTGGTAATACAAGAATAAATAAATTCTTTATTAATATAAACATTATCTAGTTTTTGCAAAACAAAAATATAGTTCTTTTCTAACAATCAAGTGAAAAATATAATAATTAACAATAATAATTAATAAGAAGAGTTAGTCATGTACATCAACTAACGAAATAGCACTTCCAAACAAATCAGAATTTCCACTTTTTTTCTTGTTGTCGTCTGCCTTCTTGCTATTTCGTCTCTCTAATAAAGGACTTCGACTATCTCTTGTTTTTGGTGCAGTTGCAATACTTGTGTTCCAATCCGTTGGGGATCCACTTTGATTCGAATCAGTTATAGATATCGGACTACTAACACCTGAGCTATTTGGTTTCGATTTCTCCGATAGTTCTAATTGATCAGGTACTTTTGTTGTTGGTGTTTGTATTGTTCCATGGTTTGTTGATGGCTTCGCCATTGAGAAACGACGTCCCATCCCAGCAGCCCTGAATGTTAAGAATTTCTTTAAAAGAAAAAGAGAAATTTGATGGCAACAAGAAATATGTAAAAAGTAATACATACGAATTCTTGATTTCGTTTGCGGATTCAGAACTTTTAACACGAACAGGATTTGGTGTACCTGTCGATCTTAAATCGTCCAAAGAGTTGTGGCGACGATGTCCACTGTCGTAGATATTATTCAAACTGCAAGTTATTAGTTGGAGTTATATTACTGTAAAGTAGTGGAAGAAATGTGATTTATTACCTATCTCCTATTCTTCTTTTGCTTAGTTCTTTCTGAATGACTTCTGGTAATAAACCTTTAGCAGATGATTGCTAAAAGAATTTATGCGTATTAAGTTATTTTGGGATGAATTAAATCGATACGTACTGTTAACTGAGCATTTTGGACAGGATTTGTCCAAATATTAGTTGATGATAAATCTAGGTCTGCGTACGATTTGTTCAGCATGTCGGTTGAAAGGCCAGGCTTGGCCGGAAGGATTGGAGAACGGCAACAAACTCTGCAAAGGAAAAAACATTAATGACACAACAGCTATTTGAGCTTAATGTGGAACTTACGAGTTTACATCTTCAAGTTTCTTCAAGAGCCTTTCATTTTCCCTGCAGACTAGTTCTTGATCGCGCAGTAACATCTCACGTGATATGAACAGTTCCATATTTTCTTTGCGAAGGGCTTCATTTTCGTTCACATACAAACGTACAAGTTCCTCCAACTGTGAACTTTCTAATTCTGTTAATTTTTCTAAATCGACTTGTGGTGGTGTGTGCAATATACGTCTTTCTGCAAAAGATAGTGAATGCGTTTAAGGTCTCTTATTGATAAAAATCTTATCTACCTGTTAATAGTTCTCCTGGAGCTTCTTGCAGATGAAGCGCCGAGCGAAGTTGTTCATTTTCACTTTGAAGAACGGTCACTTCCCTTTTAAGGCTCAATATTAATGCTTCCCTAGGATCCTGAAGATTAGAAAATCACATGGTTAGATTGTTCTGTGAAACAAACGTAAGACCTTACCATTAAGACAATAGGTTTTGTCCTAATTTTTTTCGCTCTAGCTGCATACCTCAATGTATTTATTGTCTCTGTCAAGTTTGACTTTGCTGGAGATATGCATGCAATCTAGGTACAAAAAAATTAATGAAATATTAATTCTTATTTATATCATGAATTAAGCTTACCATAAGCGTGACGCCATTTCCAGCTAACGAATCAGCAAGTAGCTTAGTTAACTGGGAGTCTCTATAAGGAATGTGATTGTTTTTCTTTTTATTATCGCTTAGAGATGCTATGCAATAACCTGAAAGTCAATTTTAGTTAGTAAGTAAGTCTCAACCGTTTACTGGAGAAAGTGAAATTCACTTCTACTAGGTATACTGCTTGTATTAGCATCATCGACAAGACGTCCCAATTAAACTGTCTGTCAATTTTAAATCATGTTGAAAAGGTCAGACATGTAAAATGCACGTCTAATATTAACTGATTAAAGTTTCATTTGAACTTTCAGGTTTTGTACAAATGAAGGTTTTTAGGAAAGCTTTGGGTTTATCATTATCCGATTATCTTTATATTTGATTATTGGTTATGATTATATCCTTGGACATGAAAACAAATATATCATGATAGGTAATATATAAACATAACTAGTGCTTTCTGAACTTCATTTTATGTATTAATGGAGTCTTCATGAAAACTTAGACTACAACAGGATTCCTCAACTAAGACGAATTCATATCATAATAGAGCAATAAAAGCTGATTTCAATTTAGAAAACACCCTGTATAATAAAAACAAAACGAAGGAATCTTCATACCTAAAACCATCAGGCTTTTGTTAATATTGTTAGCTTCTTCCAGAGTCTTTCCTTCACTTTGCGTCTTCTTAGTCATCTCGCTTCCAGCCAAATCGACAAAATTAATTTTGCCCGATCTCGATATGAAAACACCACCTTCAGCCGGTTGTTCCGATGTTATATGGACAGTAAGAATCGTATGACTTCGGCTAAATTAAAAGAAAATAGTTAAAGAATAACGCCACATATTTACTCAAAAAAATTAACCTCGAATATTCATTCATGTTATGACTTCCAACCGAACGATTTCTCATTCCCTCTTCCAAAACGGCCGTGAGATCGTCCAATTCTTCGCAATCGACGGTAAATAAATTTTCTACGAAAAAACCGCGCGCCTTTTTACTCCATCTCACAGCTAACGGTTTTCTAGCACTACCTGGATTTAATAGATCGATAACCTAAAAAAGTATAAAACAAAATATGCTATATATTTCAATGGCTTAATTTCTATTTTCAAAATTAAAATGTAGTAGACGTTTAGTTTCGTATAGATGAGCCATAGCGGAGAGTAATAGCTAACAAGCCCCTGTGGCCTAATGGATAAGGCATCGGCCTCCTAAGCCGGGGACTGTGGGTTCGAGTCCCACCAGGGGTACGTGAAAAAGTTTTTTTTTAATTTCTTTTTTATCATAACTTTTAGTCTTAAATAACACTAAACTTGATTATAATAAAATTTAGAAAGTTTAAACGTGTGAACGTATCGATTGAAATGCAAATTTTCTTCTAAATTTAAATGTGACGCAATCACATTATAACGGAAAATCGTTATTTAGATTAATTCGGCGAATTTTCTTGCAAAATAAGTTAGAAAGTTCTCGTATTACCTTTTCATTATAGATTTCTAAAAAGCTGGCTTTTAATACAAAATGTACATCAGATTTTTCTCCTAATAATTTGAAAAGATATAAAAACGAACGGAAAACCAATCCGTGCATGTCGCTATACGAAGTGCGCTTTTTATCGAACTGAAATCATAAAAACTCATTAAAATATCATTAAAACAACTAAAAATCAATCGTTGTATACCAATCCAGGCGGGCCTGTCAAAGTGTGTGTTTTCCCGCTTCCAGTCTGTCCGTAACAAAAAGCGGTACATCTGAAGCCTTCGACGGCCATCTCCAAAAGACGTTTGATCCCGGAAAATTGTAACACGTCTTCTTGTGTGGCCGCAGGCTCGAAAACCACATTGTATGAGAAAACTTTGGATTTTTGAGCGCTTCCTCCGTTGGGCACACCATCGACCTGTTAAACATGAGGAAATTTAGGATTTTATTTGTTAAAAAGTTCGCCGAACTAACATTCTTTTGTTGACAATAAACAAAGAAGAAAATAGCCTATTGAATAATATCCTCCTCTATAAATACATGCTAGGTATAATATCGAGTTTTTTTGCTTCATCATCTTTCTATCGTTAATAAAATATTAAACGATATGTAAACTACCTGTTTGTAAAATAGTGTGAACTGTAGCCGTAATGAGGTCGTTAAAGTTTCAGACTAACTTTTCCAAAGTGGACCAAACAATCTTTTTTAAGAGTTTATAAAGTTTTTCAAATAGATAAGAAAGAGGAGAAGTAATGTCACTGCCCACAAATACAAAATGTATTTTATGAAATATTTGAAAGTGCAAACTATAGATTCACGAATACATTATTTAGAAAAAAAATCGTAGACAGTTTTTCGCTTATAGTTTGTCCAAAATGTCAAACTTCTCATTCACTATTTTTTATGTTGTAAGTCGTATACGTGTTATTTGACAGTTTTGAGGTTAACATTTGTTAGTACTGAAGACATTGCAGAAGCGGATTTAGGTTTGATTGCGCCCTAGGCCTATTTTGATATGGCGCCTTTTCTGTTTTTAAAGGTGTATATAAAATATACAGGGTGTTCCGTAAATGCCAATAAAGCTTCAGGTAAACATCTTCTTCTATGAGTGCTTATTGCAAATCTGCAAAAAGAAAATTTCTCCTCACTTTAGTTTTCTTGTCAGAAGTTAACATTTTTAACTCTAAATAAACAGAAACCGAAGAATCGCATTCAAATGAAGCCATTACGAATTCAACAAATGAATCTGTTGAAACAATAATTACCGTTGATAAGGCACAGAACTGTTATATTTCTCTTTTTGAAGATGCTGTTAAAAATTGATTCTTACCAAAAAATAGATTTGACAAACATGCAAGTCTTGGGTGTATGGATAAATTCTTTCAAGTTTTGACAGTTTTATGGTCCATTATCACTGAAATAAAATTGATAAATGTTTGATTTCTTGCGATACTTTGGTTCATGTATTCGAATAATCTTGTATTTACCTGCAGCAGCGTTGCCAAGTTTAAACTTCTTTTTTTGGTTCGTGTGACAAATCTAAGTTTGTTGGAACATTCGTGTTTTCAATTTTGGCATCTTAAGAGGTTGAGGGAGGTTGCTATCTACAGCTTTATTGGCATTTAATAATAAAAATATAAAAAACAATTGCTGTAGCAAAAGACATAGAGTTGAGAAAAATCTATTCAATTTTTTTATATTTTTATAATTCCCGAAATTTTCAATTGGTCAATTAATATTTTTTTTCAATAATTAGATACTTAACCATGTTAAGGTATACCTAATTCGCCGGTGGAAAAAGAGTTATTTATGCAACAAGTGAGTAAAGTGTATCCTTTTTTCACGAGAAGGAAAGTTTGCCGTACAAGCCGAAGGCGAGTGCTCAAATCCGCGAGTGAAAAAAAGTAACTTTACTCACGAATTGCATACAAAACTTTTTTCACGTTCGTAATAAAAATCAAGCACTACCTACTTTTCCGTCAGTGTTTACGTTGTTGTGTTTGAGCCAGCACAAGCCACAATTAGTTAGGTTACGTTTGGCGCTACCCTTCTAACCTTACTTTTGAAGAAACTTGGACAACCCTCTCATCAACCAGGGTTAGTTTCTTATAACCGGGTTACGAATCGGAGCGAATTTTATAACGCTCAATTACCAACCCAGCGGAATAAATGAACGGTAAGGTTGCAACCCGATTGTAACCCAGTGGCTCCGAGTGATTTTCCGAAAACGCCTTTTAATGCCAAACTAGCATACAATTGTGTCAGTGGCGTAACTAGGAACGCGATATGGTGGAAGGAGGTGCAATTATATTGTCTCAGAAATGTCGCTATATTACTTAATAACTTTTGTGTTATCTAGTTATTAGTCGTTGTAATGGAATCTTGGCTGGTCAAAAAAATACTGATACACAATAATAATCAAAGTAGGTAAATAAACAGTTGACGAATATTATAAAACAATAAATTTTGTAGTTAACAGTTTGTCGACAGTATCCAATTTTCCATCCTTTTATTGTTGTGTGTTGTTATCTACTAATTTAAATGTAAAATGGTGCGTTATTTAACTGAAAAACAAAAAATCGAAATTTTGATTATGAGAGGATACGGAGATTGGAAAGATATAATGCTGATCTTGATTTTCTCAACCGGATTATCTTTTCTGACGAAGCAACGTTTAGCCTTAACGGGGCGGTTAACAAACAAAATTGTCGCTATTGGGTACCTCAAAACCTACACTGGATGATGGAGGCCTATACTGAATATCCCGAAAAATTGAATGTTTGGGTGGGCATTATCGGCAATAGAATCTTAGGTCCTTATTTTATTGAAGAAACCTTAACAGGTGAAAAGTATTTAGAACTTCTGAGAGACCATCTCGTTCCTGCTCTAGTTGAGTTGTATGCAGATAATGAAAAACCCGATGTTCCTAATACTAAATTGTGGTGGTATCAGCATGATGGAACACCCCCCCCCCCATTATCGTGTTTCTGTTATGGACAATTTGAATGAAGGGCAATTGAGTGACCGTCTCGGTCTCCTGATCCCACTCCCTTAGACTTTTTTTTGTGGGGTTACCTTAAAAGTAAAATCTATCGAAATGTTAAAAGAAAGGATCCGAAACGAAATCCGAGCGATTACCCCAAATATGCTTCGTAACGTGTTAAACGAGTTTATCCAAAGATTTGCCTTTTGTCAAGACGTACTACATAGGTCCCAGTTCGAGCGCTTAATTTGATGGCTAAATTTTTGTGTTCTAGTTTGATATTTTATGTAATTGTCGGTTTGTTTCTGTGTTTAATATTTAAAAACAGTTTACTTGGCTTCGTTTGTTATTTACTGAGTATTTTTTCTATCTGGAATAAATCAGCTTGTAGTTACGTCACTGACATAATTGTATGCTTGCAATACGCAGAATCTTTAAGAGAATGAGAGTTTGTTAGAAAAAATGGGGTTACCTTAAAAAAATTGATAACGTCATGGGGTGTAAGGGTGGAGGCAAAGAAAAAATAATAATCATTTGAATAGATGCCCCATTGGGAAATCAGGTTGATGTATCCGAGGATTTTGGCCTCAGATGCACAGGAATTTTTTTATTTACTGCGTTCCACAGCCGGCGTTTACACTGTATACTACATACTGACATATAAGTGTCAATCTTGGTTCATAACTCAGCCAGTATGTTAAAACTTATAAGAGTCGAGAGGGCCATGGAAAGATTGATGTTGGGTATTAAGAGTGGCCGATAAAAAGAGAAATATCTGAATAAGAAGCAAAACAAAAGAAGAGGTTGCCAAACTTAAATGGAGTTTTGCTGGACATACAATAACACAAAAAAATCAGCGATGGAACACAGTAGTAAAACACTGGAGATCGTTTCTCGGGCATAAGAGAGCGACCCCCAAATGCAATGGGGCGACAATATCAAGAGAGTAGCTCGACTAGAACAAACAGAGATAGGTGGCGGGAAATGGGAGAGGCCTATGTCCAACGATGGGTGACCATGGACTAAGAAGATTCCTTAGTTGGAATCTGAAGGATTCCCACGTACCCAACTTCTTAATGAGAATCCAATTCGTTTTGAATCGCTTCTTTCCATTCTTCTAATTTACAGGCCTCTTCGTATGAATTTGGCACATCTTCTGAGGCAGTGAGAAAACAATATGCTGTAAAAAGTTTATAATCTTTAAGGTAACCAGGTTGCTTTATTTCTCTTATTAGTCTCCCTTCTTTTTCACTTTCAGTACTACATCTGCTCTCATTATTTTCAATTTTTTCTTTATTGTTTTCAATAAATTGTTTTTTATTGGGTTTTTCTTTTACATGGTATTCCATTACAGTTTCATCAAACCTTACGTCCCGAGATCTAATAACTTTCTTCTCCCCCGGAAGCCATAGCCGATATCCACCTCCACACTACACTACAACAGGGACATCATAAATAGGAGGAAGCCACGTGACCACGAAATTTACTGTTGGTTAGGCAACACATCTTGCACTGTTGGCAGCTCTGTTGTAATAAAGAATTATGTAGTTTTCCAGTGGCGTAGTATTGGATATATGATGAAACTGCTTAGAAACTTAAATATTTAAAGATAATCTATCTATCTCTATATAAATAAAAATGAATCGCAAAAATGTATGAAGGCGTATCACTTCACAACGACTGAACCAAATTGGATAATTCTTTTTTTTGTTGTGTTTGTTATTATCAGGAGAAGGTTTGTATAAAAGAAAATTTCCAAAAAAATGTACGGAAAGACGTAAAAAATATTTTTTCTCTTATACGTCATTTCGAGTGGTTTTCGAAGTATACAATAGATGGCGCCGCCGGCAGGGTGGCGAAAGTGTCGAAGTGTATGTAAGGAAGTTTTACCTAACTTTGAGGTAATTTGAAAAATGTAATGGTCAAAAACTCCTTTTGAATAATACAAAAATCATACTACGTGTTTATTTATTGTGATCTTTAGTCACAAAACAAGTCGTACATTACATATTTTTCCGAATACATTCTTCTAAAGTATCAAATCAAAGAAGAATTTGAATAAAACATAAAATGTGTAGGTAATTCAAATTATGAAACTTGCAACACTTCAACATTCGGATACACTTTAATTAGCTAATGTCTCTTTCTTTTTTTTTTTGTTATGGCGTAATACTCATGTGAGGCAGTATTTACGTATCGATAGTCTTTTCGAGGCAATGAGTATGTGATTTTGAAAAATTTATATAGAAGAAGATAGATAGATAGATAGATGAAAATCGACACATTGCGCAAAAATAGTATGCCTATAATACAAATATAAAAAAAAAACATTGATACAATGACATCTCTATGGACTGTTACTATACTCTTTGATTCATATTCATAATCAACGTTAATTTTGTATTTTTGAAAAGCTAAAGTGTTTCTGTGCTTCGTGCTGTTTTTGTGATAAGAAAATGCCATCAGTAAGACGTACAAATATCGGTCGGCGTACGCGCAACGCAAGAGAAATTTAATATTATAGAGCCAATGAGACTAAAGAAATGGAAAAACTAAAAATGTGGTTTATTACAAAGCTTTACAATAAAGTATATAAATTCTTAAGATTTTTCTTTTATTTTAATCGTAATTTAATTTCGAAATGGAAAATTGTCTTATTTTTTTCATTAGGTACTCCACCCGTGCGAAGCCGGGGCGGGCAGCTAGTTATATATAAAATTGGAAAATTAAAAAATGACAATATATAGAAGATATTTTTAAAAACAAAAATTAGATAAGGCCCAAACAATGCTGATGTAGCTGTTCAACAAGAACTTTTTAGTTATTTTTTCAATTTTATTAAATTTACCTGTCCACTATGAAGGATTTTTCATAAAAAGATAATTATGCAGGTAGGGTAAACGCACCAATACCTGGTCATTTAAAGAATATTTGAAGTTCAAACTCATTTAAATTTAAAACTAAATATTTATTAATGAATTTTTCTGTATAGTTATGCATGCATAAATGATGTACATACTCAATCATTAAGAGTCATTAAATGTTTAATTTTATATTTTAAAAAACCATTTATCAAAATCGGCACTTTGGCAGCCGTCTTAACACAATCGTGTTCTGGGAATAATTAAAGATTAATAATTGACGTGTCATTTTTCTTTTCTGAAATTAATGTAACATAATACTTAGAACTAGGTATGCTAGATAACAGAACTAAAAATCGCAATTATTTCAGCTGCCATAATTTATTTATAAAAAATAATTCATTAGGTAGCAGGTTACTAGAATTTAATTAAAAATAATGGCTTACATTTATCCTAAATTTTACAATTTCATTTTGTTATTTCACATTTTATTGCAATTTATGTACAAATTACATAAATGGTTCGATATGGCCACCCTGTTTCTCTAAACACAACCGAACTCTATTTTTGATACTATTGAAAACTGAAACTAAGGTTTCTAGTGATATATTATTAATTTCATTTTGTATGGCTTCTTTTAATTCGTCAATATTCTGTGGACGGTACCTGTAAACATTATTCTTCAAATGCCCAAATAGAAAAAAATCTAATGGGGGCCATCGTCCACAACTAATCACTCGGTCATCAAAGAACTCTTCCAAATAACGAATAGTGGTGCGTGCCGTATGTGCTGATGCACCATCTTGCTGGAAGTAGCCCTCTTGGATTTCATCATCCAATAGTTGTTCGATAAAAGGTGTTAAAATATTATCTCGGTATCTTTCTCCACTGATTGTGTCATTAAAAAACAATGGATCATAGATCCTGCGTCTTGACATCGCAACCCATACACCAACCCTCTGGGGATGCAAACTTGTTTCTTCATAATTGCGGGGATTCTCTGTGGCCCAGGTTCTGTAATTTTGGCTGTTCACATACCCCGACAAATGAAACCATGCTTCATCTGACATAAATGTAATATTTAATCTGTCATCGTTGTTCAAGTGTTGCATAAACCACTGACAGTATTGAACTCGTAATTGATGATCATGCGGAAACAGTTCTTGTATTACAGACACTTTATAGGGATGCATTCGTAGATTTTTTTAATGCAACTTGGCAACTTCCATATGAAAGTCCTGCGGAAAAAGTTGTTGGTTAGATTATGGTTTAAAATAGTTTAAATTGTTTAATGAACGTAAATAATTTGGAAATAAATAGCAGTGCCAGTTTTTTATTTAAGTTTGCTAATAAAACAATTGAATTACTACAAGTGATAAATTCAAAATAATTAATAATTTAAAACACGAATGAAGCAGAACATATTATTTGTTTAATGCAAATAGATTCCTACCTGTTTCAGTGGCTAAGCGTTTAATGGATTTATGGGGACTACGATTCATTCGCATCTGCATGTCCTCGAGAACTTCATCAGTTAATACGGTTGGTCTACCAGATGAATTGCCTTTGCAGATGCAATGGTTTTCTTCAAACCGCTTAAGTATATCATGCCTACGACGTACAAATGCATCGTAGTGGACTTGCACTTCAGGAAAAGCTTGTTCAAATTGTTGAATACATGATTGTAATGAATAAGTCCACGAACCATCTGCATTCTGTGTTCCACTTCGATAGTGAGCTATTAAAATAAATTTATCTTGTTCGCTTGTAAAAGGCATCGCAAAAACGTAACCTTCCAAACTGAAATAATTGTGCAGTTTTAAAATTTATTATCACACCTTGAATGCGTTAAATCTAACTTACCTCGATTAACTCACAAAAAACAGATTTAGTCTTGAAAAAGACTGATTTTTAAATAGAACAAAATAAACTGTAGAAAACGCAAAACAGAGATCAAGAAACCAAGGAACGTACGCACGCCGATGTAATTTTAGGTTAGAAATATACTCGTGAGGGAGTACAGCCAACGTTGAAAGGTAAAATTTCGCGCCACTTTCAAATTAGTGGTCACGTGGCTTCCTCTTATTAATGATGTCCCTGTATTACTGCACGATGCTGCCGAATCTCCAGTACAAGCACTGGATATTTAAATTCAAATATTGCTACCACACTACAAAATGGCAAGTGGGTGCATAATTAGTTTGAAATTGATTATTTAGTAAATGCTTATAGAAATAAAATTAGCAGTCATTCTTACTTTGAGGTTAGATCTCAAAAGTGGACCTGTCTACTAGAACGCCACAGGTTCGTATCTTTCAAATCTCTTAGCCACGCTTAATTTGAAAATTTTCGGTTTCAAACGGACATGTTTGAAAAAATATCCCTAGACATGCTGAAAACTGTGACTATGTAACAAAACAGCATATATTTTCTTCTTAATAAAAGTATTTAATCGGCTCATTACAAAAAACTGAATCAGGAGCTGGGTTTAACTTCAGCGACCTTCCACAATGCTTGACTACTACAACACAGAGGTGTTTTATTGCTTTTGTTGTAATAATACCATAATGCGTTAATATTTAACTCGTTATAACCTATAATAATTGTTATCGACGGGTTTTTATGTCCACGTTATTTTCGGTCTATTATTATCTGAAATCTTTTCGTGATTGCTGCGATTAAGTTTCAGGTTTTACTTATTATTGCTTCATTTTTTTCTTGCCACATATTACCATTTTTGAACAAATGAACAAATTGTGACATGACAACTTTTAAGGACTAAATGGTTTACATGTAAATGCCGTGTTTGGTGATGATGAGTAATAACGATAAATGATTTGTTTTTAGGAGGTTTGTAAAAGCCATTAAGCAACTGAAATGTTTAAGTAACGCAATGACAATTATTAGCATTTACAATTATAAATAGCATACTGCGATAATCTAATGCTTTAAGTAGACATTATCTGTTTTAGAATTTTGACAAGTTAAAAAGTGAATTTTAAGTTATGTTTTTTGATGCACTCCAAAGATTCCCAACTGTCAAACTTTTTTCAAATTCTTTCCTTATTCTACATAAGATAATGGTTTGTATTGTGAAAATATCATTAAATTACAGTAGTAACTGCAGCGTATCGATTTTCTAAGAATATATCAGATACTTAGTAGAATACTCGTATAGGAATTAGTGTAATTATGTAAAAGGGGAAACCTATTATTTTGATTGCTTTTAAAATAAATAAAGTATCACTTTAATGTGACCCATATTATATTTCCGTCTTTACTCTTTAAAATCCCCTAATCGTCTAGGTAGGTATAGACAGCTTACTATACCAATCTCTTATTCATTCTTCATTTTTATTCCTTTCTTTTCGTTGGGAAGTTTCAACCTGCCCATGTTGCATGCTTATTTTGCTGATTTTCCAACAGCTGGCTGAATACTTCATTTATTAATATCCTGCAATTCTCAATGAACTGTTTGGCTTCCCAGGGAAAAACTAGAGTTCCGGTCGCCTTACCACCGTACCTGAACTAACTATTGCGAATCTACAACCAACTAACGCTACGCGCTGTCGTCCACACTTTAAATTATATGAACAAATAAATAAATTAATGAAATAAGGGAAATAAATAAATTTTCCACTTCAAAAATGAAAAGAGAGTTACGCATTGTGTAGAATCGAGTCGATTCTAACAATAAAAAATTAAATAGGCGATAACGGATTATTAAACTTAAAAATAACTTCATTCAGGTTCTTGCTTACCTAAAAAAATCAATTATTTATTTAAAGGTAAAAATTAAAATTTGTGACGTACAAAAGCTTTCTTCATCTTTAATAACTTCTACTCCCATTGTCTGTAATAAAAGGAGTAGTACATCATTTATAATTATACAATATAGATGAGGTCGTAACCTAACGCACTTGACATTTGCTTGACAATGAAATCATAAATAGAAAATTATACGTCTCCTGTTAGTTTACCGAAGTTAAACAGAAATCAAATGGAAAGAAAGGATATTTCTCGCTAAACAAATATGAATTTATGACGTGACCAAGGGAATTAAATCGAATTGGTGATGTACTGCTAAACCAGAGGTGGAAAAAGGGAATTAATCTTTTCCCGTCTGTGCGTATATAAAAGTCAAAACACGAAAGGTGTTCGTGATTGTTGCACATTTGCATTTCTTTTTATTATTCCGAGTAATACATGTTTTTTTATAAGCAAACAATGTCGTAACGTGTGTTTGAAGTCGTCCTTTACAACTAATAAAATTTAAAGTACACAAACATCACCTGCGACCTCCATCTTAATAATTTAAATGCTAAACTTACCAGAATTTGACCGCTACCGGGAAACTGAATCGCAGAGGTATCCCCAGCTTGTATTTCTTTTTTGCTTAAAGGTCTCACCCTGAAAACAAAAATATGGAAATTTGTTTTAGTGATCTTCTATAATCCACTACGATTGATTTCTTTTGTTTATTGTTACCATTCCCTTTTTTTTTGCTCTTGTGGTACTTTTAAGGTTGTTGATCCTCACGACCCAGGACCGTTGGGAAAATTAAATGTTCATACATCACTTGATTTTATTATACAGATTTTGATACTGTCATTGATCAGATACAACTCGAAAACTTTCTGGATGGAAATGTGTGAAGAGACCCACCATCAATCAGGGTAAGTCAATAAATGTTTCTATTTTTGATAGAATTCGGCTTAAATGGAACATTCTGTTTAAGATTCAATTAAAAAGTATTAGAGAGAGTATTTGTTTATCAAAGCTGAGTGTGAAATAATTCAAGTCGTTTTATTTTATTTTTTTCCAAATGTTTTAAAAATTAGATGCTTGCAACGCTTTTCTATAAAATCTTTGTTTTCTAATTGGATTGTAATGGTGAAATCAAATACAAAAATCGAGTAGGACATGTTTTGGCCAGACTTCGAAGGCACGACGTACCATACCAGGGGAATCTTTCTAATTTCTTTGTTTATAACTTTTTCATTTCAGTAATAGTAGTTTTTTATTTTGTAACTGAAATTTGAGATAGCCCCACAAAGAATAATCACATGGGGCAAGATCAGGATAATTTGGAGTCCATACGTCTGATTGAATGAATTCTATGCCTTTATCGTTTAGAAATTGTAAGGTTTTGCGAGAGGTATGTACCGGAGCTGAGTTTTGATGGAATTTCCAAGATATATTAGGAAGATATTCCTTTATATTCTTGATTAGCGGTTTTAATCATTTGTAATATATTAATCAAGTTAGTTGAGCTGTCATATTGTCAGGCTTGTCAAGATGGTCACGGGGTTACTGAGTCTAGGTGCCACGAAAATTTAACATGCAGTTCTATGAGCTAAGCTACCCTAACCTAACCTAACCTGATCTCTAACCTAACCTTAACCTAAATGCTCATAGCTTTTGAACGGGGCTTCCCCGGCACTTAAACTCAGTACTCCCGTGACCCTCTCGACAAGCATGACAATATGACACCTGGATATGAACTGGAAAACCGGGAAAACCTAGAAATGTCAGGGCACATAAAATGATCAGGGAAAACTTGGAAAAGTCAGAAAAAGTGAGCGTAAGTCAGGGGAAAATTTCTGGCTGTACATAACCTAATAATGTGTTTGATAACTTGAATTATACTCGTTTTCCGGTGGCAAGTTAAATCGTACGGAACTGAACGAGTGCCAAATGTGTCGTGTTTTGGTGTGTTCTGGCGTCGTGTGATACTGTGGTATAGGCTTGCAACGGATATTTACATCCGCAATTGCAGATAATCCGTATGAATTTGAGCATTTGCAATTTAATTTCTTTAAAATCCGCATCCGCAATTTTAATTTATTTGAAATCCGCTAACAACATCCGTTATATGCTTGCTATAGTAGAGGTCGTGTTTCTGAGGTAGACAAAGTGGTTATTGGTACGCTTGGCTTTGCGACTCAGGGTTGCCAACTCGAGCTCGTCGGAAGTCGCTAACTACTGGTGACACCTAACGCCGAAATTGGATAAAAGTGATCGGGACCCAATACGCGCTCTCGGCTTCCAAAAAGTGTTCTGCCCTTTGTCTGTTTTAAATCCGGGCTCATAGGCGTCCGCGCGGGAGAATGGAAGTGGGGGTTCTTCGGATATATCGAAATATCATTCAGTATGCCGATTGGGTGGCTTTACTTCAGTCCGATGTCGTTCGAACCGATTTCTCACTCTCTCCGGTTCGGCCGCTAGAGGGCGCGACAGATCAAACCTAGAAGAAAACTAAAAATTCCAAATTTGTCTGTATTGTAAGAGTGCTGCTCCACTCACTCGGAACAACTCGATTTGATTCGGTCAATTTCACACTTTTTGTCCATGGCATACCGAGATGACTCCTTAAAAATACCTAACTCCCGAATCGACGATCCGAGTAAGCTAGGATTTTTTGTCAAACAAGAACATTTTAGCGAAAAGCCATATGGACGTCTACCAGTAGCGTGCGTCCGTTTCAGGGGTGGATTACAGTGGAAAGAAAACGAATATGGGATCTTTCGGACCTCTCCGGTGACTCGACGTTAGTACTATCAGATGCAGCGTCGGATTGGGCACAAAAAGTCTCTATATGTTTTTTGCGATTCAAAATGCCGATTTACGGTCATCTGTGGTGCAATGGGGAACAAAGGAAGAGAGTAGACCTCATAGCCGTGCGGGTGAGGTAGACTTGCGATTTGTTGTCGGGACAGTTGAAGAGATCTCGGGATATGGTTTTGTAGTTATCATCGGTGGTGTAATAAAAAATAAAGGAAGAGAGTAGAAGTTCAGGGGCGTACGAGTGGGATGGATTTGCGATTTGTTTTTGGAGTACTTGAAGAGATATCGAGCTATGGTTTTGTACAATAGTTATCATCTATGGCGTAAGGAGGAACAGAGGAAGCGAGTGGAACTTCCTAGGCGTGCGGATGGGGTGGTCTTACAATTGAAGAGATGTTAGGATATGACTTTGTAGTACGGGAGAGAAATAGAAAGAGAATCGAGGCTCGCTGACTTGCGGTTCGGACGGTCGGAGGAAGGTTCTTTCGTTCCCCGATTTAAACTACTACACTAAGAGCTATCGCCTGGGTAGCCCGCGTGCAAGGCGATTAAATAGTATTTTAGTTGTGCCCTTGAATTTGGATGAGTCGACTTCTAGCGGCTTTTCATTGATCACCCAATAGGAGGGGAGCAAGGTGGGTCAAAGTTGGAAATTCTGTACCTCTTAAAAACGAAAAGTCGGAATAACTTGAGAATGAGTAGACTGAGTTCGACCAAAGTTGGAGTTTAAATGAAGCATAATGTTCTTCGTCTGCGTCTCTTTTTCTACTTTTAACTTTATATGTCCTACAAACGTTCGGCTATTATCCAAAAACCTTCCGTACGTCTGAAAATTGAAAGAGTAGGACGAATAGAACTCATTCTTCATGCACCACTTCGTACGACAGCAGTTCGGAAAGCAGGCATGCGCAAATTCATTTTCACAAGATGGACAAAAAACATTTTGGACAAATTTCATTGCCACCATTAAAATGACTAAAATCCAGTTATTAATTCAGAATGGGCTAGAACAGAACCATCTTTAAGTGTTCAGAACAGGATATTTCACTTGACAATACACCGTCGATTTCGCTTGTTTCAGCCCAAGCCGCTTATTGTTCATTCCAATATCTTAGGCGCCTTAGGCACTCAGGCCTAAAGGGGTTAAAAGCTGCCAAAGGGAAACGCCCTCCGGGTTTATTTCGAGTTCCAGATGGGATTTCGACTACCCATGTGCTTGTTTGGAGTCTTGGCGGACCCCCCCCCAAAAGAAGTCTTTTGTTTATGGGCGCCGACATGCTTTGAACCGGCGCTGATTTTAGACGTTGTAATTGCCATTGTACAACACATTGGACTGGAAATCACAATGCCTTGATCTTTTAAAATGCTTTGGGCGCACCACAAGCTAACTGAACTTTGTAGAACACTTAAAATTTCACACTGCTCTTTTTTTGAGAACGTCATGTTGACAACTAATAAATTTTCTGTTTCAAAGTACTCTAAACAATGTAAAACAAATGAAGTTTCTATAATGTAAATCAATTTGCTGCAGTGATTGCTAGATTCTTGACAATGTCAGTTTAAAGTCGTCTCATTATTTTTTTGTATGTAGGTTGGTATATAGCGTAAACAAATGAATTTTTGCTGGCACTTGACAGTTCTGCATTTAGGTTATAAATTATTATATTTAAATATTTAAATTAAAATCGTATTTTATTTTTTGAAAATAGAAAATTAAGAAAATTCTAAATGTACCTAATTCTGTCGAGTTCCTACAAAACTCTGTTTGCTTTTCTACCATTTTCATAACTTACGCGATTTTTTTATTTATTTGATCACACATAGAATTTAAAACGTTAGCATTAATTCTGTAGACATTACGTCTCATCAGCAACGTTTACTGTAGTAAAAATGTAGTTACTGATTGTGAAGGAGTGTAAATATTTTCTCAAACATATTTAATGATCGCAAAGAGAAATAGCAGACAAAAAGACAACTTGGAATTTAGGTCATTTCTCTTCCATTACTACTAAAATTGATTAAAAGAAAAACGTTAATCACCCGGGTTATTAAGAACAACACAATGATATTTTATTTAAAAAGTGCTTTTTTATGTCCCCCGTCAACTATACACCTACCTTACAACGACGTTGATGTTATCTTCGTCTTGATTATAGCTCGTTATTATCCTTCTGATCGAATGGCTACTTTCGTCTAGTCTTTCGATGCTTCCAGTTCTGCAATAAAAAAAGAACAAGGAATTTATAACAATTCGAGTAAAATATAGATTAAAAATAAAACAAAGACGAAAAGGGCCTACTATAACTTAATATTATAAAACTTCGATTCACCAAGACTATGGATTTTCATGGAAGATAAAAAAGCAATACATTAAGTCAATTAGACAACCCATTTATGGTTAGAAAACGTGACATTAAATAATCAGGATACTAAAAGCATGTTCAATTTCTCACGCGTTTAGATTATTCCTTTTCAATGCTAAGGTTGAAACTTGAAAATATAACTCCAAATAGTAAACATTATGGTGTTGACAATTTTAAATTTATTTTTAGTAATTTTATTAAGTAATATACAGGGTGGTGAGTTGGCCAGGTTGATTTTCCATTAAACGCTTATTATTTTTGTCAAAATATAGTTTTTTTTAAATTGGGTTTATTACGCTCCTTCCAGAGTCTAAGAAACAATTCCGTCACCTATAAAACAAATATTAGTGATAACATTTCATCTCAGAGCGTTGGAAAGAGAACAAGAAACTATCTAACCAAAGTTTTTGAATTTTACTAATGAAAAAACCTAAATGCTTATGGTTACAAATAAACAAATCAGCATACCTATGAAAAACAAAAGTATCAATTCTACGTCAAGTTGACTGTACCATAACTATGACAATAAATTATTCTGAAACTACATTTAAGTTTTTCTATTAGTAACATTATTGAAATTTTTTATGATAAAAATAAATTATTATTAGTATTATTAATATTATTTACAAAAAAGGAGGGTAAAAAAAATTTTAAAAAAATAAAAATTATCATGATGTAGGTGTCCTACGGGATTTGAACCCTGACCTTTTCGTATGCTATGCGGCCTCCCTGTCCATTCAGCCAACGCGAATTATACTATTCGATTTGAATGATTGATTTTTAAAAAAGAAAAACTTATAAAATCGAAGAATTTATAACTTTATTTCAATTAAATTTACCTGTGAACGTTTCTACAAACAAGTACAGAGTGGACTAGAGTTTTTAATTTTTGTTGTATTGCAGTCTTAATCTACTGGAATTAAATACTATCTGGAACATTATTTGTCTTGTCTTTGGAGTAATTACATGCCCTAAAAATTTCGTTTCTCTTTTTAAAAATTCTGATTTATCTAGTTGTACTTTTAAATTTGCATCGTATAATTTTTTGATTTTTTTACGCGTTTTTAAGCCCGAAACTCATTCTTACGTATTCATACTAATATCTTTATTGACGTTTAATTTTGACTGGTCGCATTGATTTTCTTCGTCCTTGCTTCCACTAATTTCTTCTTCTTCTTCTTTGTCATTTTCCAGTTATGCCTTATGGCGTTGGGGCCTCTATCCATCTCTTGAAGGTGTTACGGTTTCTCGCCATTCTTTTAATATCATCGATGTTACTTCCTCTTTTCCTAGCCGCCTCTTTGTTGTTATCTTTCCCACTGGACTCGGGGTCTACCTCTTGCGTTTCTTCGTTCTACTTTCATTTCGTATATTAGTCTGGGGTACCTTTCGGGGTCTATACGTTGTATGTGGCCATACCGTTTGAGTTGTTTTTGCTCAACTTCCTGGACTACTCGCTTCTGGCTTGGATCGTCTCTGATGCTGAGTCTGTCCTTTTTTGTCTTATCCAGTACTTTTCGTAAGTATTTCATTTCTGACGCTGTCAGGTTTGATCGGTGTTTATCTAGTATTGCCCTTTTTGGGTTTTATACCTTGTTCTTTTTTGCCTATTACTGTATTGTTTATCTGATAATAGAATCTATTTGCTTTACTTATTCTGTTTTTGATTTCATCTTCTATTCGGCCATCTTTACTTATAGTGCTGCCCAGTTATCCATATATTTCTATATACTCGATTTGTTTTCCTTCTATCTCTATCGGTGTTCTTGTTTCTTGTCCATCTCTATATTAGTATTTTACTTTTTTCTACGTTTATTGTCATTCCTTTCTCCCGTATGTTGTTGTTCCATATATTTATGTTTTTTTTAGTTGTCTTGTTGTTCCTGCCATTATCAGTATGTCTTCCACATATACTAAATCACGGGTCATTATAGAGTTTAGGTTGTAGTGGCCTTACAACTCCGATCACTTTTTTGTTTAAACCTTTGATCACTCTTACGAGTTTCGGGTTTGTTTGCAGTTCCTCCAGTACATTCCGTATGTGTTCCTGCCGGACTCGGTCGAATGCTGATTTAGATCTACGAATACCAGGAATATCTGTTTGTTTTTATTTATTACCTTTTCTATGATCTGTCTAATCGTGAATATATGGTCTTGTGTTTGTTTACCTGGGCGAAAGGCTGCTTGTTCGTCTTCTAGTTTGTCTTCAACTTCGTCTCTTAATCTTCTCTCTATGATTTTTGTTCCGTTTCCCATACTTGCTGGAAGATTGCCTTTAGCTATGTATTTACAACGTGTCCTCCTTTTTTAGTAGCTCTGGGCAGATGTTATCTTCTCCTTGGGCTTTTCAGTTTCGTGTTTTTATGGCCATTACTACTTCCGCTTCGGTTATATTGTTTTCTTCTTCTTCTGATTCATATCCATGTGTGTGTTCAACTATTTCTTGTTCTGCTATCCTTTAGTCTTCAAACTGCTTCTCGTAGAATTCACGCCAGGCTTTTAGACCTCCGTTTGTTGTTGATTTTTGATATTTCTTATTGGCTTTGCTGGCTTCCCCTTTAGTCTTTTAATCATATTCCAGAACTGCTTTTTGGTTTTCTTTGTAGCAGTTTTTTATTCTTTCTCGAAACTCTTTCCAGGAGGTTTGTTTTGCTTGTTTTACAGTTTTACAGGGCTTGTCGGACCTGTCGAGCTAAGGGGATCGTTTTTTTGTATTAATCCAAAGCGGACGATTTGCGTACTCCTCTAGACCAAGATTTTTTTCGTACTGACTCGGATGAACTATTTTTTGTACTAAACCGCACCCAAAGATTGTCATATTGACTCGGACAGGCGTTATTTTCATGCTGACCATAGACGGGTTTCTTCTTCGGGTTTTTCGCGGCCAGGGCCAAAACTCGGGTTTGAATCAAGCCGGGCTTCAGTTTAAAAACCTATCGAGCTTTTCGGGTATGTCGGGCCGTTTGGGCCTGTCGAGCGTTCGATCCTGTTGGACCTCTCGTACTTTCGTCGTCGCCGCCGTCGTTTCGAACTGCATATTATCGAAGTTTTGTTCATAATCTTGAAGATAATTTTGTTTTCTAGTGGTTTTGGTAGATATTGACATCGGTGTTGGTTTAATATGTGGAATGCTTTGTCCTGGTTTATACACGTTTTAGGGTTTTTCAAACACTTGTTGGCTTTCGTAAAACTTTTATTGGACGTATCTGGATTGAATATTAATTGGTTATAATGAAAAGCTGGGACCTTGAGTTGGAGTAGGACTTGGCATAATCTACGTTTTTTGTGACATTGTGCCGTTAGGAAGCTGTCTTTGTCTGTATCGAACTAGTTCTTTTCTTTCAGAAATCTGGCTTGTACGATATAGTAGCTACCCCTAGGCAAACGACGTTTTGAGAGCAATTTTAGGTATCAGCAATAGAAAATTACTCACAGAACGCAATTAGGTGACCGGATGTAAAAAAATTAATCCAATTTTGGTGAAACCGACGAAAAACAAACAAATAATGAAGTTGGCAACTAAATCAGCTGCTGCGCACACTACCAACCCCCTACTGTAGCATGAACCCCGTATAGATGTTAAGAGCGGCTTACTTTCACTCGCAAAATGGCGGTTGTGTGTGTTGGCTGCGATCTTCGTTAATTTCTTTAATGAATTTCACTCCAAGCGTGGGTGTTGCTGGGTTAGAAGGAGTTAAACGTTAATGTTTTTAATGAATTCTACCTTAATCTTGCGCGGGGCCGTAGCGAGGGTGTGGTTAGATTAGAAGGAGTTAAACGTTAATCTTTTTAATGAATTTCACCTCAATCTTGCGCGGGGGCGTAGTGAGGGTGTTGCTAGGTAAGTAGTAGTCAAAAGTTCATTTTTTTAATGAATTCACCCACACTTGTGGGGGTAATTTAGGGAATTGGGTTGTGGTACTGGCGGTTGGTACGCTGTCGGAAAGTAGCACAAGTATAACTGCGATATTGTAGTATCGTGGTTGTTGTTTTGCTAGTGAACTGTCAAGATCATAGATCTTCGAGATTTTTTTAAAAATTCTCTAAGTGTTTGGCATCGGAGAGGCCTTCCGCAGGTGTTTTGATTCTCTGAATGGTTATACATGTATTGATAAGGTTGAATTCTTTCTGTACAAGTTTAATCCTGCATCGAACTGTTACCAAAAATACTAGCGAATTTATAGGATTTTTTTTATCATTTTGAGTATCACTGCATAATGAGATTAATTCTTCTGTTGCTTGAATAAAAGGATTTAGATTGTTTCTATCATAGGTTAGAATGAATTGCACGAGATCTGGTTCAAATTCTAGCGGCGTTGTTTGACCTGTTTGAACCTGTACTACATCTTGGTTTTGTTCAGACATTTTCCAAATTTATTTCTTTGAAATTTTAGTTTTGTTACGTAGATTGAAAGGATTTAGGATCTCCTTTTGCCAAAACTAGCTGTCCGAGTTAGAGTTTCCCTGTTTTCTCGTTCCTGTTGTAGGTGAGGTTTTCACTAAAACACTGTTCATTTCACTTTACTACACTGGATGTGGATTCAACAGCTACATGCATATTTTTCCACGATGCGATCGTTCTTCTTTCTTGATTTTTATGTTCGTTGCTGTGATAAAGGATTAAAATCCAAGAAGTTTTTCTTTAATGACAAATCCTTCTTCATAGACATCCTTACCCGGCTGCGCCAGTTGTATCATTCGATTTGTATGAATAATTTTTAAAAGAAAGAAATTTAAAAAAATCGAAGAAAAACGCAAACTTTATTTCAATTAAATTTACAGGGGAACGTTTCTACAAACAAGTACAGAGTAAATTACAATTTTTAAATTTGTATTGTATTGCAAGATTAGTCCTATTCCATGCAGTTTTTAATTGTGATTTTTTTTGTATTTACATAATTGTAAAATTAACTGGGAAGATAAAAATTAACATTTAAATGAATAATGGAAATTACGTCGATAATAACAATTTTCGTGATTTTCATCGACATTTTTCTAAATGGCAAATTTTAAATAATAACTCAAATGCGGCATTCAAATTAATTTTCGCGCGCTTTAAACTCAATTGTTTTCGACAAATAGACAAAGGATCATGCCTGCTATTACTTGTGTAAATTCCATTCCAAATACTAAAAAATCCAATGCAAGGTAGTCTTTTCGAAACATTTATTTTATTTTAAATCTGACTGTATTTGAAGCAATTTTAAATACCGGAAATGTAATTTTATGTACTTTAAGAAAATTTCCAGAAATGTTTAAGGTTAGGTTAGAAGCTTTGTTGGATTTGTAATAATTTTTTAAAATAAAATGCACTTAAGCTATACCAAAAGAAAACACAAAGAATTCACAATAGATAATTAATTTAGATAGCAATTTTTGAAATACGCAGTTAACAAAACGTAAATACATTCAAAAATGACTTCAGAATAACCTAAATGTACAACTGTCAAGTGGCAACAAAAATTCATTTGTTGTAAACGTAAAGTTTAATTATGTGGCCTACTCGATTTCTTTATTTAGGTTATGTAGCATTTGACAATAAAATTTCAGAAAGTTGTGCATTTGTGACTTTAAGAAGTGAATAAAAATTTCAAAAATAAAAAAATAAAATTTCCTAATACGAATTGGTGCATGTACTACCAACCAATCGTCAACTTGACAATTGTTTGCTAAAGTGAACGAATTCATTCTGTTCTGTGTAAAATAATAAATTAATAATGTGGGGGAAATAAATTAAAGGTTGTGACAATGACATAGTGAATAATTTAACGAATCTGTCTTTAAATAAATTGGGAAATGGTAATTTCCAGAGAACATTGATCGTTTCGGTGACTGAAACACACACAACCTATGATTATTGCTGTTTAAACGTCCAGTTTTAATTTCCTTTTACAAACAACACTGTGATTATTAAATGAAAAATGTACGAAGATATGAATCAGCATTTTGTATGATTTAATTTGTGTTTTTCTTTCAATTCAGTTTAAACAAAAAATTTCCACTAGATAACTCTAGCACAGTGAATTAATATATCAATGTTTCCTACACTGTTTGTCAAATGCATTCTAAAGATCCTAACCTAAATTTTATTTCTTACGCTCGTCATATTTAAAATGTCATTCTTCTACCAGGTTATGTCAGTATGTCAAGGTTTTGTTTCATTGATCTTCATTTATAGTTTTCGAAAATTTCATGGAAGTTTGAAAATTTGTTGTACTAATTTAAAATTTTCAAAAATTTTAAATAAATTTTATATTCAAAAGTGTTAACAATAGGAGTTAGGATTATTCTTTGTTTAGTTAACCTTGAAGTTGTTATATTTGTTATTATTTACTTTGACAATAGAAATGACACCACACGTTTTGGCGCGTGAAAAAAACCATTTGAATTTGAATAGACTTCTAACAATTTATTAGGTTATATTTTAATTCACAAAAAAAGGGAAAGATAAGTCATTTTTTACAATAATAAATACACAGTAATGGCATTAATAATACACATATTGTGTTATGAAAAGGGTAATTGAATTGATTAAGGGAATGAGCAAATAAATAATTCAAGAAACAAAAACGGAAAACTAAACTGACAAAACAATTTTAATGATTAAGATGCGTATCAACTTTTCTAACCTCGTTTTGCGTTGTAATGATACGATCTTGATTGTTGCTACATTTCCTTTAATTAAACATTATTATCAATATCAAACAATTTTATTTTCAATAATAAAAATTAAAATTACAAAAATGCTTAGCGTATTTACCTATTTCCCTTTTAGATTATATTCACAAGTAAAATCATCAAGACGAGAACGGCTTCTTTAAACGCTGCTCTAATAAAGAAATTGTAATTTGTGACATTAGGTACATATAGTAAACACATAATGATAATAGTAAAGGTCAAAGTAAGAAAAAAACAAACAAAATAAAAGTATTGGTTTATATTTAAAGCAAATATTCATTTGCTATACATATTGATTAGCTCATCATCATAAAAACCACACATAGGTACATTAGGTACAGGAAAATGTTTTAAATAGAGTTATTTGTTACTTTACTCTATTGATATTGTTGTTTTATGTTGGAAAATACACAATCTCTAGAAGTTTTTGTGGGAACAAACCTATGTTCGTGTTTAGCATCCCTAAGAATATCAATGGAGAGCGAAATCTGACACTGGATCACCGTAGGCGGCCTGTGGGATGACGAAGTTAAATTTATTAAAAAGTTTATGGAAGAAAAGGTCAATTTTGAACCACCCCAGATGGCCCGTTGGAAGGCGTAATCAGACCAGCGTTCGTAATTATTTAGCTCTTTGAGAAGACTAATGGAAGACGGAGCTCGCCACAGGCGACCACACCCGTTCTACTCCAAGGGGGCTAAAGAAAGAGGAGCCTAGTCCGACCCTTGTTCATAAATACTTCTTTGATAAGGTTAATGGAGGACGGAACAAAGCAGGAGACCCTAATCAATGTAATTATACCCATTCCACTCTAGAACATTAAAAAAATAGGAGCCCAGTCTGATCTGTGTTCGTAATTTAGGTCTCTGAAGAAAAACAGAAAGCAAAACCCGACTCTAACAAACGGAAGGCGTAGCCTGACCCGTGTTCGTATTTAATGTAACACTCTTAAGAATGACAATGGAGGGCAAAATTCGCGATGGCGAAACCGAGCTGTCTTTGTTTTTAGATCAGCTAGAAGATCGTTAAGAAGGAAAAACGCAACCTGTTTTCAAACAAGGAGACTCTAATCGGTGCTCAGGCGACCACGTTGGTTCTACTCTAAAGAGGGTTAAAAGAAAAAGAACTGAATCCGAACCGAGTCCAAAAGTACCCCTTGAGATGGTGAGGCTAAGCTGTCTTTTGTATTTAGTTCTCTTAAAAAGTTGTTGAAGGGCGAAGCCCGATCTTGAACCATCGTAGGTAGTCCGTTGGAAGGCGGAGCCTGACCCTGTTTGGAATTAGCTCTTTGAGAAGGTATTTATTAGGAGCTGGTACCCGTTCTGTTTTCACGCAAAGGAGATCTTGATTGTTGTACTCCAAGAGGGTTAAAGACCCAACCCGAATTCGTAATTTAAGTCTCCCAAGAAAGACAATGCAGGGCGTAACCTGACCCCTGTTAGTATTTAGTATTTTTATGAAATTCAATAGAAGACTTGACCTTGTACCATCGCAGGTGGTCCTTTGTATTAAGTTCTCTTAGGAGGTCGATTGAGTGCGAGAGAGAGCGGAGTCCAACCCGTTTTCAAACCAAGAAGACCCTGATCGGTGGTCGTTGCAGGCGGAAACACCCGTTCTACACCTTGGCTAAAAAAAGAGGAGCCGTCGTAAAAAGGCCTAAAGGTGGCGCAGCAGAGCTCTGCAAGACTCCTAGTGCATTTCGATTTTTCGTAATGAATCTTTTAGTCCCTAGAAATCCGCTTTTTAGATATTAATGCTTTTATTATACTCCCCCTTTTTTCCGTTGGAGTGGCGTGGCAGAGGGACTTGGTAAGCAAACGTACATACGATCAGCGTTGATGTGGTTGCCGGATTTTGGTCTGCGTCTGCAGTGCTTTGAAGAGATTGTCGAAGTTGAGTCCGGTGCTTCTGGCTGGTGCGGTTGGTTCGCGCTTCTCTGCTTGGCGGTCGGATCGTGGGGTTGGGCGGCCGCACTCTCGGGGACGACTCGCTCGCTACTCGGGGATACCGGGGGCACCCCTTCTTGTAGTTAGCCGGATGAGGGCTGCCACAGTTTACACGTGTGGCTGGCGGCTGGCAAGACTTCACGCAGTTCGCGGTGTAATGAGCACCTATGCATTTCACCCACCTGGGGGCCGCGTTGCATTCTCGCTGTGCGTGTCCGTAGCATTGGAATCGGTGGCATTGACCCATCGTTGTTTTCTTCCTTGGATGTTCGACGGTGATCATCTCCAGACCGAATACCTCCATGGTCCGGAAAATCTCCTGGGCCTTGGCAGTCTTGTGCAGGAGCAAAGGTATGGGAATCCTCTCCGGACCGTGGTGCATCCGGTGGCCGAAGAGACCTCTTTGGACCAACTCTTCTTTTACCTCTTCGGCGGTGATAGCTTCTGGAAACCCCCCGGAGGACGACGACGACCTTGCTTGGTTTCTTCTCTGGCAGCTGATACGAGTTGTACGGAGTCTTCATGTTGTCGTCGCCAGCTGGATCAGAAAACCGTCACGCAGGTTTTTGGTCTTTGTGACGACGATATTCCCCCGTGTGAAGTCCCGTGAGATGCCGACCTAACTGTCCTTCGCGTGGAGGATTATGAGGAGCACCCTTGGGAGACACGTGACGGGGCCTCCGTGCAAGAGAACGTCGCTCTCGGCTCCTAAAGCGGAGAAGCGATTAACCGTGGAGGGCGGCTGCTATTCTTCCACTGATGGTGTACGACGTCTCGTCCTGGTATGGCGGCCGACTTCCCTGAAGCCGTCATCATGGTCCGGTGCTGCGTCGATGCTGTGAACGAAGCTTGATGACGTGTGCTATCGCGCGTCGCTTGCCTGTGCTTACAGTAATGACCTGGAGTAGGACTTCCTTGTCACGCCGTGGCTCCGCCGCAGGTCGGTGGTGGCGCGCGATTCCGTCCTGGGCAGCTGTGGTGGGACTTTGTTCTTATGTTTCTTGCATCCATTGGATTTTCGTTTGTCCTCCGCGGAGTCTTCTACGGGGGGCACGCTGGCTTGTGGTGTAGGATAATAAAACGGTGATGCTTCCCCTGGATATAGATCTAGTAGGTCTTCCGGAGTGTTGAGTGCCGCACGTGTCGTATCTTCTCCATAACCGCTGTAAGTCCGAGTTCGCTGATCATCTTCTTCTGTGATCTGCCTGCTGGTATTCGGGTCATTATTGTCGTTGGTCGCCTTGCGTCTTTTATTCAATAGAGAAATCAAGGATAAATGCCACTAAAGATGGCATTGGTCGCCCTGTATCTTTTATCAGTATAAGCTCGTCCTGGATGTGTCTGCTTCTTTCAGTAGCTCACCCTGAAAGAGTAGGGACTGCGGAGTAGCGGTAGACCATTCCTCCGTCTGGGACGTGTTGTTCATATTGGCGGCTTTGGCATGCCAACCAAGTTGCTGATTATCGACACGGCTGGCGGTGGAATTGGCGTATAGTGCGTGGATAGGAACGTTTTGGCTCGGCTCAAGGACATGCAAACAAGGCAACTTACCATAGGCGTCGTGGTTACTAGGCGCTGCATAGTGGAAAATAAGATAAATGAAAGACTTTAAACGCACCATAAGCTGAATATTCTTTTATGTCTCGAATGATATGACGTAATTCTTAAGTTTGGTTATTTAGTATCCACAAGTGTCTTAGAGTAGATTCTCAGCGTTTTCCAGAATCTTCAGCGTTCTTCTCAGAATATTCAGACATTTGGAAGGAAGCTCATTGTTGATTCCGTTAACGAACATCGGTCTCGGAAAGCGGACGTCCAGGAGATCAGGGTAAGAAAACATACACTCGAAGACGATAGTTCCGCCTCTCCCCGAGGCAAAGGTGTGCGACGGGAGCAGTGGCGGCAGGACTTGCTGAACCCAGGTGCTGATAAAATGTAGGATGAACCCAGGTTGCAGCGGGAAAGACGATATGGTAGAAGGAAGAAATGAAATCAATACTTGGCCTTCTTAACATTATTTAACCGACCCCTTAAGTTAAAGGTCACTTTTTATAACCTTGATCCGTATTCTACTTTTCTTTGATTATTTCTGTAACTAACACATAACTTGGTATAAAGGTTGCTTTAAGTTTCTAAATTTTAGGTCTTCTCAGAGGAGCATTCATCTTAGACAAATGTAGTGACAAATGGTGATGGTACAGTGCAGACGTTGGTGCAAGGTTGATGGTTTATTGTAGCACTCTGTTGCCATTCTACCACTTGTTCCTTGCCAATTTAAAAACATTTTAAGTTTAATTAATACCGGTACGTAAGAAGTAAATTTTTTTATTAAATCTGGCGCCCAAAAAATATCCAAAGCGCCTAAACGTACGTAACGAGACGTTCATCCTGATATAACGACAGAATATATAAGTCATAGGTTAGAGAGCTTAATAATCAAAAGTATTCGACAAAGTTTTGTGACATTTATTAGTCCGAGTATGCAGTTTCTCACTTTATGTTTTACTTTTGAGAAATGAAAGTTATTTAAAGAAAAATGCAAGATTTACAATTTCATTTTGTTCTGGATTTAGCAGCGTATAACTTCAAAAACTTTCATCGAGCTAGCGAGTATTATTTAACCATTACTATCATCATACCAAGCATATTTTAAATAGGACAATGCGTATGAATAAAATATAGACAAGCAAAAGGAAAATCGAATATTGTCCTACAGACCTAAAAATAACATAAAATATTAACAAAATATTTTCTTTCGGTAGTTTTCTTTTCAAACAAATTATCTCCATAAAGGCAAACATCGAATAGGATAATAAATATAAATTCTTCTTTTATATGCAAACACGGGAGTTACTAAATCAATAAATAGGTACACAAGAATAGAAATAAAAAAGTAAAAGTTCAACTTACTCGCTTCCTCTTGAAGATGGAAGGATGATGTCGCCATTTTCAGTTTTTGATGGGCTACTGCCTCTTGAACGTACGAAGGGTTTATCAGGAGAACTGTTATTTCTAAAACGGCGTTTCGGACTTATTCCGGCTAGAACTTGCGTTTTACTGGGACTGAATTTTGTATTTTTGGAATTGTTGGTCTCTCGTTTTGGACTATTGCCGCGAGAACCTGGCGGCGTTGGTTTTCCACCTTTTGATACCATCATCGTTTGTTTTTGCTAATATTTGTCGTATCCATATTAACCTGGAATTAGATAGAATTAATAAATCTTTCAATCTCTATAACGCGCTTAATTTATCATTTTCTTTTTGTGTTATTTACGAACTATAATTGAAACAGCAGATCATACTAGCGTACGTTAACAATTGAATATAAAAAAAATCACAATTAATAACAATCGATAGTAAATTTCAGCCTGTCAAATACAGAATGATCGTTATTTCTGACATACAAATTAGAGTGATTTGTAAGTGTATCTATTACGAAATACAACTACAAACTTTCCAATTGTACCTTCCATTTTTTTTGTTGATTGGACAAATTAAACATTATTATAAACAAATTAAGTTAAATTCTAGAGGTTGAAGTTTTTTATACGTACCTAACCTAATTTTGATACATTTTAATTGCCTGTTACTTATTTACTGTAATTCTTTTTCTGTTTCGATTTTTCTTGATTGATGTGTAAACATTTGACAAGTTACTTTATGTTAATACTGTAAATTGTGCTTAACTCCGTTGGGATTAAAAACAAAACAATTAGGTATATTAAACCACCTGCAAATGATAAAAACAAAAGTACAAAGGAAAATAAGTTTTCTTGCTTGTTTAGACTGGACATTTATTTAGTGGTGATCTTTATAGACACATCATCACATCAATAGAGCTAGCTAATAGAGTTTATGTTTCATGTAAACGTGAACATGTTTACGAAATGTTATCATATGTCATTCGGAAATGGTCAAACTTTCTTTGGAATAATTAACAAATACTAGAGCTGAAACAGACAAACCTCCACTGCTCTATCTCTGCGGCTCCGGTCAAGTTAAATACAATGACGACTAGGGCGACGCGACGCCCTCCACTGATCTTCATCAGATGTGTCTGCCAAGAAAACAAAAAAACGATCTCCAAAAACCCATTCGCCCACCCTACCTAACAATTCAAATACCAAGTTTATACGATCAGTCGTCCCTGAAATGCAGGAGAAGTGTCAAAAAATAAAAGACGATCGATGGTGTCCGAGCTGTTTAACAGTCGTTTCCCGAACATACTTAACTATCAGAGTCCGAAGTTGATAGGAGCAGCTGTTTCTGATATACGGGATACCTCTCAGGAAAACAAAAGACGATTAGTAGTGCCCGAATCGTTTAAAAGCCATTTCTCCACCACATCTAACAATCCAGGTTTCAACTTGATAGAACTAGCCGTTCCTGAGATATCGAATACCTGTTGGAAAAACAGAAGACGATCAATGATGCCCGGACTGCTTAAAAGCCATTCTTCCACTACAGTCAACAGTCCAAGTTCCAACTTGATACGACCAACCGTTCCCAAGATACGGGATATATGTTGAAAAAAAAACAAGAGACAATCGATGGTGCCCGCATCGTTTAAAAGCCATTCCTCTGCTATAGCTAACAATTAGAGTCCCATATCTTTGTGCTAGCTGTTTCTAAGATGCGGGATATCTGTCGAAACGACAAATGACGATCGGTGGTGCTCAGATCGTTTAGACGTTGTTCCCTCACCACATTCAACACTCCAAGTCCC
This sequence comes from Ignelater luminosus, assembly GCA_011009095.1. Lineage (NCBI taxonomy): Eukaryota > Metazoa > Arthropoda > Insecta > Coleoptera > Elateridae > Ignelater > Ignelater luminosus. The sequence continues at coordinate 195,274 of VTPC01000584.1, forward strand.
AACTCGATACGATCAATCGTTTCCGATACATAAAATATTTGTCAAAAAAGAAAAGAATTAAACAGTGCAGTTCGAACACCCGAGCATCCCCTTCCTTGAGCTACGGTACAAAACGAAAAATAATCCAAAGTCGATACGACGATGAGTTCCGAAGAAGTAAAGTGTTTTTTTTTTACAAAAAACAAAATACGGTTGCCTTCATGTTTCTGTTTCCAAAACGTTTTGCGTGCAAAATTCTAGCAAAAATACAAATGACCGACGGTGGCGGCGACTGACTGAAATTCAAGCTGTCAAGATGTCAGAAAGCTATAACAACTAACACTAAGCATCCTTCCTTTTATCTAGTTTCGCCTTCCATTATCCTTCTTAGGAGAAGCTAAATATCATAATGTCATGCTTCTGAGAGCCATTCCCCCACCTTGCCTAACATCCACAGTCTTACCAGGGTACGGATCTTCTGAAAACCATTCAACACTACATCTAAGAATCCAAGTCCAAACTCGATACGACAAGCTGTTGTCAAAAAACACAAGATCATTGGAAAGTCATTTCCTCGCCACTCTTCTCAATCGAAGTCTTAATTCAATAGGACCAGCTGCTCCCAAAGCCAGCGATGATGGCTCAGACAATGCCCTAGATAAGGCCACCTTCGGTGGCAAACGGTCTTTCTTTGTCCTCCATTAGGTTTCCTCGGAAACAAATTCCGAATCAAATTGAAGGATCATCCTGAATTCAGATCGAGCTTTGCCCTCCATTGACCTTCTTAGTAGCTTCTCAAGTTAGCTGCTTTAATATTCGTCGAGGTTTACCTTCCAAGAGGCCCTTTCGGCGGCCTACAGTCAGATTACGCTCTTCATTAAATATGATGGCATACAGCCGAGCTTTGCTCTACATCAACCTTCTTAAGTTAGCTTTACTCTACCATGCGTTTGTTTTTCTTCGGCGGCTTTACGTGTTGTTTTGCCCTCCATCAAAGCGCATACGGTAACATACAAAAAGAAGAAGCCCGAGAGGGCGTTTTTTTTGCAATACCAACCCTAATACATCTTTTTTGAGGTACCTGATGACTCTAGTGTACCTTCTTTACTTATATAATCTTATATTTGTTGACTTATTTATGATACACATTTACTCAGTCTTTATCTTACTTAACTTATATAACCTAACCTATCTTTTAATCTTGTTCATAAGATCTAGTCTTTGCTTAGGGCATCTATGTCACCTGCAGTCTTTGTCTGTTTTTAGAATCTTAAACATCGTGATTTCAGTATCACTCAGCACATTCACAGTTGTATCGCTTCCACTTTCACTCTTGACCTTGCCGGTCGTTACATCGAAAATGTTTCGGGTCTCTGGTGACTTCGGAGTTGTGGGCTGCAGGATTTCGAACTGTCCAGAAGCTGCAGCTGCATAATAATGACATTCTCCAAGATGAGTTTTTTCTGGGTCTTAGGGTGACACTGTTGGGAATGGCGACGCTGGTCTCTATAGGCTGTGCATTCTTAGATTCAGTGGATGGGCTCGTTTTCAACTTGAACAGGCAGTGCAGGCAATAGGGATCTTCTTGCTCGCCTATTCGGTAGAGCTGCTGTCTGTAATGGAGACCTTGGTTTCTGTTAGCCTTCTTAACAATTCACGGGTAGGTCATCACCCTTCAACAGGTGGTATACAGTGAGGCTTTGCCCCCTATCAAAATTCAATTTTTACCTTTTTAAGTCAATTATACTATACGGTGGCATATAGTCGGACTTCGCTACATATTACCCTTCTTAAGTTAGTTATACTCTAACACGGATCAGGTTTTACCCTTTAACAGGCAGCCTCCTGCGGACTTTGATCTCCATTGTGCGCGCGGAACAAACAAGGTGACACCTAGCAGCGAAAATGGACAAAATCGATTGGATCTTATGCGCAGGCCTAGCGATCTGGGATAAGGGGCGCTGTGATGTAGAACCTACAAGGAGTGCTTTGCCCTAAAACTTTTGAGTTCAGGCCCATAGGCGTTCATAAGGGTCGATCGAGGTTGGGGTTTTTCGAAGATACTGAAATGGCAGTTTTTGGTTGGGTGCCTCCACTTATGTCTGATGTCGCTTTAGTTGATAAAGTCGCTCGGAAACTATATGTGGTACGCGGATCTGGTCTTTACCGTTCTGCGTAGATTTGTGAGGATTGCCGGCTAGTGGAAATGAATTTTCGATTATAAACCAAGAAACTTCGAATCCTCACCAAAACCGTCCGGACGGTCCGATCAACATAATATTCGGAACCTGTGCTCTACTTACTCGAGAAACCTGACTTTTTGGTAAGCTTATGAAATTCGATGATGCTTTCTTTGTACTCCAAACAAATGAACTTAAATGGTATACTCGGTATATCGAAACTTTCTTTGATGTTAAATACTCTAGAACGTAAACCAGCATCATGCAGGCGCCTTCGAACAGCTTCCATAGAGATATTAGTGCCGGCAGTATTTTTTAACAAGTCACTAGTCTTTGCGTAGTTGCAGTTGAAACATCCCAATAGCTTGATTAGCTTCATTTTAGCTAAGTTTTTTTTCTTTCCAAAATTTTTAAATAGAAATCCAGACGAATTTATTTGTTTTATACAACTATAATTCTGAAAGTAGTCTTAACGTAATTTAAGAACAAATGAAAAATTACATTATGTTAGAAGTTATTTATCCGTAGTCATAGAAATTTATTTTCTTTTGTTTTAGAAGATATTGATTGCAGTAATACTAATATAAAATAGCGTTACCTCTGAATAAATAAGGTCCCTTCTATTTTTTTTCTATATCTCTTACTTTTGTGGAGCAGTTTAATTAGAAGAGTAAATCATTAAAAATTTACTATTAAAATCCCGGTAGTGCGTGAACCAATTCTACTATACCCGATATTATGTATTTGTTGTTTTTACTAAAATGAAGGGTTTATATTCAGTTATTTTGTATGAAACCTTCACAAAGACGTATTGATCTTATTCAAGGCAATTGTGAATGCAATCTAGACATTTTTCCAATACGTTGAGGAGATTTGGAACCTCTCAATGGTTTGAAGTAAGTAGACATCTTGTGCGCCAAAGTTCATTTCGGAACCTCGGCTAAAATCTGAAGAAATCGTTTCCATAATCGATAGAAAACGTTCTGTTTTTTTTTCTTAATTAATGACTAGCTAGCACAATCCATGAAATGCAAATTCGGAATGTTCAGTAAGGTGTTTTCAAAAAAAAACAAAAATTCGTTATTCCACCACTAAAGTTGATAATTCTGCCATTTGTAAAATCTGTCTCTTTTGTGAAATGAGTCGTTTCCTAGTAAAGCACAAAATAAAGTCTTATTACACCAATGAATCGAGCAGGAAATTGGACTACCCTGTATATTTGTAAAATACTGCATAGTGATATAAATTAACGTGAAAGTTTCATCGTTATGATTTATGTTTCGTCTTATTGTTAGTGCACGCACATTTGCTATTAAAATATACCGTACATGTATCTGCTATCCCTATTCAATTCGTTAAAGAAATTAAACCAAGATTTCGGGGGAGAAATCTGCAAAGATCCATTATTCTTTTGAACAAAATTTTAGAAAATAAAAAACCTTCATTATATATACGAAACTTTATAAATTTTGCAGGACTTTTAGCGGTTTAATACTAAATTTATGCAAATTACAGTTAGGGACACGAACATTATGGTTATACTACATGGAGCTTTACACAAAATCGCTCTTTCGTAGTTGTGTTACGTTTCATAACATGCAATCATAAAAAATTCATGCAAACTGTTTATTATTTTAATAATTATATAAATCTGAGAAATTGCAAACAAGCTTGCATATATGCATTTCAAACTTATATGCAACTTTGGTTGCTTATTCAACAGGGGCTTTTTGAAATTTTTAATTCCAAGGATTTCTGGATTAGTAAAAACAAACACTTACCTGTGTAAAAATCAAAACTTCTTTTTTAAAAATTCAGTTCGTATTAACTTTCAAATATTCACCAAAAGAAATGCCCTCACGCTGCTTATCCCCGTTTAATAAATCAAGGTATATCAGTTACCCTGGTTAAAGTGTTCAATCACATCGATGTAATTGAATCATACATTATTAAAAGCTTCATTAAAGTTCCACTTAAGTATTCAATGTATTGACTTTTGGAAACGATAATACACGTAGTAGTTTACTTGCAATGTTGTTATCACCACTATGCGATACTACGTGAGAGCGCGTGTCGTGCGTGCCCCGCATGTGCTCGTCAGGTACAACATGTGCGGGGGTGTAATTTGCTATAGTGGTATAAATGTTAGCTGACCGTTACAAAAATACAAACTAAAAACTACTGGACGCCGAAAGCGGTTTAATAACGACGAACGTCATGGATACTAGATACCGTCGTCAATTAATACAAAAAGAGCGCTCGCGCACACGACATATATTATGTTTCGTGGAAACTCGAAAGTTTTACTTGTCATGACAAGAGACAAATGTTATACGAATTTCTAGTAAATTAATATTGAGCTTCAATTTACGCGGATACATTTAATTTGTTTAAATCGATTGAAAATGAGTGCGCACAAAATTCTAATTTTTGAAACACAAATTTTGTTGTCTTTGAAAATCGTACGTATCTTTTATTCGATATCCACTACGGAAAATAAATCAGTGTAGGCTTGTCGGATTCTGAATCGCAATATAACTTTGTTACCAAAATCACGTTCAGTTTATCTGGCTACAAAAGGTATTTAAGCAATAAACAGTGACCGGTGTAACGATTAGCATTTGGCAGTTTTAAATACTGTACAATTATGTTTGGTAATAACAGAAACAGTATCAAATTGTTATGGGAATAATCTGTTTGTGAGAAAACATCCTAACTGATTAAATATTCCTATTTCAAATAAGCAATAGATTTGGCAACGAGGTTCTATTCTAACCTAACAAAAAAGAATTCATGGCTAACCCTCATGTAAAAAAACTGTGAACCCATAATATTCTTTTTCATGCGTGTATCTTGATTTTTCTAGTAATAATTTTTTAGCTGCAAGTGCAGCTTTGTCTAAAACACCTTCCGGCACATTTCTTCTTGATTATTCATATTTGGAGTGGCAAGTTTTTGCGTTTTGAATTGACAACTCCTGAAATTTTTTTTCAAAGTTGTTTTTGTTTGTAAACAATAGCCTTTGTCCTTCGTCGGTCACCGGTCGGGTTCGCTTTTGTTTGCAGACGCGTCGTGCACGGTCCGCCTACCATAATCCTATCCGTATTTCATCAGCCGTTCCCGAGATACGGAATTTCTGTCAAAAAAAAACAAAATACGCTCTGTCCCGCACACGTCTTCTGCAAACCTTTCTCCCGCCACACCTGCCAACCAAAGTCTCATCTCCATAGAATCAGTCGTTTCTGAGATGTATCTAAACTTTTCTCGGGCTCAGTTGTCGAATAGACCACCTTTGGTAGTCCCAGCTCGGGATGCATCTTCCTATGGGCCACCTTTGGTGGCCTCAGCTTGGGCTGCGGACTCAAATGGGCCACCTTTGGTGGCCCTACTTTGGCTGTGCTCTCGAATAGGCCACCTTCGGCTGCGTCTCGAAATAAGCCAGACGTCTTCGACACGCCTACAAAATCCCTTTCCCACTTCAAGGATTTTAGATTTTCGAGTCTTTCAACGAATTGCACGTAGGCGTCGCGTCGGTGTAAGCCGGACGTTAGACAAAATAGCTTTTTTACTTATCCGACGATGGACGTCTCACGCGGCAAACGCGAAAGACGCCGCCGCGACGTTCGCCACCCCTATCGCACCGCTCGGCGTCTCTGGTGCGAAACGAAAAAAAGCCAAAAGATGGCAGACCGCGACGCGTGACGTCTCGAAATAAGCCAGGAAACGTCCTCGATCCGCGTGCAAAATTACGGCTGCTAATAGTTGCCTCTTTTTCTAGCGCACGGCGATTTGTATGTAGTCGTCCTTTTCCCACTTCAAGGATTTCACGGGTGTTGGCGTATCAGCCGGGCGTTAACCAAAATACCTTTTTTACTTAGCGAACAATGGACGCCTCGCGCGGTGAACGCGAAACGCCGTCGCCTAGACGTCGCGACGCCGACGCCCCTCGGCATCTCTGGTGCAAAACAAAAAAAGTCCGAAAATGTGTCTCTCTTCCACTTCAAGGATTTTAGATGACTGAATAGCTTTTTTTATTTATCAGACTATTAACGCGAGGCTTTTAAACTTTATAAGTAAAGGTCCACTTCAGCAATTCATGCTAAAACCGAATGAACGGACTTTCTCGTACTCCCACCAGCGGCATCTGGAAGCAGAAAAATGTTTTTCTATTTTGCGTTTAGAATAAGCCTATTCAAGCACCCAAATGACGTCATTTGAATGTTAGAATAAGTTGTTGGCGTGATAGAATAGACTAGTAAAATTTACTGTATTGATGTTGGTAGCGTTGAATTGTCATACGTAAAAGAACAAAGCAAATTAATAAATAACAATGAAAAAGAAGTTTTTTTACAACCGCCCAAAATTACGCCACATAAATGTCACCAACCACCGTAAAATTCACTAAATCTAAAATTTTTATTTTTTAATTTAGAAAATGGTATAAAGCGGCAAAATAGAAAAAAATAGTATAAAACACTAGTTGCAGAAGGTCCTTGAAGCACTCATTTGTTCCTCAATTCGCCGCTATGCGGCTCGTTTCGGAATTTCAAATTCGTGCTTGAATAGATGCCTTCTGCAACTGTATTTTAATATACTATTCGTACTCTGTAACTAGTGCTGTCTCCTGCATTCAAGTCAGACATGCTGTTAGAACAGAAAGAAAAATAGTTGGTAGGACAGTACCAAATCGAAGGGCCATCCCGCATTGTTGTCGGGCATGCTGTAAGCAGTGTTGCCAATATTTTATCTTATAGAAACGCCAGTTCTGTTCCTTCAAAGCGCCAAATAGCGCCATCTGAGATGAAAAAAGCGCCATATTAAGCGCCAAATCACGGTAAAATTTTCATTTAAACAACATCACGTATATTCTCAGTTCGTTTACTAGAGGGCACCACCGTCGAATACCGGTTCAAATTGCACATATATTAAGATTCCCTGTAGAACTTGTATTGCCGAGATGCAATAAAACTAATAATAGTTATTATATTTTAAAGTTTAACAGATTTAAACTTAAACAATTTTTAAGCGCCAACAAGAACTTTTGCCCGTCATGATTATCCCGCAAAACACCAATTTGACGGAAAACCGCCATTGATGGCAACACTGGCTGTAAGAGAAGAAAGAATAATATTTGAAAGCACAGGAACTGAAGAATTATGGTGTATTTATAACACGCTTGCGTTGGTAAAGTTTCCTGTGCAGATGACTTGCGGTCGATTTCAAAAATGTGCAATACTTTATTAGTTCAATCGTCAACATTATTATCATTATTATCAGATGGGTTGGTTAAAAGTAGGAATTTACTAAAGCGCTTTCTAGTTACATTAAGTTCTACTAATAATGAATCTTTGAAACGCATGATAGCAGTTCTATTATTAATAAAACTGCACTATCCAAATGGCATTAAATTCTTGCAAAATTCTCAGAGCGAGTATAAACAGCTGATTCTAGAGAACCACAAACCAATTTGACAGTTGTATCCTTCTTTGTCTAGCAAGAGGTTATTCGTATATAGTTGTCCTTTTCCCACTTCAAGGATATTAAATTTAAGAATTTTTCATTTTTCAAGGAATTTTTAAGTTTTCGGGAAGGTTTTTACGCGAATGTTTTTTCTCCGCGTGTCCGAATAACCTCAGAAATCGCGAGCGAATTTGACATTTCTTGCATGTACACATTTAGCGTCGCTTGTTTCGACGTCACCAGCATAGCAACCACCATAGCAACGTGCTAGAAAGAATAAACCGAAAAAAAGTGTTCAAATTAAAGATGTGTTGTACGTTCCAGGCGTCGGGTCGTCGGTTTGAATTTACTTCCAGTGAGACAGATGACGACAAAGGGTTTGAACGTTGTGTTTACTTCAAAAGGATGTGATATCTACCAAGATGAAAAATTCAACATTACGGACCAGGTCAAAGCTCATGCTGATTGTTCTGATGGACTGTACAAACTTGAAGCAAATGGATGTAAATACTTAGCAAATGCTGTTTACATTGACCAGGAAGAACTTTGGCATAAACGATTGGCCCATTTGAACAGAAGATCCATGGCACTATTAAAAAATAAAATGGCTACTGGCATAGAATACAATGGAGAACGAAATCCATGCGTACCATGTATTAACGGTAAACATACCAGAACACCGTTTAACAAATCAAAGAAAGGTACTTGTGCAAGCAAAGTGCTGGAACTGATCCATTCCGACTTGTGTGGACCCGTTGGAGAATCACACAGTGGAGCACGCTATTTACTAACGTTCATAGGCGATTTCACAAGAAAGACTTTTGGGTACGTATTAAAAAAGAAAAGTGAGATATTTGCAAGGTTCAAACACTTGAAAGTCTCAGTTGAGAATGAAACAGGCTCAAAAGTGAAATGTCTTAGGACCGACATAAAACACTAAACCGTGACCCCTTATTCATCCGAGCAAAATGGCGTCAGTGAAAGGGTCAATAAAACAATTATGAAAAAGACTAGTTGCTTACCAAGCGATAGTAGTTTACTTAAAAAAACCGGTCCCCAAGTAACTCCAGAAGAAGCGTGGACAGGTCGCAAAGTAGATCCGCATCATCTTAGAATCTTTGGCTGCACTGCATACGTCCACATTCCAAAACAGTTTAGAGACAAATAAGACTTCAAAAACAAAAAACTAATTTTTGTTGGATATAATACAGAATCTTATCGTTTAGTCGATCCTGTAACTCACAAGATAGCAAACTCTCGAGATGTAGTGTTTATCGCCAACTGTTATTTTACAGAACAAAAGGATAATTACAACTGTTCTGAAATAGAGAAGACGCAAGTAGAGATTCAGTCGAGTGGTTGTGATACGAAAATATACAGTGTGTCCTAAATCCATGGCTCACCATTGCATTGGGATCTCGGAAACCATAAGAATTACGGAATTGGTTAAATAAAAAAAAAAGTTGTCTATTTTAGAGCTCAGTTTACTGATGTTTTTGTTTTTTCAAAAAAGTTCACGGCTTACTAGATATTCGCTAAAAACAATATTATCGGATTGTCTTTACAGTGGAATATCTCAGGAACGAGCAAAAATAGAAAACAACGGCAAAGAGGAAGTCTTAGAGAATTGGCTCCAGAATACAGAAAAGTTATTTTCGCAATCGTCTTTTGTTTTAGTTCGGCGGTGGAACATAAACGCAAATTTTTTTAATTGGAATTCTTACTTGATTTTCATATTGATAAATAATATGTTTTGGATGCTTTTCAGTGATATAAGGTTTAACGTAGTTATTCTTTTGTTTTACTCAGTTATGAAGTTGCTGCTTGTTAGCACATTGTTTCATTTATGAAATGTGACACAATGATAATGACTGCATTTTTTAATTTAAATTTGGCAGTTGTGTGACAGTTAAGGTCGATTCACACATCACAGGGCCGTGGCAGGGACGTGTCAGGACCGGGACAGTGAATCCGGGATCCGTCAGGGTCTAATATTTACATATCTCAGGGAATTTGGCATCCGTGCTTTCAGTGACACTTGATTTTTAAACGACACCGGTTTTTAACATTTTGTATTTTATTTTAGTACGTAATAGTAGTTGCGATGAGCTTATTTACAAACGAAGAAATGGTAATTATTGCGATAGCTCTGGATGAAGATGAAGAAGACCAGTGTAAAGTAAAAAAAGCGCAAATGGGTTCATGAGGCATGACAGAAAAGAGAAACAGAAGCAGAATTTCATACTTTATACAAGAAACTTTTGAATGATCAAAGAAAGTTCTTTGAATATTTTAGAATGTCGGAAAACTGTTTCAACATAATTTTACACAAATAAGATAATTATTTAAAAAAAAGATACCCATTGGAGAAAAGCTATATCACCAAGGGAAAGGTTATCAATTTCTTTAAGGTAAGT
>VTPC01000584.1:205709-228373 GCA_011009095.1 Ignelater luminosus
ATGAAATTGTTCAGTTTCTTTTTCTTCTATATTGCAAATATTTCGACTTATGTTAATGTTCCGTGTGCGGAAATCTATTTAAAATACGAAGACAATAGGAATACTAATTTTACATGAAAATTTAACTAACGAGTAAAATTCTACGCTCAAAATAAAAAATAAAACTATCAATTTAGCCCCAAACTACGGTATTTGTTATTTATTAGCACAAGAGGCGAGTTAGGAAAAAATAACATTTTTTTATGAAAGCATATAATTCCGCTATCCCATTGGAAGTCATTTTGTAAAAATTGTATCAATGACTCGAAAAACAAGAATTTAAATAAGAAAGAATCAAAACGAATTAGATTGACGACTTTATCAAATCAAGCTTGATTCTAAATTGTATTCAATTCTAAGAGAACTAGAAATAAAAAGAGTAACTAGCCCCTAAATGCAATGAACACCGATATTACCATAACAAACAGAACACCATAACACCATCAAAATCAATACCAAAAATCAACTACAACAGGGAAAACAATTGTACTTTTACAGAGTGTGTTTACAACTATCGGTTCGTTGATCCATGTTGTTGGATTGCCAAGTTAATTTGTTGTATTGTTGATTTCTCTTCTGCACATGTCGGTACTTCGGTTAACATTCTTACCTGATCTATGCACAATGTTCTAAAAAATACGCTTGCACGCCTAAAATCATACAAAATGAGCTTATTAAACAACACTATCAAGAAAAGTTTAGAAGTAGTAAATGAACTTTAATACAATATACTTTTGTTTACTATGTATTTTCAATTTTTTGAACTGACTTTTATTTTTGTAGTCGGTGTAACAGGCTAAAAACTTATTATGAGGAACAACAGAAAATTAATACTTATATTAGTACTTAATAGTAATTTGGCTTTAGAGAACTTACCTCGCTTTGGTCGTGAATGTTAGATAACTTTAATTTAAAGTGGGATATACAGGTTAATTAACTAATAACAAGTCTGCCCGAACTTACTATCTATTGATAATACACAAAAATACTAAAATAATAAAAAAACCAATTAATACATTTTATTACATTAAAATAAATTTTATAAGCAAATACATCAAAGTTCAATACATCTAACTTCTTTATTAAACTCAACATCAAGATGACGTCATCAAATTTATTTACATTTACAATTAACTATGTTCTTAATAACATATATCCACGTTTCAAGCTGTTCCTAAAAGAAAATTTCAAATTTTAAACGAAGCAAAAACAGTTTTGAATGCCACTATCCACATTATTCAGATGGCAATGTACGTGTAATTATACAAGGTTGTTATTTTAGCTCACCCCAATTAAGTTTGAAATCACCTGGAAAGACGACTACCTCCATGAAAAATTTCAATATGATTGCACAATATTGCCCTTTTGAGTTCACAGCTCAAATGGGTTGTCTAACTACGAAACTACTCCCAAATCCTAATATCGTAATTATCCAAATTCTATTTGGTTCGCTCCCAGCATGTTTAGTTTCTCGGATATTCGGATACTAAACTCAGAGCAGTTTTACACTTTAATTTCGACGACCAATTCGACGATTTATATAGTTTCAATTTAATTTAACAAATGAGCAACTTAAATATTAAATTCAACACTAATTTGCGAAAATTGATTTAACAAATTCAAAGATACGAATTTACATAATTTTCCATACCAACCCAAATTAAATTGATGTTTGGCGAGATTTAAAAAATTTAAGCACTTGTGTCATAAAAAGTAACCAACCATTGCATCGGTTAATGGCTAATAGCGGTTCCAATTATATATAAAAACCTTCCTTTCTAAAGGTGCCGATTAAATGGCGAAATTTGTTTAGAATATTTCCAAAATACATTGCTTCCGCATTTTAACTTAAATGTTCGTAATCATTAAATCAGTACCCAGATAGGTGGATTGGCAGAGGCAATGATGCTCCTGTAAACTGACGGTCACGTTCCCCGTAGATGTCTTTTGGACTCTTGTAACGTAACCTTGCGTTACAAAGGGTTTATGAATATCTTTATTTTAAAACTAGGATCAAGGTCCTAGACCAGACTAGTTCAGGAGGTTGCCCTAGGTGAAGGTTCTCATTTACACATACAATAAAATACAGAAATGCATTTTATAAATACATATAATTCTATTAATTAGAAAGATAAACAAAGATTACACAACATATAGCGGAGCACCAAAAAATGTATAAAAGATTTAAATTTAATAATAGAATTGAATTTAAAAAAGTATAAAATTACGATTTCAGAAAACTTTGTGATACATTTCTCTAACAATAAAGATTTATCAATAGAACCAGTCACATAAAATAAATCGAATTGTGAAAATAGTTATCACTCGACCTTGTTAAAAATTTAAAGTTATAAGAAATACTCATATCTTTAGCAACATTGATTATTTAAGTAACTAAATAAATTTTAATAAAAAAAAACTCTTTATGGTGAAGCATTAATTTATCCCAATTAATATTATAAAAGAACAACCCCTTTTTTGAGTGAACATAAATTAAAAAAACAATTAAGAGAAACGACATTAAAGTATGCTGTTGGTAATTAAGTAACTCACCTTATTTACTTTCCGATGATGTCAAGTAGCGCTACAGGACTTATCCACACATCTGGAAATTAATCAAACAACAAGCAAAACAAATTATACATATCAATATCGCTCCCTTTATATACTTGAAAAAACCTAAATATGACCCCAAATTAATTAAGGAGCTTCACAAAAAAGTATAATTTTATTTTATTGAATGAAACAAACCACGCGGGTTTTATTGTAGTATTAATTTCAAGGTCATATTATTTACCCAGCTCATTATCTTAAAAGTACCAAAAATTATTTAAAATTTTTTTTTTTTGAATATACGTATTACAATTATAAAACGCAATTCTGGACTCCACTAATGATGGAAAATTTGGAAGCCATTTTCTAGTTGGAAGTTCCTACGCCTCTTCTGAAAGTTTCAATCAATCGGCATTCGGACAAAGCTCATGGATGAAAAATTCCACCAGAAGCACTCCTAAAGATTCTCCCGCCAGAGGTTATTGAATGCTGCCTCCAGAAGGCTAATTTGAGATTTCACCGTAAAAGATAATTACAGTCGCCTCCGTAAAAAAAAGGCTAATGGTAAAAAAAACCTAAAGATGTATCAGTTCGGGAACAACGATAAAAACTAATCCTTACCCTAAGATTTAGGCCTTTTAAACACTAAAACTCGCGTCAAAGATGGTTAGAGCGAGAACACTGCACAAAACCTCTTTGCGTACTCCTCGTCCTTGACAAGGTCGTTGTTCGTACTCGCAAAAATTTTCCCTCCAAACCAGACAATCGGATTCTTAAATATATTTGAAAATGGATAAATTGTACCCAGCGTCTCACTGTCAACAAGTAAGATTTAGTAAGAAAGAAATATTCAACGTGAAATTGATTAAAGGTCGATTCACACATCTCAGGGAATTTGGCATTCGTGCTTTCAGTGACACTTGATTTTTAAACGACACCGATTTTAAACATTTTGTATTTTATCTTAGTACGTAATAGTAGTTGCGATGAGCTTATTTACAAACGAAGAAATGGCAATTATTGCGATAGCTCTGGATGAAAATGAAGAAGACCAGTGTAAAGTAAAAGAGCGCAAATGGGTTCATGAGGCATGTCAGAAAAGAGAAACAGAAGCAGAATTTCATACTTTATACAAGAAACTCTTGAATGGTCAAAGAAAGTTCTTTGAATATTTTAGAATGTCGGAAAACTGTTTCAACATACTTTTACACAAATAAGATAATTATTTAAAAAAAAGATACCCATTGGAGAAAAGCTATATCACCAAGGGAAAGGTTATCAATTTCTTTAAGGTAAGTTGACTCTTAATAAAAAAGACTACATTTTTATTACATAAATATTTATTAACAGCTTTTCTAATAAAATAACAATGCTAATTAATTTTTAGACAAACTTCGTACATAATCGCTTAAGACAAAAAATGAAGATCATACAAGACTCTGTTCTTGACGAAACGTGCCATGATCACGGACGTGATTTTACTGAAAAATATCGTTGGCGACGATACCCATGTGCACTGTCCGGTCCCAGTCCGGTCACTGAAGCTAGGCAGCATCACTGTGACGGACGAGTCTGAATGTGTCCATTCATAAGGTCCGCAACGATACTTTTATCCCGTCCCTGCCACGGCCCTGTGATGTGTGAATCGACCTTTACTGTCAGCAATATTATCAATAAATTGTACTGATGATACAAATTATCGGCAGTAATACAGAAAACCTGCACGTAACATACCCTGGGGAGTACTATCTGATTCTTTCTTATTAAATAATAACAAACCATGTTTTTTTTGCAATAGGGGAAAATCATCAACCAACAGATGGCGCTAAACAAGATGTATCAAAATGGCGGGAGAAAGAGTGATCATGAGCTACAACCAACGTTGCCAGAGCTGACTATAAATTTCCGAATCTGGAGATAGCATTTATGATTGTTTCTAGCGTTATGTTTGGAGAAAAACCAAAGTCCGAAAATAACACTGGAGTCAGAAAACTTCCTTAAAACTTGAATTGTCTCATTTGCAGTATGCGCCGTAGCGCCATCCTGTTGAAAGAATTCTTGTTGTAATTCTTCATCATCCAGCTGATTGATTCTTGGAAGAATATAGGTCCTACCAACCTACAGCGATTCACACCTATCCAGACGTTTAGTTTTTGTTGATGTAATTTGAACAAAAACATGTAAATTCTCTGCTGACCATATTTGCATATTTTGTGAGTTGACATACCCAGACAGGTAGAACTAGGGTTCGTAAGAGAAGAAACTTCCATCTGGGAAATTATCATTATGCATATGGTTTATAAACCATTGACAAAATTGCACTCTCTGCGTAACAATAGTTATATCTTGCTGGAAATCTTGCCTTAACTATTTTGTAGTAGATATCAAGCATTACCAATCAGCGTCTCTTGTTTGTTGAAGATTTCTAAGATTGTTAAGCGATAAATGAAATTATAAAGTAACAACTTATTTAAGGCAATTGAATACCCAAATGAACTAATTTAATCAATAGAATGAAGAATGACAATTGTCCAGATTATTTAATTGCAATTAATCTTACACTGTAAATTAAATAATTGTCATGCAATATCATAGATATCATAAACTAATGTTGTCTTAACATGTGTGACTTTAAGCTGTCTTCCAATTTGTATCCATAACCACAAATTCTACATTGGAACGGCTTCTTAACACTATGAATTCGCATATGTTTTTGCAAATTCCCTCTCTGTGTACATTTATAACCGCATGTAACACACTCAAAAGGTTTTTTACCACTATGAACTAGAGCGTGCGTTTTTAAGTTGCTTTTCGTTCTAAATTCATTATTGCAAATTTCACACTTGTAAGGCTTCTCCCCACCATGAATGAGAATATGTTCTTTTAAATGGCTTTTTTGTGTAAATTTGACACCGCATATGTCACACTCAAAAGATTTCTCACCACTATGAATTAGGATGTGCCTCCTTAAATTACTTTTCACTGTGCATTTAAAAACGCAAGCTTTACATTCAAAAGGCTTCGTCCCATTATGAATTAACATGTGCGTTTTTAAGCTGTCATTTGATCTACATTTATAATCACAGAGTTTACAGTGATATGGTTTCTCGCCACTATGAACTAGCATGTGTCTCCTTAAATGAGTCTTTCTGGTAAATTTATGATTACATATTTTGCATTCGAAAGGTTTATCGCCACTATGAGTTAGCATATGTTCTCTTAAAGTACTTTTTTGTGTACATTTATAATCACATAGTGTGCACTTATTAAACTTCTCACCAGTATGAATTAGCATGTGTCTGTTTAAATGACTTTTTGCTACGCATTTATAATCACATATTTCACATTTGAAAGGTTTCTCACCACTATGAATTAGCATGTGAGTTCTTAAGTAGCTACTACGTATACATTTATACTCGCATAGTTTACACCCAAAAGGTTTTTCACCACTATGAATAAACATATGTGTGTTTAAATTTGTTTTTCGTGTGCATTTATAGCCGCATATTCCACACTCAAAGAGTTTTTCACTACTTTGCACGTCTCTTTTTAAATTGTCCTTCTGTGTAAATTTATAATTACAGTTGTAAGTGTCTTGATCATTTTGGCTTTTCCAATCTTCTTGTTCAAATTTACTACTGCACATATCATATTCAAATGAGTTTTTCTGAGGTTCTTCTTTTATATCCCCTTGGTTTTCAAGAATATCTTTCGTATCTACAAAGATTATATTTCATTTTGCATTATATAAAATAAACATTATTACCTTCTGGTGGATACAATTGCTGCGAGTTATTGAAAAGTAAGTATGGTGTTATACAATGTTTATCGTCTTCCATTTCTCGGACTCATTCGCTCTTAAATCTGTCTAGTTGCTAATGTGGAATGCTCATAGAAAAAAAACTGACCATTTCTAGGCAGAACCAGAAAAAATTAGCATAAATTTACCTTAGAAATTAATTCTAACCTCTAATTTTGTTTGCTAAATAAGAAATAAAAATTAATACCACTGGTACAGACCTGGATATTCAATATAAGGCAGCAGCTATCATATCTTAATTGAATCTTTAGTGAATGGGTCTTATATTTAATAATAATATAATTTATAATAATGAAGAGAACTGCTACTTTTCTGACAGGAATAAAGAAACTAGAGGACCATAGAGGGCGGTAGCGTAAATTGTAACGAGCAGCGGTAGATCTGAAATTATAAAAGTATCGATTTGCAGGCAATTTAATCTTGCGAAATTTAAACATGCAGTGTACCTACAAAGAAAACAAAAACAAAGTCAAAATATTTCATATACAATAAACTAAACTGCTGTGCTGTGCAAGTGGAAATCTCCGTTTCTTGATTAACAAAACTACCAACAAGGAATTTAGTTTTGTTGTTTGGATGGACCAAGTTGATACAATCACAGCATTTGCAGATGCCAAAACGTTGAAACGCTTGAGGAATCACTTTTTTTTCAACAAATCGATTATTAACAAATTATTTTAATAATCCAATTTATTTTAAAATATATGGCTAGATTAAAAACTAAACAAACGAGAAAGTACTTTCAAAATGTTAACATGACACTGTCTTTCTTTGCGTGATTATGCCCTAAGCCGAGAAGTTCTTTATGATCGAAACCGATATCCTATCACTAAATAGAAATAGGAAGCTTTGATTTAAAAGATCTTTCATGGACCGTAAGAACGATGAAGGAATTTCAAAATCAAGCTTGTACTAGAACCGGTATAGCTTATCTACTAATCGTTAGTTTTTCACTTCTAAGTGATTCTCAGTCCATAGCGTAAAAGGTCAAACATTGATCATGGTAGAAATGCTTTTGGATTTAGGTACAACCAACAATACTTAATAAAAATCTAGAAGGCTAATAAAGAGATATTCTATTAGAATGTACAAAGAGACGTTTCGTAGAATTTCCATAAAGATTGCCTTGGAGATGTTAAAACGAAAGCCAAATATTTGACCAGTCGGTCACATGCAAACTTTTTGCACGAGCACCGACTCCTAGCGGATCTAAGAAACAATCGCTTACTTGATAAGGTCACACACAGGGACATCCCGTGTCAACTGACAGTGGTTTCTTATCGACAGTGGCTGAACATTCACTATACACTCCACCGTTTGTCCACGGAGAAATTACACACAGCCAAGGTCGAATTCACGTACATGATGGAACAAGACACATGCCACTTCTTATACAGCCCATGGGCCAGCAGACTCTGTGCCATGGTTACCGTTGATGTAAAAAACGCATTTAAATCGGCAAACTGGACAAACATTGTGGAAGAACTAGATAGGAGGACGATATCACCATACCTGATAAACGTTATACAAAACTATCTACAGAACAGATGTATTATTATTAAAAATGGCGAAGAGAACAAAGAAAACGTGAAAGTAAACAGTGGTGTTCCCCAGGGATCCGTGCTAGGACTCCTGCTCTTGAATATCCCGTACGACGGTGTATTGCAAATTCCGATCCCAGGAGATGTAGTGCTTATTGGATTTGCCGATGATTTAGCGGTCGTTGCAACAGCTAAAAAGGAAGAAGCGTTGCAGCGTAAATTGAATACCACGCTTGATCGATTGGCAAACTGGATGAGGGAAAATTAGCTAACAGTTGCTCTCGAGAAAATAGTGGCTCCGCTAAGCTTTACAAATATGTGGTCAGGACATAAGCATTGGAGGTAATTATAATTATTAGCGAGAAAGCTAAAACTAACCAAACATAGCAAGGTGATGATTCCCGCTAACAACTACACAGCCATGGTACCCAGAAGTAATACCCATGGGTCTTCCTGGGCATCTCTGTACCCTACGTAAAGGGAGGAAGTTTTAGTCTGTGGGTTACTGAAAATTTTCCCCAGTAGAGTCGGGTATGGCATGCCATATGGGCGACATGGTATCCATGAGGATTTACTTCTTCCCTCGAAAAAAACGTTAGGTTAGGTTAGAGGTTATGTTAGATGTTAAGTTAGAGGTTAGGTTAGCTTAGTGATTAGGTTAGATTATTCCATAGAACTGCATGTTAGATTTTCGTGGCACCTCCGGCATCTAGATTCAGTACCCCCGTGACACTCTCGACAAGCCTGACCCAATGACACCTCTACTGACCTGATACGGAAGTCGTACCTCCGTCACAAACATGCTAACATTGTAGTATAAGAAATGATCAATCCTTGGAATTAAATTGGATTTTTATCTATACATCAGATGGAGGTCAAGGTAAGCGCTATGCTCAGTACAACAATATAAAACTCAGTGTACTTTAAATGTGATTGAGCATCTCTTTCCTCTAGGATATGCTACAGAAATGTGTTCGTGGTCAGACAGAGATCCCAACGACATTAGAAATGAGCTAGCAGCACAATACATTAGAGATTTAATTTTAACTCTGACACCTTGACACGGTTGTAGAGAAATATTAACTTTTCCTCATCATCGTCTTCCATAATTTCCCCTTTTCTTCGAAGATCTCATTCTGATTTTGATGAAATGCAAGTTCCGCTAAATTAGTTTCTTGTTAAATTGAACAAAATTGTACACTTGACTATATTGCGTGCACAAACAGGGTTAACCCGACGACACTGAATTCTACAAAATGATATTGTGCTCAATTTTCCGGATTCCTTATTTCCTGAGTTATAGGCTATTCTGTATAAATACTGTGAGTTCAAATAAGAAAAGTCGAGTAGGTTGGTATAAATCATACTAAACAAATAGATTTTTGCTGGCACTTGACAATTGTACCGTCCCAAAAAAGAGAATGGACAGGGCTATAACCAATTCTAAGGTATTTACAGTTGTATAGGCAACCCATTCTACAGTAACGCCATTACTTTCATGCCAAGGCAGGCGCCTGCTTGAAAGTAATGATGATGTTGTGGAATGGGCTGCCTACGCAACTAGCACTTATGTAGCTCTGTCCATTCTCTTTTTTGGGGCACCCTACGTTTAGGTTATAAATTATTATATTTAAATATTTAAATTATTTTGAATTTTTTAATTGTCATAGCAGAAATAAATTTGAACTATTATTTAATTTAAAATAAAAATTTAAAACAATTTGAGTATTTTTTGTTTTACTCTGCAAATCACTTTTGACAGTTGCATATTTTAGGTTATAAATGTAGAACTGTCAAGCACCAATAAGAATTTACTTTATACCAACTTAAAGGTTAATTCCATAGCCCATCCAATTTTTCTTTATTTGTTAAAGTTTGAATTTCATATTTTAAAATAATTTTATAATTTGACCAATAAAACCAATGTTATATAAAAAAGGTGTTGGTCAGGTTATCAAATGTTAGAAAGTGAATGCATTATATATATATATATATAATAACAGAAATAAAGTAAACGAAGAACTTGTAATGGAGATAGTCTACATTTTAACCCTTATGCAAGAGACAGGACAGTTGTTAAACTTACTAGGTTTAATATTAAAATGATAACGGTTTCAACATGTATATACACCTCTTTTAAATGTGGGCACTCTCTTTCATATTATTATAGAAGGAACAGGTTTTCATTGTTCGCAGAGTGGGAGTATCAACCAACGAGGTAGTACGTCGACTTTTAGTTATTATTATGATATAAAGCCAGTGGCGGCTTCTTAGAAGGATTGTTTTATTTTTATATATAATTAATTTTTTGTATAATTCCCTGGTTGTGTTAAATGTTTGTAATAGGGTCTGTAATGGTCAAGGATGCTAAATTACAAATCCAGAGATTCCGTAGGCAACAATAACAATGCAAAAATCGTTGTCACCTTATAAGGAATAACAAACAAACAATTACAACTGTTTATAATGTCATTGTTAACTGTGATTTCTAAAAGTAGAAACGATTTACTAATTGCGAAATAATTTTCAATTATAATCTTTGGTAAACCTTTTAAATTCTGAATTAAAATTTATTAGGTACATATATGAAAGAATCGCCTTTTCTACTTACCCGCATTGTTTGTCAGTTTGGACTCGTCTTTTCTCTTTCTGTCATGTACTTTTAAATTTTCTCGGAATAAAATTATACAACAAACTATCAAAAGTAAGTTCAATCTATGGAAGAAAGCGAGTCTTGTTGAAGATTTCAAAATTATTTTATTTGTTTATCAAAGAAATGCGTTTTGAATTTACTTTTGATCGCTCTTTACCTGCAAAGAGGATTGAATAAACCATTAAAACTCAAATTAATATCTTAACTTTAATGATTAACACGCAACAATAAAATAAAAACATAAAAGGTCGGTATGTGCTAATGAATAATACAACAATCTAAACAGCAAGAGCAACCGCGTTTATTATTATTATCTCTTTGCACTGAAGTGAAGGCACATATTAACAATCAGAATGATAATTTCGTTATTTATTTACCATTGTGAAATTCGAAAATGAAATTGTGTGAAGCGCACATCCATCATAAAAAAACTCCAATAATAATAATAGTTCATTTGACGTTTATTTCAGTTTATTTATCAACATAAGAGTTGTTTTACTTCTTTCCTTTTTTTGTCTACGAAATTTATTTATCACGATTTATTAACCTCATTTCACTGCAGGCAAATACCAATCACTTCCTAGTATTTGCATGGTTAATTATGATTATTATGAAATATCTAGGAGGCAAATAAAATTTGTTATACATTATGTTCAATTGTCATAAATGAGAAAAAAACAAAAAGAAAGAAACCTGAAATGTAGATTTTTAAGCGTATAATTTTTGTCTATTTTTTAAATTTTGGATCCACGTAACCTCTAATGATGACAAATAAATATATGCATCATAGGCGTAATATATCTGCTAGAAATTAATTAAAATATTAACAAAATACTTGAGAAACTATAAAGTAAGGATAAGGTAGCGTTCGGTTCATTAAAGTAATAAATGAGTAAGAATCCATTTAATTTTAACCTTGAAAACATTATCAATATTAAGGTGAAAATACAAACTGTGATAAGATTATTTGAGGTTATAATTGACAGTAATTGCAGGAAACATAACAAAAAATTCCCCATTTACTAGAAACACTAAAATAACTATGCCAGTTACTTTGTACTTACTAATTAATTGATTTTTATTTAACATTTCACTAGAGGAGAATTAACAGACTACTATTATCAAAGCATAGATATAGGTAACTGATGGGTATTTAGTTTAACAAATAAAAAAATTCTTCCAAAGGACGGAACTAGAAAAGGTTCCCGTTACAGCTGCACCATTTCCCTTTTGAATTGCAATGCTCCTCTGCTTGATAAATGTCTTAAATCTTTGGTCCCTTGTCTTTTGTGTGATGATATCATCAATAATGTTGATGATTTCGACTGCTTTTTCAGTTCAAGATCCAAACGTCTCTACTTTGAACGGGATAAAGATGTTGCGTTCCATACGAACAGTTCCTGCAGTTTTTGAAGAAAAGGGCAAGTTTGAGGGTGCAAGAGTGTCGGAGTAAGTAGCATTCCAGACTAAAGGTTGACCATTCGCCCATGGTATTATGGTCATCCCATCAGGTCGTTTTTCATCTTCGCGTAATAAACCAACAGGTTCTCGGATAGATGGAACACATCAGCCAACGAAAGGGCGCGCTTCAAAATGCCATTCAACTCGTAATGGCGGGGATATCTTCCAACGTTAAATTTACATGATAGTCCATGTGTCCCTCTGGGATTCACAATAAGACCGCATCGAATCATGCGGGGGTGCAGGAATGCAGGAAGACAGATACCTATGGTTTGACGAATTCCCAGTTCTCTATGGTGGATAGGAAGGCCTAGCAATAGCTAGTATCGAAATAAATTTCATACCTCTTTTATCTGTAGTAGGATCCAACTGTGGAGGGAGTTGTGGTTTGCTCAAGGGCCCTTGGATGGCAGATGGGCTTGGTTTCTTCTAGGCTTGGATGGCTTCGAGGATGTCCTAGATGAAGGATCCGATGACGGTCAGCATCTCCGCGAGACCGGAAGCCTCGCAGAGTTTCTGACCGATGGTCTTCAGTGCCCGGATGAGCTTGGAAATTGCTGCGACTGGCACGCTTTATTCGCTGGAGGCGGAGTTGGCTGCTTGCCGTGCAACCTATTGCCTTGGTTACAGCGTTACAAGTCTCGGAGCTGGTTGGCCCCGATTCGTGGATGCTGCGGTTGTAGTTCGCCGGATGTGGACCACCACAGTTCGTACATGTGATGGGCGTCTGTTTGGACTTAGCGCATTTCACGCACCTGAGTGGAGCCTTGCAGCATCGCTGCAAGTGTCCGAATCGCTGGCAGCGGTGGCATTGACCTATCTTGGTTCGACTGTCCAGAAGGACGAAGACCAGCGGCATGGGGATCCTCTCCGGACCGCGGTGCATCCGGTGAACAGAAATAATAGAGTGGCCTCTGCTAGAGAGAGCTTCATCCTTTACTTCCTCTCCGAAGAACGTCCTTGAGGGCTTTCTCAGTCGTGAGCTGGTAGGCGTGGTACGACGAACCCATGGATCCAGTAGCTCCTTAATTCCGAGGTAGTCACGCTTTGTCTGCTGCTTGATCATAATGCCGTCGCGTAGGTTTTTAGCCTTTCTAACGACTAGATCGCGCTGTGTGAGTTCCTGCGAGATGTCCGTCTATTTATTTATTTATTTATTTATTTAAAAGAAGTACAAACAGGTCTGAACCTAATACAAATACTTCCTACAAAACAGAAACATCACATCATTATAAATAAGGTACAAGGCATTAAATAATCCAGTCTAGTTGTCCTTCGAGTGAAGGACTATGAAGGGGCACCCTTGGGAGACACGCGACGGGACTCCGTGCAAAGCGGCGTCGTTCTCAGCTCCTAGAGAGGAGAAGCGATTAGCCATGGAGGCCGGCTGCGGTTCGACCTCGGTGGATTCTTGGCGTACCTTCTTCGATCGACCGGCGATTTTAGTAAAGCCGTTATAGCTACTCTCTTTGCAGTACCTCGGAGTAGGAGCTGGTGCTGGCGCCATGACTACCCAAGGGGGCGGCGGGTGTACTCAAGGACGTCCTCGGCAACTGAAGCGATGCCGCTAGACCATCTTCCACGACGGGAGCGCTGGACTGTCCGGGAGCAGCAGCGTCTACGCCAGTGAGGGCGGCGTCGCGGGCGGCGGGTCATCCGACCACACCTGGAAAGGTAGCGGCGCTATCGCGAATCGCGGCAGCACGCTCCCTTGCTGTCTTCTTCTTCGCCCGCTACCTCTGCCTCTTTGTGAGCCTTTTTTCGTTGGCGGCGGTGTCGGTGACGGTGTATTCTGTCTTCTGTGGTGGTTGGGATTCTTCACCCAGAGCTCGGTTTAGGTTCTCGACGATCTTCATGTTAATTTGACGCAGGAACTCTTGGAGACACTGTTGGCGCTTCAGTAGTTTAGCATCTAGACGGGCAGCGACTGCCTCGGCGTTAACCATCGGATAAGATTGCTCTAAAGGCATATCTTGTCAGTTCGGTGGCTGGACGGGAATCTTGTGAGCGTTTCCCACTCCGCCCGCTGTATTTAAATGGGGGTTCCTTCTATTCCAAGGCTGAAGAGAGATGGGAGATGGCGAGGAAATGGGGGGTCTTGCGCACGGTAACACAGGGACGAATTGCAAATCCTTTGTAATGAAGTAAGTATAAGATCATCAAATCTTTGTACTATGTCTATACAATTCCACCAGGGGCTCGTTCTAAGAAGGAAGGTTAGCTTTGAGATAGAAAAGTTACGTAGTAGATAATATGCGATGTGATAGTTGATACTGTCCGAACGTGAGACTAGGTTGTTGATTTCAATAAGTTTCTTTTCCAACGAAGAACGGCATGCGTCGTTTGCAAATGAAGCACCAAGGAGGGATAGGTTCTCTTCAGAAAGTTCTTTAGTACCTGGAGAAAGGATATTTAGCTCATTAATGAATTCGTCATCAAGTAGGGAACAGAATACTTCGCATTTCGATGTGTTGATTGTTAATCCAAATTTGCCAAAGCTTGTAAATCAGAATTAGGTTCTCTGCTGACTGAACCATCATTTAAATACCAGATGTTTAGGTCAGTGCTAAGACTCTCAATGATTGAATGAACGACGAGGCTAAAAATCATTGGTCCACACGGATCCCCCTGCTGGACTCCAACTTGCAATGTGATGATCTTATTTCCGTAAAACAGGTTTGTTATTGTTGATTTGATGTTTACTACAAGGGAAGTTGATCAAAACCTTTTTCGAGCTATGATTTTGTATGACTACAAAAAAGGTATGATGTATGATCAGAACTTTGAAAGTTTAAGAACTGCATGATGACTCGGATCCATCTTTACCAAGTGTAGGTTTCGTAAATTTAAACGTGGAAGAAATTCATTAAATGACGAACCACGAGCTGGTATACCAGCAGAAGCTGTTTGTGAAGAAAACATCGGAGCTGTTGACAGAATAATAAGAGACGGGCGAGATGTAACTCATCTTAAAATACAACTTAAAACACTATATTGCATCAACACTTAAAAGTTAGAAAACTTGCAAGTCGTTGGATTCCTCATTTACTGAATCAAGAACAGAAACAGGCGCGAGTAGATTGGTGCAGATTTATGCTTGAAACATTTTATGAAGGAGCTTCAAAGCAGGTGTCGTGCACCTTAACTGGTGATGAATCCTGAATATACAACTACGATCCAGAAACGAAGCAACAAACAATCTACTGTTTGGGTTTTTGAAAATGAAGACGTACCGACAAAAGTTGCTCGTGACAGAAGTGTAAACAAGAAGATGGTGGCAGTTTTCTCAGGCGCAGTGGACCAGTAGCAGTTATTCCTGTCAATGATGGACAAACCATTAATGCCTTGGTATACGCAAGTTTGCTTGCTGCGGTTGCAGAATTTAATCGAATTTTTGAAGATTTTGTAAATTGTTTTGATAAGTGGTTTCAAAGAATGCATAAATGTATAGCAGTTGGAGGGGGGGATTACTTTGAGAAGAAATAAAATTATTTTGTTGAATACTCTTGTATTTTCTTTGCTACTAACAATTTTTGGAACAACCCATGTACATTGGATGACTTGAATGTTTGGGAAGCCCTTCTTCTGTTCCCTTACAAAGTCTTTCGAATTTCTGAAAAGCCAAAAGAAAAAGATTCATTGACATCGCTGGTAAAGTCCAACATCAACTCCTGCTCACTGCCTGGACCTCAAAAATCAAAAAAATCTCCTCCAATATAAATAAAGGAGTAATCGGCAAAAGCAGCTGACTTAGTCTTAAAATTCTCAGTTCGAATGATACTTTAGCAGATACTCATGAAGACACTTACTTTGATTTGAAGAAGAAAGATCCTAGTCCTTTCCGGCTGCTCGATTTTTCTTCACCTCCTTGAGAAAATTACGATTGCCTAACTGTGTGCAAATCTGATGTGCAAAAAAGCCATCAACTCCTTTCCGTCCGCTTCAGCTTCTGTCATTGATGGCTTGCTTCCTCAACACTTGAAAGATATGACTTCCAAATCAGCATCTGATGCAGGAAGAAACTTGCTCATGTCCATTACACAACTGTGTAACTTCATGCTTGCTAGAAAAGTAAATCCATTAATGTGCCCTCTTTTGTATGGAAGTTTGCGATGATGTTGGCAATTATTTTCGTCCCCATCAAGTTGGTTTCGCAGCTCAACGTGGATGTGAAACTGCTATCCATGCGGTACAAACTTTTGCCAACGCACCTAAAAATGTCGGCAAAGTGCTACTTAAGACTCTTTCACTATTTCCATTTCTGTGGTAATGCTACTCTTCTTCGACAGACCTTATATTTGAAAATCAGGTTATTTTATCTTTAGTTGGAGTTCAACAAGGAGATTCCGCCGAACCCGTGACATTCAGTTTAGCCATTCAGCCCATAATAGATGAGCCGAAGTCTGAGCTAAACGTGTTTTACCCAGATGACGGTACCTTGAGTGATGACCCTGAAGTTGTTCTATTCAATTTCATGAATCTTATCGATAGCAGTCAGGAAATAGGACTTCAAGTAAACCTGAGCAAGTGTGAACTCTACTTCTGCTCCGGTGAGATGGATACGAACATCCTCGTTCGTTTTCAAGACGTGGCCCCCAGTATCAAAGAAGTCAGCAAAGAAAATCTCAGTCTTCTAGGAGCTCCAATTCTCGAGGAAGCGTTTTTGGACTTTACAGTCATTGGAAACTACGACTAATCGTTTAATTGGATTGCCTTCACATGTTAACCTATCTGATGAGAACAAGCCTGCATGGAAATTTCGAGAATGGCGTAGTGACTTGGATAATCAGTTGAAAAACGGTCTGGAGTCGATTTTGAACATTAGACTGGATTGGGTTCAATGGACCCAAGCATTTCTTCTAATAAAATCAGGAGGATTAGGAATCCGTAAAGTAACAGACGTTGCTTTTTCAGTTTTTCTTGCTTCAACTTCCAGTGTACATGACCTGGTAAATCTCATTTGTCATTCACTGAATGAGGGAGAAAGCTAAGGAGATTTGGAAGGAACTAAATCCTTTGCGCGTTCATACCATTCCATCGTATCAACGAAACTGGGATATAATTACCATTTAACGAATCATCGATAATACGTTCAATTTTGATAGTCTCACAGAGACCTCACGCTTAAAGGCTTTACAAAGTCGGAGTCTGGTGCCTGGTTGCAAGCGATCCTGTCATCAAATATTGGAACTTTAATGGATAATAATTTCTTCCGTGTTTGCATCGTGTTACCGGTAACCCAGTCTGTCGCCAGTATAATTGTATATGTGGTGCTCCGGTGGGTGTTGATAGAAGGCATGGACTACACTGTAGTAAGGGATCAAGTCGATTCTCATAATGAACTAAATGATATTTTAAAACGTTCTCTGTCATCGATTGAAATGCCTTGCTCTCTGGAACCCGGTGGACTGGTTCGAGACAATGGAAGAAGACCTGATGGAATGACACTTGTTCCTTGGAGTAGAGGTCAACACTTGTACAGTGTGGTCCAATTTCGACGGGATTAAATGGGTAACTTTCTTATTAGCGCAGATAAATGAAAACGGCTTAGGTACTCGTAACCTCTTTTTTTATGCTTATTCCCTTACCGTTGCCAGAAATAAGCTGTTGTCTTTTGTTTTTTCCCTAGAGAGAAAAAATGAAAAATAGCCGATTTGTTCAATTTGCTGTAACTCCTTTATTTTAGAAGCTAGAACAAAATCATTTAAGCATTGTTCAGGCACTTTTTAACGTAGAATTTAATGCCGTCAGTCATTGTTTTCTAGTTCTTTCCATAAATGCGCTGTAACTCAAAGTTGAATTTTTAAATGAACCATTCAAGAAATTAAACTAGAAAAAAAACGACTGACGGCATTGAATTCTACGTTAAAAAGTGGCTGAACAATGCTAAAATAATTTTGTTCTAGCTTCGAAAATAAAGAAGTTAGAGCAAAATGAAGAAATCGACCATTTTTTACTTTTTCTCTCTAGGGAAAAACAAAAGACGGCAGCTTATTTCTGGCAACGGTAATGGAACAAGCATGAAAAAAGAGGTCACAAGTGCCTACGCCGTTTTTATTTATCTGCGCTAATAAGAAAGTTACCCATTTAATCCCATCGAAATTGGACCACACTGTACAGATACTCTTGCAGACTCACATCTAGCACATTCCGCCGTTGAAAGCGGTTATGCAGCAGAAGCAGCAGCGAAGAGGAAGCACTCAAAATACAAAAGTAACTATTTCTGTGTGGCTTTCGCAGTGAAGACTTTTGGTCCTTTGAGTAAAGAAGCGCAAGACTTATGTAGTTCATACGATTGGCACAAATTTGATTCGAGATCAAAACAGTTTTTAACGCAGAGAATATTTTTGGGAATACAACGAGGAAACGTAGCTTGTCATGGAATAACAAAATTGTGTTATTTTCTCATTAACCGTTCAATGTAATTTTATTTATAGCTTAAATTACTTACCTATTACTGTTAAATTCAATCATCTCAACAATAAATAATGAAATTTCCTAATCTACGTACTACATATCCTACATTATATAATTTGGTGACACTGTCAATTTGACAGTGACGTTATTTAGAGCCTCGATTGTTTATAACTAGAAAAACCAGGGTGACAAATATAACTAGATGTTTAGAAACATATGCATATTGGGACTTACTTCTTAAAGCTAGTTTTACATTTGTGGATTTCTGCATCAATTTATTCATGAAGTAGCTTTATGAAAAAATTTGATAAATGTAATGCAAAACTTTGATATCAAAGAAGTTCATGAACTTCTTTGAGAATTTTTTTCGTGAACTACAGCATGTTGTAATTTACTTGAAATTGATAGGTGCCAGCATAAACAAAGTGAGGTTATAGATATTATAAACGCAAAATGTATGTGTTTATTTTATGATGGTTGATAGTACCTACACTTCAAATGATAGGACATCAATGATTCATAAAGTTCTGAATAAATTGTGTCATGAATTTATGAATTAATTATTAATTTATGAATTGAAATCAAAATATACAAATTTGACAATGGACATAACCTTGAAAATGATGACAAGTGTCGCAGAAAACAAAACAAATAAGTGAAGTGCAGGTAACTAATCTCTTTTAAATATTTCCCTATTTCTATTTTTCTAATTAATTCGGAACCTTTCAGTTATTAAAAAGGACTGTAAGAATCAGTTCTTCTTCCGAAAAATAATTAAAATGTAAATTCTACTCTATTTATGAAACCGGATTTAGTTTTAAAAGATGACATTTATAATAGAGGAATTTACACTTGTCATCACCACCCACAGCAGGTGCTACCTGCACTTGTGAAATTTTAAGGTTCAAGCCGGTAGTTTTTACCTGGATATTGGAAAAGGGGAATAATAGTTTTTAAAATGACTACTGCAGTTATAATATTTAACATTTGGGGTAGTTTTCTTTTATGATGATGATAATAATAATAATAATATAGTATACTCATGCCAAGTAGGTCACTCAAATCGAAGGAAATGATACGCCTATAAATTTAACGATGAAGCATTGTTATTAAAGAAAGAAATGCATTTGCATTTTTGTGCAGAAAGAACTAAAGTTATGTTTTAAAACCAGTGGCGTACACCGTTTTCGGGATAATTGGTACCACCACCACACTATCCTACTCCGGTTGCATTTGAGAGGTTTGGAAAAATTCAATTTTATTAGAAAATGACGCGTTCTCCAAAAAAATGCAAGAGCAGCTTTTTTTGCCAAATAAATTGCTAATTTCGTAAATAGAGGAATCTTTTATTTTTCAGTGTCGTAACAATTTTATTTATGTAGGGGACTAACCCTACCCCCAATTCTCCCGCTCTAATGAAGATATCAAACGCGAAACTAAGGAAAATAATAGACACCCTTAGAGTAACTAACATGTAGAAGATTTCATCTTCATATCTCATTTTGAAAAAACGAGAAATTTTAAATTAAATTTTGAACACACTGTATCTTGAAAACGGTGGCAAAGTAAGCTGAATTGTATCTTTGTTATTATTTAAAATAATTATAATAAAATCTACTAAGACTGGCATTTAGAAAAATAACCTTTTTCGTTATAATTCAAAAACAAATGAATTTTCATTTGGAAAACACAAGAATATCAATTAATCAATTAAAATTGATGATAATATAAAATTTAATTTATCAAAATCCACTTAAAATCCATAAAGATTAAGCTTACAAGAAAGCTCGTTTAAAACATGATGTAGAAATATTTAATTCCCACTAGTTTTATGGCTTCTTCTCATGATTAACTATCTTTACAAGATTAAAACGGGTTTTTCTGTCGGCACGCCACTGACAACCTTTCGCCGTTAAAACATCTGAAAAGGAGTTGAACTAACGACTTCACCAGACCCGGCTCGACGGAGAAGGCGCCAGTTTGGAAACGGTGGCGGCTGTGACATTTCAAACTGCACGCGCGCGTTGTTACATTGAAGGGGAAAAATATTTTATTCGACGTGGTTATAAAAAAAGGCTCCTTTTACTCTTGTTTTTGTATTAAACTTTTAATTTTTCGTTTATTTTAAATGAGTGAAAGTGACATGTGTTGTGTTTAAGAAAAAGTGAATCGATTATTGTTTAATAAACAGGTGCAAGAATTTGACTGGGACAATTGAAATTAAAAAGAAACAGGTAAGAGGCTTAAGCAGTTTGTTTGATTAGCAAATTAAGAAAGGCATTGCAGAAAACTGGTATAATAGGTCAAAAGAACGCACGTATGCATTGAAGATGATAAATAAATAAACAACAATTCGTGGAGATAGTAACAATATTTTATAATATCTAAACGAGTCACGCTATAATAATAAAAGATAAACAAACGAAGATTAGCTTTAGAGAGATTCGCACTTTTCTCAAAGCCGACTTTGTGTATGTGGTAACTGGTAAGTTTCCTATTTAGTAGCATCCAATGCAATGACCAATGAATGATACACGTTCGTATACACAAAGTCAGACATCTCGTCTCCATTGAAACCAAAATATTTACTTTTAGTTACAACTAGCTTTACGAATATAGTAGTGAGCATTCAAGAAGATGCTATTATTATTCTAGCTAGTAGAAACGAACGTAAAAGTGTCATTTCTGGTTTGTAGTCAGAAATTTTGATTGATTATCATTTTATTATCAGGGCGAACAGGTTTTTCTTGGGAGTGGTATAATGCAATCATCTAATTTGTGAGTTCGTTTCGTTTCATAATACTTTTTAGTGCTGAAATCACATTAATCATTTAAATCTTTTTTGCCTCATCTAGTAGCCTAGTTGGCAAAAATTGACACAATTGCTATCTTGCTGAAACAAAAGAAAAATCTAATATTTACAATTGCTTTCTATAATGTTACAATTATGAAAAGTTTTGAGATCAAATCGCGTGAAAATTATGAAACTGTCAATATTTCCATTTCTAACCTTTTCATTTTTAAGTGTCAAAAGGATTAAGAAACTAACATTTCAGTTCAAGCATTCCTCAGATTTGTATTACTTTTCTTTTACTTTAATTTAAGTAGGCCGGTTCAGAATTTCTTAAGCAAAACTTCGGAATAAAATATTTCTCATCTTTAGGTTAGCTAGAAAATGATCATTGTTTTATGAAATCTACATCCGTATACCAAGGTTTATTAATTTCCGAACGTTTCCGGGCTAGCGGAAACACATATTTAGCTTAAGAAACTTCTTCAGTTCTTCAATATTTCAATCGTGAACGAGGAATAAATACTTTTGTCAAATATTGCCCTCTAGCAATCTTTATAAAGGGCCTAAACACAAGCAGACGTTTTACTGTAGTTCTAAGGAAAACCATTGGCAACACCGCCACTGCAACAGGATCGCAAGGGCATTGTAATGTTAAAAAGTACATGTTTATCTACGATAATAGTTATTTGTGGTACAAGGGAAGAAAGTGATATTTTTTTCCCGCGTGTGCCATTTATTTTACGAGTCTAAGCCGAAAAGAACTTTCTTCCAGAATTTCACACATGATCTTTTCGTCGACCTTGAAACAATTATCAAAAATCTAAATAAAGATTATTCTGCATTAAGAATTTACTTTTATTTACCAAATAGCCTTGGTATCTATCGTATCTAAGAAACTAACCAAATAAAAATTGAACAACGGGGAAGCAAAATTACTTTGTTTCCCGCTCAGATACAATCGTCAACTTTTGGCCACAAAACGAGGCTCAAAAGTTTACTTCCTAATAAGGTCGACGAAGAAAATTTATTTTGGGGTATCGAAGGTGGTATGAAGATGTCCAGCGTTTTTGTGACGCATTTCCTTTTATTGGAAGGTATAGAGCCCGCTTGGAAGTATCCTTAACTAGAGTCGGCTCTAGAGTACTTGACCAATATGGCCAGGGCTCTTCTTAATAATCGATTGATCGAAAGTTTGATTATCATTTTTAAAAAAATCGATTAATCAATTATTACGATTCATCGCCTATTTCGATTCATGGATTATTTCAATTATTTTGATTATTTCGATTAATCAATTATTTCGATTCTTTCGAGTTTTTGGATTATTTCGATTCCTTCGATTCTTTGGATTATTCGATTCTTTCGAGTCTTTGGATTATTTCGATT
>VTPC01000584.1:235391-258119 GCA_011009095.1 Ignelater luminosus
CGAAATGATCAAGATAATTGAAATAATCGAAATAATCTAAAATGATAGATATTCGAAATATTCGAACTTATCAAGATAATCGAAATAACCGAAATGATCTAGATATTCAAGATAGACGAAAGGACCGAAATAATCGAACTAATCAAGATAATTAAAACACTCGAAATAATCGCGGTAAGCAAATGCTCGAGATAATTGTTTAGTTTCCGATTAATCAGCTCTTATGCACAGCCCCAATCCTAACTACACTACGTTTAGGGACGTAGACCCCGGTGCAGTGTTGGTAACCTCGGAATCACCCTACGTTTAGGACGACAACAAAATTCGGCGTTTAGTGACATCGAATAAAGAACTACTGCTGCTACTATCACCATTCGCACTACTCCACGGTCTGCGACCACGTGGAAGCGAGTACCATGAATGGCATCTACACCGCAAATTCAGAAATTCCACTTCAACGTAGGCGGGAAATCAACCCTGAGTTGCTTGCTTGCATTATAAAGAAATTCTGCCAGACTGGATCAGAAGGGAACAGCAACCACTGAGAAATATGGCCGATTTATAGTGTTAAATATCCTAAAAGATCGTCATACAACTGCTGTTCAGACAAGCGATTTGTTAAGAAGAAGTGCGTCAAGAAGACGGCGTGTGCCACACGCTGCTCGCTGTATAACGGACTATCTAACTGAAGTCAATATAAATGCTATGGATTGGTCAGCCCGCTCTTCTGACATGAACCCACTGGATTTGACTAGAACATGCGTGGGAAATTTTGGTAAAATACATAAAATGAAGAACACCTGCTGTCCAAAACACACAGAATATCCGATTTTCTTTAAAATGTTATATCTCAGGAATGGGCAAAGAGGGCGTTTTAAAGAATTTACACCGAAACACAAAAAAATAATTTTTGCGATCGCCTTTTGTTTTACTTTCGAGGTGGAACGTAAACATAAGATTTTTTTAATGTACCTAACTCCTACTTAATTTCTACTTATATTGCTGAATAGTGTGCCATGACATCAAACGCATCCAAATCGTGGATTTTTATCAAATAAATTGTGCTTGTTATGTAACAAACGTTAAAAGAAAAGACATACGCTTTTAAGATGTTTTACTGGTCATTTTAAAATGTTTAAAATATTAATTTATAAAATTCTCATTGAATAAACATTAAGTTTTATGGTTTAACTAATGAGACATAAATTTCTAAAATAGGAATGTAAAAGATCAATTTAAACAAAAGTGAAGAAAACATACAAGAAAAAGTAAGAGTCACAACTGTTATTTTCTATATAAATTTCTAAACAAAACACTAACTAAACGAGCAAAATGCATTTCTTTTGTTTCACTTTCGATTAAACAATTAAAGAGTAGTTGAACATATCCGTATACGACGTATAATTAACTTATTACATTAAAGGTAAAATAAAGTCTCACGTTATAATAATGATAATAATAATAATAACAGTAACAAAGTCTAATAAATAAACATTGAGGAAATTGTGCGGGAAGTAATTTTCTATTGCTTGTCTTGCTTTTCTAATCCCAAAAGAGGAGGTTTCTTCATTTGTTTCCTTGGTTGTGAACTTGATTTTAAGATCGCAAAATGATATGGTTATTTGTGCTTTGTTGAGGGGAGATTCCAATCTTTTTATTTTATGTTTATCTTATTATAAATCGGTTTATGTTTATGGAAGTGAGTAATGAGTGCATCATCATAACCTCACCTTTTCCTGATTTCAAGTTCCTGTTTAACCAATTAATAAACCTGTTTTATGGTAAAATAAAATGTTAACAAGCGAGTATTTAGGTCAGTTTACAAATTTGCTTTAATTGTTATTAACTAACTAAAGTTTCTAAATTTAATTTGTGCTTTTCCCTAATATCTAACTCGCATTTCTTGTATTAAAGAATTCTGTCATTGAAATCTAGTTAACAGGAAATTTTCTTTAGGCCAATTTTTTTCTTAGTCATTTAGCCAGCGCACCAGTCTTGTGGCTTTGCAGTTTTTCTTTAATAGACCGGCGTTTTCATTCTTTTTATTTTAAATTCCTCTGGAAGGTAGGTACTATTCCAAACTTATAGAAGCAACATCTGCCGTTTTTAGACCGTTTGGCTATTTACCTGCAAACAAACCCTAATTGTGTTGTATAAGATCCATAGCATAAGGTAAAGATATTAATTAGAAGGGTAATAAACTTCAACTGAGGATGGCTTAGCCGCCGAAACCGGTCTTGAAAATAAAATTTTAAAAATCATAAGGAAGTACTGTTCGTTACTCTTCCAACTGAAACCCTGGTATGACTAATCCCATAGGGTAAAAAACAACACAAGATCGAAAAACAAGTGTACATCACCTTTTCAAACTCCATATTCCACCCACTCATGTTAAGTAGTGTATAGTCGGACTTTCGTCTTCGATGCTACACTTACCACGATCGGTTGGACTTCGTCCTCTTACTGGCCACCTGCGGTGGCCCTTAATTGGACTTTACTTTCCATTACATCTCTTAAGGAATGCGGGATAGAACAGCTCAGATAGTCTACAGTCAGTCTTCAGCCAGTGGCGGCCGTTGAACTAACTTCAAGGTCTTTATATTCTGACAATCTAAACCAATTAAGTGGTCCACAACTACCCAGAAGTTAGCTCACTGACCGCCACTGTCTCTTCACCATCCATTAGCTTCATCAAGGGAATTACAGACTGCTTCCAATCAATTTTCTCATGAAAACTATAGATGTGGCGACAGGCCGAAATCTCCTTTTACTCGGCCACCTTCGGTGGTCCACAATTACGGTAGTCCGTAATCGGGATTCACCTTCCATTCAATGAAGGTTTTGCATTCGATTAACCTTCTCAAGGGAAATATATTTAGGACGATGGGTTGGACTTTATCCACTTACTTACTTTCCATTAAGCCTCTTAAGCGATGCGGGATAGGTCGGCTTCCGCTCTCCAACAGGTCAACGCCTCGTCCAGTCGTTCGATACTGCATTAGCTCAAACTTAGAACTCACCGAGTTCCATTTTGATAATTCTTGCACCATACTCGACGAACTTCGTATCTCTTTGCACCATCATTTCATTTATTCACCACCAGACTACTGGTTTTGTTTGTTCATCATTACCGCTACATCCCACACGAACTTTCCGCGGCGATTCACGTTTGGAGACCCCCCCTACGGTAGGCTGTAATTTTGTAAAGATTTTGCATTCGATTAACGTTTTCGAGGAAACTACTTACGACAATGGATTGGACTTCGTCCTCTTACTGGCCTACAACTAAACTGTACCTTCCATTAAGTGTCTCAAGCGATGCAGGATAGGTCGGGTTCTGCTTTCTCTAATCATTTACCCTTGGTAGGGGGCTACAGACTTCACCCTCAATTAACCTTTTTAAGAAAGTTATACATATGACGACGAATCGGAATCGCTTTTTGATTGGCCACCCCTGGTGGCTTATAATTGGTCTTTGCTTTCCATTAACTCTTGAGGAAGATGGGTCGGGCTCCTCTTTCAACGGTAATCTGCAGTCGGACTTCACCCATTGCTTTTGATTCATCTTTTCAAAGGAACTAAATATGCTTACGGAGATGGATCGTACTTTACTCATTTAACTGGGTACCTGTGGTAACCCTCAATTCAAAGTTCACTAGCATCAGGAGGTTTCTTATTGAATCGACGCTCTAACATACACTGCCGTTTGCCATGTCACCATTCCAACAGTCCTCGTTCCACTTTACCACTATCCGACTATGATCACTCTAACTGGACGATGATGCCATGGAAAGGAGGGGCCGTCTACAGTCGCCGAGTTTGGCTGTCCACGCTTTCCAGGAGGTTTGCGATAGGACCATTACCGTTGTAGCCTCCGAAGCCACCGCCACGTCCGTCAATGTCTCGTCCAACCTCAGACCCAGACTCCACCTGGGTGCGGGTTTCCCATGACTACTAACTGACTGCCAAAGTTGCCAACATTTATTTTTCACATTTCGGAAGATTGCTATCAAAGAAATCAAGAGATTCCGCTATAAAATCAGAAGACTTTAAAATCTGAAACAAAAGAAAATCAAAAATTGATATGATATGGGTAAAAAAACTTATTAAGAAAAGCCCGAAGAACCGAAAAGTCCAAAATGTTTGACAGGTCCAAAAGGTCCGACAAACCCTTATGTCCCGACAGGCCCGAGAGGTCTGACATGCCTGAGAGATCAAAGGGCCCAATACACCCGAAGGGCCAAGAAGTACAAAAGACCCAACAGGCTGGAGTGGCCTAACAGGCCCGAGAGGTCCGACAAGACGGATCCGGCCCGATTGACCAGACGTAGGCCTGACAACCCCAATAAATTTTTAAACTGAGGCCCGGCCCGATGCGATCCCGAGAGATCCTTATGTTGCGACAGGCCCAAGAGATTCAAACGGGCGGGCAGACTCGAAGGGCCAAGAAGTTCAAAAGGAACAACAGGCTGACCGCCCGAGAGGGCCGAACTCTCCGACAGGACCGAGAGAAACCGAAAGGGTCGAGAAGTTATGAAGCCCCACACTATTATGACCTAACAGACCCGACAGATCCAAACGGCCCCATAGACTCGATAAGCCTAAAAGGCCTGAGAGGCCTCAAAAGCTTTGATAAGATCTAAAGGGCCGATTGACCGGACAAATATTCAAATTGTGCTGTTAGTTTTCAAGCAGTTGATTGCTCCCAGTGGTACTGCGTTATTAACACCTCTAAGAATTTGTGGAGTAATTAATTATTAATTAAAATTAACTAAAAACCACGATATAGGGCCATTACGATCTATCCAACGCTGCAAAACATTTTAGTTTAACTATCCCTTGGCGTTATAGGCATAATGAGCTAGTGCACCATCCTGCATCTAATTCAATCCATTTCGCAGATTGAGTGGAAAATCGTCTATCAGTTCATTAATGAATTGAAATTAATTTTCTCCATTCAGGCATATCGGGAAATTGGCAACATTGCTGACCGCCCGAGTCCTAGTTAGATAATTCTGCCCCATAGCCGACGTTGGTCGCATGGTCGTCTGCTTCTTACCTGCTTAACACCATCTTATTTATTTACCATCAGATTATTTTGATTAATCATTTAATTCGATTATCCGATTTTTGTAATCAATTATCGATTACTGAAATTGATAATCGCCCATTGCTAGTTAGGGGACTACTCTAACCTTCTCAAGAGAGTTATATAGCGAAATAGGTTGAGCTTTGGCCTCTTCTTCGGCCTTCTGGGATAGTCCATAGTCGGACGTACCTTCCATTGACTTTCCCAAGGAAAAACTGGTCAGGCTTCGTTAATCATCATCACCAGAAACAATAGCCAATTTTTGTTTAGCTTTGCTTTAGAACCTGGATATCTTTATTATCTGACTTTTTGTTGCAGAGAAATCAGTTTGAGATCTTCCAAGAGAGATCGTACTTTTTCTGCAATAACCTTGTAATCCCATAAAAATAATTTTGTTTGTGTCGAGGCTATAACTACGCATTCCCAAATTGGACTCAGTATAATAATGGAACCCAAAGACCTTTGCAATTATTTGCTTTTGCTTTCTGAGTGCTTATGTTTAAACGTTTTTCACTTAGAAGATCTTTGGTGACATATCTGATGTTTTTAGGAACTCTTTATCTAACTTCACGTCTTACTAGAACTCATCTTCATACTAATACAATTGTTGAATTTGTAATGATCGCTTGGATTACTCCTGCGAAATTTATATTCTTGATTTTCATGATGTAAGTCTGTAGAGTAACTCAAGCTGGCTGCTTTAGATGACAACGGAATTTTTTGTTTTATTAAATAAGCTTCAGTGCGACAGCTCTAGACCTTCCCTATGCTAGAACCAGCTTTAGGCACAGACAATTAGTGTATGTATTTCCAAAATTATTTTAGTATTACCGATTCCATTTTTATTTTTTCTCTTTTATAGGAAACAAATTTTTATTTTATATTACATATACATTTCAGTAATGAAACGAGGTATACCCAATCAATTCTTGTAATAAATCCAGAAAAAAATCGTAATGTATCGACACAATATTCATTTGTTGAAATCGTAATAACTCCTTTCCTGACGGATTTTCTGAAGTTAACGACCCACTTAATGTTAACAACGTTGTAATTTCCGTGTCGACTTGGACTTTTCATTGTTAAAACCTAAATCGCGTAAAATATTCATGTTTATTACGTCCATAACAATATTTATGTATAGGATGCGTGTTTTGTCAAGGTAGGCTAAACAAAAATTTGACATATTATGGTAGCACAGCCAGCTTAAAAGCAATGAATTATCATAATTTCTTCATTAGGAACTAGGAAACCTATATGGAATTTATTGAAATTGATAGTTATCGAATAATTCCGCGACTATGTAATCACCTTTTAATGCATGAAATTACTTTCTAGAATTGATTTTTTCCTGTAAATTTATATTTTTCATTAAAAAAGAGAAAATAGAAACAGAAGAAATTAGAATGTCAACGATCTCTTCACTTTTTCTTTTCCTTTTTATTATATCTGACCTGACCTTACTAGACCATATGAATGCGCCCGCTTTTTATAAATGTCAATCGATGATGTTGCGATGTTGTCTCACATTTATTCATGTTAGTTACATAAAAAATATTTATGTAAATGCTTCACAGTGTTTTGCTTAATGTAATATTCAGTGATCTTGATTAGGGCAATAACAGTTGATAACACGATTTCAAGTGGGAGTTACGTAAGCAACGATTAGTTCTGTTTCTCTTTTTTCTTGTCACTTGTAGATTTTTTCTTTTACACATGTTTTATTGCCGCACTTGTTTTTCAAACAAATATAAGAACATAGCCTTCTACTGTTTTTATTTAAATTAATTTTAGATTTAACAGCAGCTTTTTGTTTTTGTTATTTTTTTGTATCGGTTCTTGGTGAGCGTGTTTATTAAAAAGTCAAATCTGTAAGTTGACTGTATTGTATAATTACGTGCCTTAACCTTCAATTTTGTATTTTTCTTCTTTTACAAGTAGTTAAAGACGGTATATGAATCAATCAACAAATTTGAAAGCACCGTCTCCAAATTCAATACAGTGATGAGTCCACGCATCATTTTATACGTTCACTGTCGTGATTACCACCGATCTGGGTCGCTTTTGTTTGCAGAATATCGTACTTCACCTCCAACACAACATCGGTGGCTGAAGGTCGGACTTTCCCCGGCTCTGGCTACAGGACATCTGTCAAGAAAACAAAACACAATCGGTGTATCACCGATCGTTTCAAAGTCACTCCTCCACCACACCTAAACGTCAAAGTTCCATCTAGATAGGACCAGCCGTTCTTGAAATACGGAATATCTGGCAGAAAAACAAAGGATTGTCTGTCCCACACATCTTCTGAAAGCCACTCCTTCACCACGTCTAATAATCAAAATCCCATCTTGATAGAGCCAGACGTTCCTGAGATATAGGATATCTGTCAAACAAAAAAACCAAAAGACGGTCGGTGGTACTTGAATTGCTTAAAAGTTATTCCCCCACCACACCTAGCAATCAAAGTCTCATCTTGATAGGATCAGCTGTTCCAGAGATACGGTGCACCTGTTAGAAAAAACAAAAGACGGTCTATGGTACCCGGATAGCTTAAAAACCAATTCCCCCATTACACTTAACAATCAAAACCGCATCTCGATAGGATTAGAGTTTCCTGAGATACAGGATATCTGTGAAAAAAAAACAAAGGACTCTCGATGGTCTGAAAACCATTCCCCTACCGCACCTAACAACCAAAGTCCCATCGCGATAGGACTAACTATTCCTGAGATAGTAAAGAGTATCCGGCAAATCAGAAAATCTCTCTCTCTCTCTCTCTCTCTCTCTCTCTCTCTCGGCTAACGCGGTGGTCCTGTACACCACTTCTAGAGCCTTGCTTGCGTTTGTTTGCAGACATGTACTTGGTCCTACAACACGATAACATCGGTGGCTGAAGGTCTGGCTTTGCCCAACTCCGACTACAGGGCATCTGTCAAAAAAACAAAACACGATCGGTGTATCACGGATCCTTTTAAAGTCGTTTTCTCATCACACATAACCGTTAAGATTCCATCTCGATAGAACCAGCCGATTCACAGATGCAGGACATCTGTCAAAAAAAAACAAAAGATGATCGTGGTGTCTAGATTGTATAAATGCGCTTCCCCCACTACACC
Source organism: Ignelater luminosus (assembly GCA_011009095.1). Lineage (NCBI taxonomy): Eukaryota > Metazoa > Arthropoda > Insecta > Coleoptera > Elateridae > Ignelater > Ignelater luminosus. Next base: position 243,600 of record VTPC01000584.1, read on the forward strand.
TAACTATCGAAATAAATCTCATTTCGATATCACAAGCCGATTCTGAAATACAGGATATCTGCCAGAAAAAGGCAAATGTTTCTGGGTGGTGCGCAGCTCGTTTGAAAGACATTTCCCCACCACATCTAGCAACCAAAGTCTCATCTCGATAGAACCAGCCGATTCTGAGATACAGGACATCTGTCGAAAAAACAAAAGATGGTCGGTCCCGATCGCTTCTTCTGAAAGGCATTGCCGCACTATACCTAAGGGTCCAAGTATCTCTATAGAACCAGCTGTTCCTAAGATACAGAATACCTGTAATAGAAAAACAAACGAAGGTCGATCCTGCACATCTTCTGAAATTCATTCCTTCACCACACCTAACAATCGAAGTCCCATTTTTATACGACTAACCGTTCTATTCTTAAAGAGACTAGTGCAGGTAGACTCCGATCCTCTTTCGTTTTTCCGCCCCCCATCCCGCCGTTTCTGGAGAGTGTTTCTTACAGCCCGGCTCGACTGGAAGTAAACTTGACCCGGCCTGAAAACAAACCGGTAACTTCTTGATCGACCCAAAAAGCCCGACAAACGCGAATGGCCCAACAAACCCGGGAAGCTTGGAAGGCCCGAGAGACCCGACAGGCCTCTAATTATAATCCTGGTGCGGACAACCTTCCATTGTTTTTCCGTTAAAGTATTCTGCAAAATCGTTCGTCCTGTGAATACCTACAAAAACGCTCCTATTGATCGTCAAATTTGTAAAAAAAACAAACGGAAAAGCTCTGCCGAAAACAATTCAAGGTAGAGGGGTAGAATTAGCATCTACGCTCTAAAAATGAATCAGAAAAAAAGTTGTCAAGATCGATCGGCAAATGTTCCGTATCCATTGGTTACTGCCGGGTGTATGATTGTTTATTGGTGATTAATGACGAGTCGCATATCTGGTCATTCGTCTTGACGTATAGAATCTGAAAATGGGAATGGCGTGTATACAGAGTGCTTTGTAAGAAATTCGGGCATTTTAGTTTTTTTTCTAATCAAATAACTTAAATATTCTCTTTATACTATTTTATCTACTCCGCAAGTATTTAAATGTATCAAAATGAATCCCTTATACCGAGTTACGGGCTGCTGTGATTGTGAAACGCTTTGTTTTGGTCTTCTTTTCACTTTTTAGTTTCTGATCTAAAAGGTTGTTCCGTTTTTCATTCATTTTAATTTTTTTAAAAGGTTATTCCCCACTAACGTTCACACTGGTTTCTGTTCAAAGGTTAATCCCCAATAGGATTTTACTAAATTGACGTTAGCATAACCTATAATTCACCGGTTATGCCAAAACAAATTACTAACGGCAAGTTGCGAAAAAGTTTCGATTCCTCTTTGTCTTACGCGTGTTGATCTGAATATGCCCATCCTTGTTCCACTTCAAGGAGTTTACATCTTAACAAATTTCATGTGTGTGCCATAGGTTAATATTAATATTTTTTTTATTTATTGGATGAGAAACATGAGATTTTGCCTTTTTGCAGATGTAGGTAACCTGCAGTATTGGTGTATATCACTTTTGTACTTAATAATCAAAATGAATTTTAAAAAAATCGATCAAGGATGAAAAATGGTTTGTAATTGATAAGAAAGAATTAGATATGTTTGTTTTATTTCAAAGCACACTAATTATACCCGAAGGAATTATTTGTAGACACCCTGTATAGTTGTATTTCAGTTTGAACCATCGATACCACCTAGATTGGATTGAATCGGCTTGATTGTGTGTCTCGCGCATTCTCTATTAATTTTATAATAAGCGAAATCTGTTTTTTAAATAGCAAATTGCCCCAAACCCTGGACATTCCTTTATTAATAATAAAATAACGAGATAAACGATGCCATTAATTGTATTACGTTTAAAATAAATATTTGAAGTAATAAATTGTTTTCTGCTAAGTGCAAGCAGATCAATATTTTTCTTTCTTTTAATAATCACAAGATAACATTTGATAAAAATGATTACTTATCAGTTTTATGGTCTATCTAGTACGGCAGCAAACAATTTGATAGTGGTCGTTAACAGTTGTTAACGTGTACTGTGAGTTAGGCGTGGTGGTGTTTACCCTAAGAGTATAGTCATCAGATAGGTATTTAATTCAAGCATTTTATATTCTTTACACGTTTCAGCTTTTATTTCGAGTACTACGTGTGCATATCAAGTGTCTCAATTTTTTTAATTTTATATAAATTAGATAATTCTTCTTTCATTTAAATCATTTTCGGAAAAATCAAGTATGCCATATCAATAATATTTCAAGGAAAAAATCAGTGAAGTACATGCAATCAGTTCTGAATTTTTCTCAAGTAAGAAGTAATTTAATAATAAATCCATCACCTTGAATTAGATAACATCATATTATGTCTTTATCAAAATCAATAGCAATTGTTCTTTATTCCATTCTCTCGTCAATACTAGGAAAAATTACATAATCGGACGATAACAAGAGTGTGCTATTTCGATAAACTCGAAAAACCGTAACAAATTTAAGATCCTTAATTGCTTTAATTTGTTAAAAATGAAGGTAATTTAATTCTGTGAACCTTTACTAGGTAAAATGTTGTTAGCAAATACCAGACAAATCACTAACATTCTCTACCAGAAAAAAAGTCAAACTTGAAACGGTTATAGTAGGTTATATGGCAGTGGCGTATCAACTTGAGCTTGGATTCTTTTTTGGTTTCATGTTTGAAACGAAATCTTTCTTTTATAAATCTTTATTTATCGGTTATTTTGGTTTATTTTATTATTAAAATAAAAGACATTCTGGTTGTTCTTCCCCAATCCATTTTGGATTTTCTTAGGGGCAGATGGCACATATCGCCGCTCACCGGCACTTCTCATCTTAAACGATTTCTCTGATCGTTTAAATGTTTGCTTTTATTTGGTCTTGTTTTAACATTTATGTTTCAGTTTAACTTCTTCGCAAGCTTTAAAAAGCAATATATAAACGGAAAACAAGTCTTTTCTGAACAGTCCCATCGATGCAAATAAAACAAGATAAACTCGAGTAAAAGCATCCCAGGTCTTGTGACTGCGGTAGATAGAGATGCTTATCAGGAAAGCCAACGGGGTGTTCTTTAAGATGTCTTCCAGCTTTGTAGGTTCTCGGAATTAAAAAGAAAAATTACGGGAGGGTGTCTGATTTCGTTTTCGAGCCTTCAAACATGATGGGGTTGTTAAGATGTTGAGCAGAGTAGAGACTTGCACGGGTCGTGCTTTTTTAGTCGAGCCTTTGCGCGGCCTCATTTTAAAAGCTTATAGGGCTTTACGGGCCTACGTGGCGAGTCTCGGGCTGTTCAGGACTGTCGGACCATTCGGGCCTGTTGGGTCGCACTTTTTGGCCTTGTCGGGCTGTTCGGGCTTGTCCGACCTGTCGAGCTTATCGAGTTTCTACTGATGCAAAGTAAACCGGACCAAGATCTTTTTCGTACTGACCCGGACAAGTTATTTTTGTACTGAACCGCACTGACTTCGACAGGCGTTATTTTCGCACTGACCCGGACAAGCATTATTTTCATACTGACCCAAAGCGGGGGAGTTTAGGTCAGGTCGGGCCTCAGTTTAAAAATCTATCGGGCTTTCCAGGCCTATGTCTGCATCGTTGGTGCTATTGGGTCGTTTAAACTCGTCGGGCCTTTCCAACCTGTCAGGACTCTCGGGTCTCTCCAACCTGTCAGGGCTCCTGCAGATAGCTCACTTTTTGGTGAAATCTTTTCGTGGAATGCAGATTCAAGGAGTAGAAGCAGGGGAAAGCTTTTATATCAAGAAGATTATCGGGACACCTCTTCAATTTTGTTTGTTAGCTTAGGATGACTTTTTAGGTAACTAGGTCACGGTGGAACAGAGGCAAATGCGAATACTCCAGAAATGCAGGTGGACAGACATCATGTTGACCAAATCTGGCTTTTGGGTTCGAAATCAGGTTTTTTAGGGAGCTATAGATACTGAAAACCAACGGTAGCGGTTGTCGACTCGAACCAGGGGGCAGCGAAGACTTGAGGGACGGTGGACGTTGGTTTAGTACAAATGCTCAGCTCATAAGCTAAAATCTAGTCGCCTATTTACTTACCATGTGTCTTAGCACGCGTATGAGGTTGTATCTTCGAGTAAAGTCTCATCTGTAAAATATTAGAACATTCCTCAGTAGAGCTTGGTTCAAATACTGACTATGAATATGAACATCAGCTAGTTCGGAACTTTATCCTGCATCAACATGATTCTCTAGGGAAGTCAAGAACAATGTCCATATTTATGAACCACGTTACAGTTATCAGGGCCCAGAGCTTCTTAGGATGACATCCACAAATAATTAATTTCGCATAGTATGTCAGTATCTTGCATTCCTTTACGTTTAAAAGAAATTGTTGGGAAGATTTGATGAGTACTACTCTGGACTTCGTTCGATGCTTTTTTTATGTCATTCTAACAAACTACAAGCAGTGATATTATTTTTATTATAATTATAAATTATCAGTAGCTCCGAAGTCGCATCTGGCTATTACGTTAACAGCTCTATAACTCGATCATAATAATTTATAACCTCTCTAACCATGTTATTATATTATTAATCTGACTATAATTTACGTTATAAAGACGTGCAATCTTTACTTTGCTATCAATCTTCTTTTGTCTAGTAAATTTCAAAAGCTGATTCTCTAATAAAAAGTAAGGTTAAGTCATCTTGATTTTAATTTAATATAATAATAAAATTTAATAATAATAATAATAATAATAATAAATACGAAGGATCTTCACATTGTAAATAATATAAATTGTGGCCTTCCAAATGAAAAATATTTCAACATAACTATTCTATAAAGTACTTGCAAAACACAAAAAATTATTTTATCGCAAACGTTTCAAAATACCCACTCATTATCTCTAATCTAATTAATAGAATAAAGATGTAATAATTGATAAAATTGCACGATTTTTATTATATTATATAGGAGAATGATTATCAGTCGAGCATAACTGCTGCCGAGTCATTATTGGCTTATGGTTTATCTTCGGATCGAGATTTTTAAACACTAATTAGTAATTACTTATTAATGATACGTACACATTATAAATAATTAAAACCTAATGAAATCAATACTGATAATTATTTACTACCTTATAAATTAATTAAAGAATAAAATTTTAATAATTTTAGCTTCAATTCCATATTTTTGTTAGATTTTATAATTAGACGGTTTTGAAACGTCAAATCGAGCAATTTGAGGTTAGAATTTGTGAATTTGAATTTTGTTTTTTTTTAATGTTTACCAACTTATGAAAAAATTTAATCAAAGATTTTTAATTGACAGTTAAATAACCTAAATTCCTTTTTTTAAGTTGATGTAATACTCAAAAGCAAAAAAATTGAGCATAAAATTAAATATTTTTTTGAAGTTATCATTAATTTAAGTCCTAAATTACTTTTATAAATACCATACAAGACTATTTTAGGTTTGAGTTTTTTCTATAAATCGAACGTAGCGCCATCTGTTGTAAAATATTTCTGAATTTGAAAAATGCGCGGTTCAAAGTTATTATGAAGAATCTTTTTCCATAAGAAATGAAATTACAGCTTTTAGTTTATAAACGTAACAGGAAATACTCTACATTTTCCTTGAATTTAAACAAACTACTCATATTACCTTATGGGTCATGCAGGTATTTCATTGCATTACTAATCCTAATTGAAACATAAAACTATTGCTATTGCTATTGTTATTGTTATTCAAACCATTTATGATTAATAATACATCAGTCAGAAGCTAGAAATACACTATTTTAAGATGTCAGGAATAAGTTTAATCAACCATAACCTAACTTTGTTTTAACACAGATATTACTTGAGTATAACTCAGAAAAGTGATATTTATTACAATTAAACACTCCCCTATTTGTATTTCATTTATTTACTTTTTAATACGTAACACTTATAAATTATCTAAATCCATAATAACACAAAAAATGAGGTTACGGTTAAGTTCTATCTCACTGTTATTTTTATTTCAGAAAAATAATTAACATTTGGAGGAAACGCTGAATGAAGCCACTACTTCTATCTTGATTTCTTCATTAATCAGTAAGTTTTTCTTTTCATAAGAAATCTGATTGTTTCTAATTAGCTCTTAATCCACAGTAATCATCCAAGCAATATAAAATGGAAACCCATCTTCAGCACAGAGATAGAGTAGGTGTGGCCGATGCTGTTTTATTAGAAGATTACACTAACGAAACGGCTTTTGTAGATAATTTAGAAAAAAGATTCAATGAAAACCTAATATATGTAAGTAACCATTTATCATTTATCGTATTGAATTTATCCATTTTTAATATTTCTTTAGACTTACATTGGGCCAGTATTAGTATCGGTAAATCCATACAAAGATATCCACATATATGGGCCAGAATACATTGAAGAATATGAAAATAAGCATTTTTTTGAAGTTCCTCCACATGTGTAAGTCTCCAGGGTTATTGAATTCTTATAAAAATATAATTCTTGTTATTTTCAGTTTTGCCCTCACAGACACGGCTTATCGATCACTTAAAGAAGAGAATCGAGAACAGTGCATCCTAATAGCAGGTAAAGTTGTCAGCACTTTTAAAATCTGCCGTTGACCTAAATGTTTCTGTTCTTATAGGAGAATCTGGAGCTGGTAAAACTGAAGCATCTAAAAAAGTATTGCAATATGTAGCAGCTGTAACAGAGCACAGAGGTGCAGTAGAGAAAGTTAAAGATAAGCTTCTTCACTCCAATCCATTATTGGAAGCGTTTGGTAATGCTAAAACTAACAGAAATGATAATTCGAGTCGTTTTGGAAAATATATGGATATCCAGTTTGATTTTCAAGTATGTTAACTCCATTTATAAAAAATGATTTGAATCATTGATCGTTTCTGTTACTTAACAGGGTCTTCCAGTTGGTGGAAATATTTTGAATTATCTATTAGAAAAGTCTCGTGTTATTAACCAAGCACCTGGTGAAAGGAATTTTCATATTTTTTATCAACTTTTAGCTGGTGCCAGTGATAGTGAATTGGATGAATTGTGTTTAAAAAGAAATCTGAGTCTTTATTATTATTTGAGTCACGGGGTGAGAATTATGTTATTTATATATTATAGATTAATAAATGGAAATTATTGTTTGCAGGGAAAATCAAATGGAAATAATCTGGATGATAAAAAAGCTTATGATGAGGTTAAAAAGGGGATAGCCACTTTGGAATTTAGCGAGTTGGAACAGAAAGAGATGTTTTCTATTGTTGCCAGTGTGCTTCATATGGGTAACGTTGGGTTTACAGAAGAAGAAGGAAAAGCTCAGATTTCGAAAGCAGAGGCCTTAGAAGCAATTTGCAAAGTATGATTGAATAATACTTACTGATAAGTATGATAAACTGCAAGAAAAACATTACATTGATGTAAAGATATACGATTAAATTCAGTTATTGCTCAAGAATGATATATTATGCACATTAATGACAGTAATGAAAATGATATAACCTTAAAAAATAATTTGACGTTTTTAAATTTGAATTTGTTTTGTACAGATGGCGCTTTGTGCAACCAATAGAATTCGTGTATTTTTGGCGCTCTTTTTAAATTTATCAATATTTTATCACGAAATAATCTAATAATGTGATCCTATTTTTGTTAAATTTTTCATTAGTTTAGTTCAGATAGACAATTAATGCATAAATACTTTAAATTTACAGTTAATTGGAGTAAGTGAAAGTCAATTAGCAAAAGCCTTAACCCACCGAACAATAACAGCCCATGGTGATGTCGTCACCTCGCCTTTAAATCGTGAACTGGCAGTATATGCACGAGATGCTTTAGCTAAAGCAATTTACGATCGACTATTCACATGGTTGGTTCAGAGATTAAACCGTTCACTACAATCTGAGGATGCCCGCAAATATAAAGCAATGGGAATTTTGGATATTTATGGTTTTGAAATATTCCAAAAGAACAGGTAATCTGATAAAAATTCTTTTTTTCAGTTTATGTTTATCGTTGGAATTTTAGTTTTGAACAGTTATGTATTAATTTCTGTAATGAGAAACTTCAGCAATTATTTATTGAGTTGACTTTGAAATCGGAACAAGAAGAATATTTGAAGGAAGGTATCGAATGGCAAAATGTTGACTATTTTGATAATAAAGTTATCTGTGATCTCATTGAAGAAAAGCATAAAGGTATCTAAGCTTATCTTATTTTAATGCAATAAGAAAAATCATAATTTCTAGGCATAATATCGGTGATGGATGAAGAGTGTCTTCGACCAGGGGAGCCAACCGATGTTACAATGTTAGCAAAAATGAACAAAAACTTTAAAATACACAAACACTACATTAGTCATGAAAAAGCTGACACGAAAACGCAAAAGACAATGGGACGTGATGTAAGGAATTTTAACTTTTTTTCTCAAATCGTTTTTGATTGATTGTATCTGTAGGAATTTCGTCTAGTCCATTATGCTGGCGATGTTACTTACAACATTAACGGCTTCTTAGAGAAGAATAACGATTTGCTATTTCGTGATCTCAAAGAAGCAATGTGCAATAGCACAAATGAAATCATGAAATCGATCTTTCCAGCTAAAGAACGTGAAAGCATGAAACGACCTGAGACTGCCATAACGCAATTTAGAACATCTTTAAATAATCTTATGGATATTTTGATGGATAAGGAACCATCTTATATTCGTTGTATAAAACCAAACGATGTCAAAAAAGCAGGTACAATAATAATTATTGTATATCTGTGTACTCAAGATTTTAATTCCTACTCGTTTTAGCTGTTTTTGATGAAACCTTAGTAAGACATCAAGTAAAATACCTTGGTTTAATGGAAAACTTAAGAGTACGCCGTGCTGGATTTGCATATCGCCGTTTGTATGAAAGGTTCTTGCAACGTTACAAAAGTTTATGCAATGCTACCTGGCCAAAATGGCATGGAAGCCCTCGAGAAGGTGTTCAAACTCTGGTTAATGCACTTGGTTATGAAAAAGATGAATACAGAATGGGAAAGTAGGTTTTACTTTTTGATTAATTTCGATCTTTGAGATTAACACTCATTTCAGAACAAAGATTTTCATTCGTTTTCCAAAAACACTTTTCCAAACTGAAGATGCATTCCAGTTGAAAAAACATGAACTTGCCTCGAAAATTCAAGCAACCTATAAGTCAGTTCTCCAAAGAAGGAAATATTTAAAAACGAAACAATCTGCAATTGTTATTCAAAAATGGGTAAGGCGATATCAAGCACAAAAATTAGCTGAACAAAGAAGAAAAGCTGCATTTACTATAACTAGGTAAATTTGATTAGACTCTTCTTTATGTGTTATTCTGTTAAATAATGATTTGTTTTTTGTTATGAATAGATTAATTAAAGGATTCTTAACTCGTAATGGACCCGTCACTGAAATAAACAAAGCATTCATTGAATTGGCCAAAGCTGAATGGTTGATAAGATTATCAAAGTCTCTACCACAGAATATATTAAACAGAAGATGGCCACCATGTCCACACGCATGCCAAGAAGCATCTGCGTTACTAGAACGCTATTATGGGGCTCACATGTCGAGAGTGTATCGTTATAAACTTAAGCCAGAAAAGAAGGAACAATTGGAATTGAAAGTGTTGGCAGAAAGTTTGTTTAAAAGTATGTAGGAAGGTAATTAGTCTTGCAGATTTTTAATACTTTCTATTTATAGATAAGAAGAAGATTTATCCAAGGAGTATATCGACATGGTTCGTAAATAATCGAGTACCGAAAGAACAACAAGGAATTTTGAGCGATTTTATTGCTAGTACAATTGCTCCAACTGGAGAAAAAGAAAAGGTAGAATTTGTTAACAGATTATGATCTGCAAGGCGACTAGAATGTCTGATACTATAATGTTTTTGCTTTTAGTATGTAACACCAGTAATGAAATACGATCGACATGGCTACAAACCCAGGGAAAGAGTTCTAGTAGTAACAAATAGAGCATTTTATTTGCTAGAAGTGACAAAATCAGTGAAACAGAAGCATCGTTTTCCACTTGACGTTGTTAGTTTGGTAGTTACAAGTGAAAATGATAAAGTTTTAATGATACGACTCCCAGAAGATCTTATGAAAAAAGATAAGGTAACAAACAAGCTTGATATGATTTCAAGTAATAAGTTAATCGCTTTTTGATGTTTTTAGGGTGATTTAATATTAGAAGTGCCACAATTAATTGAAGCCTTGACAAAAATTATCGATTTAACTAAAAAGCAACATATGCTATCCATTCTAGATCAAAAGACGTAAGAAATCATTGATATAAATTAGTTTCATCATTAAAATTTATCTTTTAGAATTGAACATCATATGAAGCAAGGTAAACATGGTGTTATTGAAATTACTACAGGTAATCCACAAAGTATACACAAAAGTAAAAGTGGACATTTACTTATTGTAAGTTTATTGGTAAAATAAAATTAGCTTAATTTAGTTAACAATATTTTTCTGTTACAGGTGGCTTCACCATAAATAAACTAGAATCAATTGTTTCTTAATTTTTAATATTTGTTTTTAATTGTATATGCATGTATGTATACGTGCCTTATCATATATCAAACGAGTACCTACGTACAATAGAATAAAAATAATAACTACTGCCCTTTACAGTAATTTATAACAATTATTAAGCAACAATCCTACTGTTATTAAGTTCTACCTGTGTGTCCCTCTTATATTCCAATCTAAAGTGCCATTTATTACTTTTTAGCTCCCCACGTTTTATGCTTCTTTACTACTACTGTTAGGTATAATATGCTTGTTTTAGTGTAAAAATATTATATTTATAATATAAATAAAACAAATTTAATTTTGATTATGAATTTTCATTAATAGCTTTAGCTTCTTTACCACTGTGAACTAGCATATGCCTTTCCAAATATCCTTTCTTCTTGTATTTATTATTACAAATCTTACATTCAAAACATTTCTCATCACTATGAGTTAACATGTGCCTCTGCACATTGCTACTCACTGTGGATTTATAACTACATATTTTACACTCGAAAGGTTTCTCACTACTATGAGTCAACATGTGCCTTTTCAAATCTCCTTTTTTAATGTATTTACAATTACAAAGTTTACATTCAAAACGTCTTTCACCACTATGTACAAACATGTGATTTCTTAAATTATAATTTGACTTTGTTTTATAATTACAAATGTTACACTCAAATGGCTTTTCGCCAGTATGAACTAGCAAATGTCTATTCAAATCATTTTTCTGGGTAAATTTATAGTTGCATGTGTTACATTCAAAAGGCTTCTCTCCACTATGAATTAGTAGATGTCTCTTTAAATGCTTTTTGAGAGTAAATGTAAAGCGACATACTTCACATTCAAACGGCTTTTCTCCAGTGTGATACAGTACATGTTCCTTTAAATACTTTTTATGGGCAAACCTAGACTGGCATATGTCGCACACAAAGGGTCTCTCACCACCATGAATTAGCATATGTGCATTTAAATTACTTTTCACAGAACATTTATAACCACACGTCTTGCACTGAAAAGGTTTCTCACCACTATGAATTCGCATATGCATTTGCAGATTACTTTTTTGCGTGCTTTTATAATCGCATATCTTACATTCAAAAGGCTTTTCACCACTATGAACTTGCAGATGTGTCTTTAATTTGTCTTTCCTAGCAAATTTATAACCACATATATTGCATTCAAAAAAGTTTTTGTCGCATTTAACCTGTAAGTGTGTTTGTAAGTCTTCTCTTTGTTTAATGTTGCACTCAGATGATTCCTCTGTTTGAGATTCCATTTTAACATGTATTTGATCTTCAGTCTTCTTTATATCTACGGAAGGCAAAATTAGTTTGATATAAATGTAAATGAAAATGTTATTCGTTACCCTCCAATGAAAAAGACTGTTCATGAGTGTGAAGCGTTAAGAATGGAGTTACACATGCTTTATTTTCTGCCATTTCTAGACTCATAACTCAATTTGATTTTTTATATTAATTTTAAACCTCAAAGGTAAATATACTGCTTGTGAAGGCAGAACGTTACAAGGAACAAGAAACCCAATTACCACAGCACCGCACCGCTTATTATCAATCTGAACGCGTTTTTACACCTATAAACATGAGAAAAAAAGCTATTTGTTTAAAAATCAAATTAAAAACCTAAACCCGAACTGTACATACAGCGTCGGCTGATTTGTGTTTAGGGTGCAGAGCCGCAGACACGCAGGCGTAGGTGAAGGGTATAAATATCCGATGGCGGTATATGGCGAACATTTAAATTCGAATTGTGAATTAAGAATCATATGGTCTTTCTTCAAACATAACTAAAAATATAGACTTAGATGATATCCAATAAGAACTGTTCCGATATACGGTGTGTTTATTCAAACATGGCCAACCTGTGTCTTCGTTAATATTCGTGATGGAGCAAAAAACTTTGAATAATAAATGAATGACACTAATCAGTGAACTAGATTGTAAATGTAAAAATCTGTTCGTTTATGTTGTGCTTTAAACTCGGAGTGCACCGCTTGTTGTAAAAGCTGTTCGTTTTTGCGACTGAATGAAAAGAGTGCGCTATTGTAGTGTTCGTTTTTTATACAATACAGAATGAAAGGTACACACCCTTAATGCACTGACTGAAAAGTTGTGTGTGTGTTGCCAAATTTGGAAACATTCAACACAATTTTTCCTTCATTTTTATACATTTAAATTCATCTGAGCAATAAGTTTTTGTACACAAATGTGACAAATCTGTATAAATTAATCTGCGGAAAAATTTTATTTTCATTTGACAACCCCGCGCAGAAGAAACAAAAAACAAAATACGCGTATTATAACTTCAATTCTCAATTGTTACAATTGTGTTAATTAAACAAATATACCCTACTTTAGTTTTGTAACTCGGTAGTCTGATGCAAATTTAAATTAATTAAAATCATTGTTGAGGTTACATTTACAACTTTATTTGTTTACATTCTATGACTCCCGATGATACGCCATTTCGTTTTTTTTTTTTAGCTTGATAAATTCTGTTTACTGATGCATCACGTGATCATTTGCTCTACTCGCAACGCTTCAACTCCAAGGCAGAAAATTAAAAAAATGTATAAATATTATAATTTCTAACCTATAAATGTCAACAATTGTATACGAGATGGGCCGAACAGTGATGTGCGTGTCAACAATGTCGACGTCAACAATTCATTGTTGACACGTCAACAATAAGAATTGTTGACATGACCTTACTGATGACAACTATGTCGACTATGTCAACAATGTCAACAATTTAGACATTATGAATGCACATGCGCAAAGCTGTTAAACTTGATTTTTCCTTTATTATTTAAATCTTAAATAGTTTATTACAATAATTTTTTCACGTTCGTTAAAAAAAGTGCAACATTTTTCATTAATTTTCGTTTATAAAGGATGCGTTTGTTTCATCGCGATAGAAGCGTGAAAAAAAGTGCCATAACGGTTCATTTTTTCACGCATTCGAGTGAAAAAAAGTATCGTAACGTGTCATTTTTTAACGCAAAATATTTAAACACATAGGAGGCTGCCGTTGTTATGATACACACTGGCATTTGTCAGAAATTAGAACGCATCGATGTGACGCGTCGAGAAAGCTGTTATTGAAGTAGGTAGTTCTTGATTTTTATTACGAACGTGAAAAAAGTTTTGTATGCAATTTGTGAGTAAAGTTACTTTTTTCACTCGGCGGATTTGCGCACTCGCCTACGGCTCGTGCGGCAAACTGTCCTTCTCGTGAAAAAAAGATACACTTTACTCACTTGTTGCATAAATAACTATTTTATTTGACTTAAAGTATGTGAGGACAAATATTGTGAGATGCTTAAGTACGTTCAAGTCTAATGCTAGGATGTTGTTCATCATGTTAGCATTTATTTTTTCAATTAATAAAATCTTTTGCATTAAGATACCTATGTATACTAACTGTCACATTGCTAGAATTGTCGCCACCACAGTTTATACCTTACAGAATCAGTTGGATCACTTCCCCTACATTTTGTCTTCCACTTCAAGAAACTCGCGGTCTATGCGCAGAGCACTATTTTCTGTCCAGAAGTAGAGGGATAAAAAACCTAACCTTAACCTTCAAAGAAATAATCTCATAAAAGATCGTATTATTTAAATGAAATCAACTTGCATATTCTGTAAGTGAATTAGTGAAATTGTTGAGTGTTAGTAAGTTACATTAGTTGCGAAATTTGAATATCAACTGCATATATAACCTCCCCTACAAGCGCGCGGTCTACAGTTTAGCGTGCGCAGACCAAAAACCAGGAACACGAAAGATCAAAAGAACCGCTCTGAGTGATCTAACTGATTCTGTAAGGTATAAACAGTGCCCCCACATATCCGAACTAAAAATCTTAGTATGGGCCTACGGAGCTGTGAGTCAACATACTTGTAATTTTACTGATTCCATGGAAATAAGAATA
>VTPC01000584.1:258896-296644 GCA_011009095.1 Ignelater luminosus
TTAAACGTATTAGTTAAATATATGACTAATTAATTAACACCAAACCAAAGAACAACAATAAACTAATGGGATTAGCACAATAAGCTAACAGGCTGCAGTGTACTGGAAATTGGATAGTTTCCAGGAAGAAAAAACCGAATAGATTTTGACGTAAACTTCAGTTAGCATATAAAGAAGAAAATTGAGGTTTATCTCCAGCCATGTCTTCATCAGAGTTTGAAATTCTTCATGAGAATTTAGATATTGCGGATATTTCCAAAGGAATCTGATTTTTGCATTAATAAAATATGTTGACAAAATTTTTCTGTTATTTTATTTTTTTGTAGCGAAAGCCTATATCCAAGATAATTCTATGTAGTAATATTCTAGATCCAGCATAGTTTACTTCTGTTTTAATGTGTTCTAGTAAGCTATTTAATGCACAAACTTAAAACAACAAATACAGAAAAATATAATGTATATTTGATGTTTGATCTTCATGGAAATTAACTTCGTAACACGAGCTAAATTACTCATGGTGAAGTCTACACAGTTTTCAGAAATGTAAGAAAAATGCTCCTGAAGGTAATATCCTTTACAAATGGAAATACACATGCTGGGGAATTTAACAGGGCTCAAAATCAGCACTTATACCATAAAGTCCTTTCTGTAATTCTTGCAAAAATGCATTATGCTTTAATTCAGGGAATTCCAAAAAAGTAAACTGTAACATAAGTAATTCGTAGTTGAAATTTAAGAAAAAAGAAGTATTCCATGATATTTGGTTCCAACCAGTAATTGGAGTGGATTACCAACGTGTCCTAACTATTCTAACAATATTATAAAAGAACTCTAGACCGACATCAAAGTGGGCGGCTGTTTTTGAATCCATTAAAGATACAAGAGTTAATAAACGAGCATTCAAGTGAACAGATTTAATGATTTGAAACTCATAACAAATAATTACAAACTATGACAGTTTAATACTAAATTAAAATTTCTAAGGTAAACTAATTTACAAAGAAATAGTATGTATTTCAAATCTGAAAAATAATGTTATTTGATACAATTCATTATTAAATTTAATAAAAATAGTGTCATCCCTGGTTCACGTGTATAGTATGACTTAAGATGATTAAATCATTTATGTAGGAGTTGAACAGCATCCTCATCTACGGTATCTCTACATCTTGTTTCCAAAATCTTGCCAAATATCAATTTTATAACAACCAACTCTTATTTATAACATAGCACTTGAAATTTTACTTGTATTGAAAGTGCAGCAGGTATAAGATCCACAATAGCAAACCATTTGCGAATATTATCATAACTCATCCCTTTTTTGATCACTATGGATTAGCATGTGCTTTTTGAGATTGCATTTCACTGTACATTTATAACCACATATAGTACATTGAAATGGTTTCTCCCCGCTATGACTACGCATATGGGTTTGCAAACTGTTTCTTTGCTTGAATCTATAACAACATATTTCACATTCAAAAGGTCTTTCATCACTATGTACAAGCATGTGCCTTTTTAAATAATGTGTCGATTTCACTTTAAAATTACACAACTTACATTCGAAAGGTTTTTCTTCACTATGGACTAGCAAGTGTCTGTTTAAATCACTTTTCCGAACGAATTTATAGTTACACATTTTACATTCAAAAGCTTTTTCTCCACTATGAATTAGTATATGTTTTTTTAAACGGCTTTTCTGTGTAAATCTAAAATAACATATTTTACATTCAAAAGGTCTTTCTGCATTAAGTTTTTCTGCCAGAGGCTTTTCTATTTTACTTTTCTGTCCACTATGAGTTAAAATATGTCTATTTAAATTGTGTTTCTGAGTAAATCTAAAATGGCATATTTTACATTCCAAAGGTTTCCCTCTATTATGAGTTAGTATGTGCTTCATTAAACTACTTTTACATATGCATTTATAACTGCACATTTTACAATGAAAGGGTTTTTCACCACCGTGAGTTAAGACATGTCTGTGTAAAGTAGCTTTTTGCGCGCTTCTATAACCACATAGTTTACATTCAAAAGGCTTCTCACCACTATGAGTCAACATGTGGCTTTTTATGGTGCCTTGCTGTGTGCATTTATAACTACATACGTAACATTCAAAGGGCTTCTCACCACTGTGAATACGCATATGAACTTGTAAATTGCTTTTCTGTTTAAATCTAACATTACATATTTTACATTGAAAAGGTTTTTCATCACTATGTACAATCATATGCTTCTTTAGGTAGCTTTCTGTTTTTACTTGATAATTACACATATTGCATTGAAAAGGTTTTTCTTCACTATGAATCAGTAAATGTCTACTCAAATCACTTTTGCGAAATGATTTATAGTTGCACATTTTGCACTGAAAATTCTTCTCTCCTCCATGAATTAGTAAATGCTCCTTCAAATTCTTTTTTTGGGTAAATTTAACCTGACATATTTCACATTCAAAAGGTTTTTCTCCACTATGACTTAGCATATGCACGTTTAAATGATTTTTCTGTATAAATCTCCTATTGCATATCTTACACCCAAATGGTCTTTCACCACCATGAGTCAGCAAGTGTAATTTTAAACTACTTTTGACAGTACACTTATAACTACACACCTCACAACGAAAAGGTTTTTCACCACTATGAGTTCGCATATGTATCTGAAGATTGCTTTTGAGCGTACTTTTATAACCACATATTTTACATTCAAAAACCTTTTCATCACTACGCTTTAGCCTGCTTTTTGTAGCAGATTTATAACCACATACAAAAGGGTTTGTCCCACATTGGATCTGTAAGTGTGTTTCTAAGTTTTCTTTTTGTTTAAATTCTGTATTGCACACGATGCATTTAAAAGATTCCTGTATTATTTGAAATTTCACTTCAGCACATGTTGGGTTTTCAGAAAGGCCTTCCATACCTATGTAGAATAAAATTAGCTGGGTGGTAAATATAAATATGAAACGTCGTTACCATTTGGTGAAGAAGGCTGTTCGTGCTTAGTTATACAAGCTTTAATATCGTCTGTCATTTTTTTACTGTCTTATTCAGGTCTTAAATCCAACAATATTATTCAAGTCAAGTTGTAAATAGCTGCGAAGTGGCAAATCGGCGAAGTTTTAGCAGGATTAACTTTTACATCTCGAAAATGCACTATATTAACCAACCTTTTAAACGACAACCTAACCCACCTAACCCATAACAAAGAAATCGCGGGAAATTTAAACCATCTTGCAAATTATTAATCTACAGTATGCCCATTTTTGGGAATAGGCAACACGTCTTACAACTCAGAGATATCTTTGTGTAATTGCAGATTTTAAAAACAAAATGGATCATGTTTGTATAGTTTGTTTTCTATATGTCAATGTCAAAATTCCTCAATTTATGCTGGTTAGAAATAAGATTTGTATTTTTACAAACACAACAATAAGAGTAATTATAAATTATTATAAAACCTTAAAAATTTATTAATAAACAAGAAAGCTTATTTAACAAAAAGAAAGTAAACAAAATGAACAGGTTTGTACAGGAAATATAACCAAACAAATGTCAAACAGTTGACTTTTGTCATTTTTTAAATTCACAGCAAACTGTGGTTCAATTAACAATGGTCGAACTTTTTAAAAAAATGTCGGCTCTGAATTGTAAGACGTGTTGCCTATTATATTTATCGCAATTTCAAGTAATTGCTAGTGCTAAGACTAATACAAAACTAAACTTTTATTTTAAAATAATTCTTAACATTACTTCTGTTTGTTAGATACAATAACTATTGTAAGTTTCAAAGATCAAAGATCTTGACAAATAATTAAATAATAATCATCAGGCATGGAGTTTACTAGTGTTTGACTTGACCAATGCGTTTAAAACGTTGACAATTCTTTGACTTAATAAACTCTGTTTTATACAACAAACCAGATATATATTAATACTTCCAGCTACTTGCAGTTTTTATGTAGGACTTACACAGAGCATTACCTCTGAAGCAATAGGTACTTACCCCAGGAAGAGCTAATACCACATTCTTCCAATACAGAACAAGACGACATCGTAAAAAATTACATGACAAGATCGATTTTTAGAACTATTTGAAAAATTAGTTCGAGTCTGTTGGTTCTGTCGGGCTGTTTGGGTCTCTCGGACCTATAGTATTTATTGAACTGTTCGGGTCTCTCGGGCCTATTGGCCTATTCGGACTGTTTGGGTCTCTCAGACCTATCGGCCCGTTCGAGTCTGTTGTTTAGAACTCTCGGGCTGTTTGAGTCTCTCGGGCCTATCGGCCCGTTCAGGCTGTTTAGGTCTTTTGGACCTGTAGGGCTGTTCGGCTTTGTTGGCCTTGTCGGGCCGTATAGGACTGTCGAGCTGTTTGGGTCGCTCGGGCCTGTTGGGCTTTCCTGGTCGTTATTTTTGTACTGCACAGAACCGCGATCTTTTTCCTACTAACTCTGACGGACCATTCTCGTACTGAACCGCACCGGAGGATTTTCGTACTGACGCGGAAAAACATTATTTTCATACTGAACCAAAGTGGAGGATTTTCACACTGCATTGATCCGAGATCTTTTTCATACTGATTCAGACAGGCGTAATTTTCATACGGACCCGAATAAGCATTATATTTTCACACTGAACCGAAGAGGAGGTTTTCTGTACTACACCGTAGGACGGGTTCCTTGATTGGGTCTTTGCGCTGCCCTGTCCAAAGCTTGGACCTCTGTTTACAAATTTTATTGGGCTTTTCCAGAGTTCAGCGTTGCCTGGAAAACAGGGAAATTCTGAAAAAGTCAGGGAAGAAGTTAAGTAGAGAAAAAGTGATGGAAATATCATGGAATTAGGGAAATATGAATAAAAGTCAGGGAATTCAATGATTTTGTTTGGAATTTCTAATAACAGCAAAAATACTGACGTCGTCAACAGGGCCGACTCAAGACGTTAGGTGTCTTAGGTGCAACCTGAGGGCGCCACTCGTTAAGGGGCGTAAAAGTAAAGTTTGTAAGGTTGCCATCTGGATGCTATTCCGCAAGAATCTTTCATAATGTCATTTTTGCAGCCTGAGGGGTGAGCTGCATGTTTGGTTTGGAACCCTAGGGAGATTCCCTCATGTCTGTTTCTGATAATCGATTAATCGAAATAATCGTGCTCGTGTACACTAGCTCAAAAAAAGAGAGTGGATAGGGCTATAACCATTTCTAAGGTATTTATAGTTGTATAAGCAACCCATTCTACAACATCGCCATTTCTTTCATGCCAAGACAGGTTCTCTGCAGGGCGCTTGCTTGAAAGTAATGGTGATGTTGTAGAATGGGTTGCTTATGCAACTGGCACTTAGCTCTGTCCATTCTCTTTTTTGGGAAAGTGCACATTTAATTTTTTTACAAGACATCTCTTCATTGCTATAAATAGTTACCCATTTTAATAAATACGTATGAATGATATTTTCAATTGCTATTGTGTGTAAATTTATGCTTGTATTTTATTCTTGTAAAGGTTTTCATTATTATTGTTCAAGTTCCTTTCACTATATGCAACGGTTTATATAAACTGATTAACATCATTCACATCAATGGAAGTAAAAAGTATCTTATATTAAAAATATATTTCCTTAAAATCGTTTATTGAACTTGAAAGAATTCTAAAAGCAAAATAGGAAAGATACAAAAAAAACGATCAAGAACGACTTTTAAGTGATCAGAATTAAATAAAGGTCGTATTAACAAGGGCGATGGTGGTGTAATGGTCAGCATAGTTGCCTTCCAAGCAGTTGATCCGGGTTCGATTCCCGGCCATCGCACTTTAATTTTAATTTTTTTTTGTCAATTTCTAAAATAATTAACATCAAATTTCTAAAATATAATTTTTATTATTTTATTTAATGGTAAAAAATAAATGTTCGAATAGGTTAATGTGTCTGATGGGTATTGCATATTGCACATATCGATAATTTGGATTTTTAAATAAATTTAAATACACCACTATGTAAATCATAAATCATTAGTTTTATTTAAACATAATATGAAAGATTTTATAATTGTGCAACCTTGTTCTATAAATTCCAAGAGAAGTTTTCTTATGTTGTTTTCCTTGGATAAGATTTTTATTGTAGTATATAACAATCACTAACAATTTATTATGTAAAGATTAGATTAAATTTTCCTTTCTTGTTGAATATTTATTATTGTAAATGGTCTGAATATTAATATTTTATACAATCAATAGATTGTAAAATAAGAAGTACGATTACAATCTTGGTTACAGCTGTTTCGCATTGTGGTAGGTACAGCTACTTTAAAAAATCTTTGTGCATGTTAGAAAGCAAATATCAAGTTGATATGTCACTGGTAAGTTATGCTTTAGTTTTTTATTTAGATGGACAAGTCAATTTTGTAAATATCATTCCACATGTTGCTTATGAAATTTATTATTAACAAACCCTACATCTAGATAATTACATTAACAACCAAATAAATTATAGCGTTATCTCTATCATTAAGTACTAGATGACTGCTGTGTAGCATTATGACTATGAGCAACAACAGCCTCTTCTGCTTTTGACAATTTCTTTGTACCTTCATACGCTCTTGATCGCATTTCTTCTTCAACAGCTTTATTTAATGCTTTCGTTAGATTCTGTTTAATTTTCTGTGATTCTTCAAGTTTCTTCTTTTTCGGCTGAATTGGACAATCTAGAATTATCATGTGTATAGTCTACTATTTTGACAAAAAATATAAATCAAGACTTACTTGCACGTTTGGATATTGCAGGACCTTTCTTCGCATCTTTCTTATTTTTAACATTTTTAGGTAATTGGGTTTTTACTTTTAATTTACCTTGTGGCATTTTTATGTGTTTATTTGTCTTCAGCACGTGCAAAAATTGTTAATAAAAATAAACATAACCTCACATATAATTTTATTTTTTTTTGACAACCCGTTGGTAGTTCTCACTGCCTTCTGTATTAGGTCAGTTGTCTCAGCATCACGGTAGTTCCTGTAAACTATACAATAGTAGTTCGGATAAATTGCAATCTACCAGGCAAACATTAATTTATTTAAAAACTTAATTGAACACTTTAACCAATTCGTTTATATTGAAGGTCAAAGAAAAATAATTAAATTGTGCGCCAACTTAAAAGTTTTATTATTTAGCATTATAATAAAATCCAGTTTACAATTATAAAATGAGTGGTGTAGTCTATCTACTTTACAATAATAAATTAAAAATTAACAATAAATGGGTGTATAAAGCCGTTTTTCAATATATAATAATGTTACGCTAAATATACTTATTGCACTTGATTATTATTTATAAAAATTATCGTTAGCAGTTTTCTTCTAAGTGTTCTTTTTTCCATTGAAGAGGGGCAAAATATAAAATAACAGTGCACTACTAATATTGCTAGAACTAAATCTACATAAAAATATGGCTTTTAAGCGCACTTGTAAAATGCTTCCGTCTATAAATCTGCGCTTCATTTTTACTTTTTTTTTCTTCATTTTTATTAAATATTAAAAAGTAGAAAAATCAAATTAGCATACAACATTGTAGTACAATATAAATGCGTCTAAAATTAATTTTACTAATCGTAAAGGTTATGTTTCGAATTAATAAGACAAAAAAGGTGGAAGATCTATAGTTTTTGTACTTATTTTATCAACTCTAAGAGAAGCAATAAATGAAGCATAAAGGAAGCAGAAAGTGTATGATAGTATTATGAATCAGCACCGTAATAAAGAACAAAAAAAATTAACAGAACTCTTTAACTTCATTAAAGCTTAACGACATGTAATGTTATGTATAAAAATTATTGTACACATCCAAAAAATTGTTTACATCATGGTTTTTTTTTTCTTTCGACAAAGACATGTACAACACAGATATATGGTAAAATATTTCTTCGTATAAAATCGCATGATAAAACATAGCAGCACCCAACACAAACGCAAGCTTTGATTAAATAGTTTATATACGCATAGACATAGATGGTAGATCCAGTACAAAAAAGTGTTTTACTTGCATTTATGTCAGTATGCCTTCATTATTAATCTACAACAAGTTACAACCCCAGTACAACCTCAGTATTTAATATAAGGATAAAACCACCATTTTACATATAAAACATTGTTTACATAGCACAGCGGCAATTACAATATTATTAATAATAATAGTATATGGCACGTGACAATAATAAAAAATACATTGAAATGTGTTTAAATAATTTTGAGGTTTATAATTATCCTCAATGTAAAGCTTCGCCTTTGTTTTTGTTTTTTTTTCATTCAAACTTAGCGATTTTTACTGAGTAAATATTTTCATTCTAATAAAAAGAATACACTAACTTGAAAGTAGTAAAATTTTTATAAACATTCCGATGGCTCCGTAATAGCATGAGTGTCACAGTTTAGATTATTTATAACAAAAACTTACCCGTTGCAATTTTGCTCTTTCGGTAACAATGATTTAAATTTTGCTACTTTCAAATCAGCTTTGTACATGTTATGATTCTTTGTTTTATTCACAAATTGTACAATAATTATTAAATTGTCAAAATGAGATGTACAATACACATACACTGAGGCCACTTAAAAAATATCTCCTACCTATGATGAAACAAACAATAGTAATGTCAGTCTGTGATGTATACATTTTATATGAATAATGCTTTAAAACGTGCTCAAAAGCTTTTTTCCAAATTTTATCATCATCGTTACAATTGTCGTAATCATTATTACTAAAACTATTATTTTAGGCACTGATTACTTTTCACAACATAAAGGTATATTTTTTTTTATATTTTAAAATCTGCAGCCTCGAGTGCAATCTATTATTGCATCAAACAAGCGAGCACTTTTTTTAAATTTATTTACTTGATTTCTTGTTTCGTCTAAAAATTGAGCTAAATGATGCCTAACTATTACAAAGCTATTCATCTACTTAAATATTAGGCACAATAAAATTATTCAACCTCGTCAGAAATTATTCCTTTACTGCGAACACAATACATATTTTATATTTCTTTTGTACATACAAGATGATTCATGAATTTAAGATCAGAGATATTTTTTTTAATAACAACTCCCTTATCTCATAATCGTAAACCAATGTGGTATCCTGTATGTACGTTTAGTACACAATGCTTTACTCTGGACCATTTCGTTTTTTTTCAATTATTAATAATCCATTGCAAAGTATGAAATTTGATTCTTTTAATGATGTCATGGAAAATAAATACTGCAAAAGCTTAACAAGGCGATAAAATCTAACTTACTTATTTTCTTGGTGTTTCTAAGACAATCTCATGTTTTGGCTAAAATTTTATGTTAGCCTTTTTGTTTATAAAGAAACTTGCTTAAAAGTATTTCTAAACAGGGCATTCATTTTTAACTTTCTTAACATGAATATCTTATTTATTTGAATAGTAAAACGTGAATTTTCAAGTAAATTAAATTTTGGGTAAAGGGAAGTTAAAAAGCATCACTCCACTGTATGTCAAGTTCGTAAGTAAAATAAATATTTTCTGCAATATTTATTTTTGTTGAGTGCATGATTATTACGATATGATTTTATACTACATTCGTCTTTAATAAAAAATGGAAGCATGATAAATTTTAGTCTATATAAATTTATTGAACAATAATATTCCGCTATTCACCGAAAATTAAAATTACCTTACGTACTTGTTTCTTTGATATGACATGAGATACATTGCAAGAAATTAATAAAATTAAAAAAGAGAGAAAATATTCACATAATTAATATTTTTATGACTAGAATAATGTTATCACTGTTTTTATCTATGTCTGTTTTTTGTGACATTAAGGATTCAATAGCTTTTCAAAACTTTCTTTTAATTCGTTTCAAATTTTATTACAAAATCGACTGATATAAACATGCGTATCAAAATTGCATTTCGATTACTTTTTAAGGTTATGTTGTTATATTACTGAAAGGCATGCATTTTCTTTAATATGTGCAAATAAATAAAATGGATGTATTGTTATAGGAATGTTAAATAATAAATAATAATAATAATAATAATAATTAAATAAGCGTTAAATTATTAAGATCTTTTTGTGTTTGACATACCAGAAAAAATTGGTATCTTAAATGTCAAAGTGAAGCAGTCTTTCAGGTTAGTTAATAATTTACTGTCATATTAGTTGTAATGAAACTGCCATTAGTGGAAAGTATCAATATACCTAACCTCAAAGAAAATGCATGCATTTCAAACATTTCAGTTCTAGCCCTAAAGTTATTTTCTCTTTTCATTATTCGAGATTGATAATTTGATTTTTATCGTTTTTAAAAAATACACACAGTACATTGAACACATTTTGGATTTTGATTACAAAATACTTTCAAGTCTTGAAAACTATGGTAAATTAATTGCATCCTTTATGCACAAACTCCTAACCCTAATGTTAGGTGTTTATAAAAAGTGATCTTGAGATAACCCGGGTAACACAGTACTTCCGGATGCAATCTGTAGGTTAACCTGCCATTAACCACCATTAATTCTTAACCTAACAGTAAAATGGATTTACAGATTTTCACAATGGATATTAGGATTGTTTCTATTTGCTTTCAAACTAATAATAAGCTGCACTTTAACACAGTTTAACCATTGACTCAAATAACCCAACTGACCCTTTTAAACGACAAGGTTATTCAGATCACCTATGGTAAACTCGATTACTTTTCAAATTCTATCCATTTTTAAACACTTAACCTGGTCTACCCAAGATCACTTTTCATAAACACTTGTTATGTCTGTTTATCTAACTGTATAAGTTATAATAGTTGATGAGAATGTATAACGTCTAAATAAAAATTTCATAGGTCCATATTACCGTTACCTTATATACACAGTTTCTTTCACATACATGCATAATTACCATACAACAAAACATCACAATCATAAATAAAATAAATAATTTGGATAACCATAATTTCTTTACTATCTAACCTCAATTTTATTATAAAATGACAAGTAGTTTAAGGTTATGTCATTAATCTTGTTCACTGTCAAACATAAAATTTGAATTATCAATTTGCATTTCATGTCAGGGTTATCCAATTTATTAAACGACAGAACATCCACAAAAGAAATATACATGGAATGTTTTACAAATAAATAAATTTTCTAAATGCAGTTTTGCTATTTATTAAATAAGAGAAAAAATTACCTAAACAAACTTTTTCCAATATCAAATTGAAAAGTCTCGTATGAATTTTTAATAAAGAAAGATAAATTCATATAAAATAATGGCACTTTTGAAAACAACTCGAAAAGGGAATATAAACAGCATATAGCTTGATCGTTTGTTGTTCCATCTAAAACAAATATCCTACGCAAAAACAGACAGTGCTACACGTTTCTAGGTTGAATAACAGTATTGTTGTTGAGCCGTATAGTAGTTTCGCTGTTAGAATTTTCATCGGCAGGAATTTGCTCGGTGTGCGGATTCCCATCAAAGCCAGGATTTAAGATTATGTTGGGTACTAATTCTATTATTTCTTGATCATCAACTTCTGTTTTCATATAAGGAAACCACATTAGTAATAATTTTGTTAAAAATTGAATGCACATAACCTCACTTTTTTAAATCATATTGAATCGACAGCTCGACAATTAAGATTCAACAAGTAAAAAGTGAGATAACATAAGTAGCTTCTATTTTAAAGTTAAAATTCAAAAAGCACATCAATGCACATTCACCCAACTTATAATCTACTACCAAGTGAAATTGACTACTAAAGGTGCAAAATGAAAAAACCACCAATAAAACACACACCTCTACAACTTACCACTCGGTGCACGACATTCTTGATAAAGCAACAAACAAGTGCCAACTCCCAATAACACCAATGTACCCATTACAACACCTACTGCTATAACCCACATACGGGTATCAAACTTTTCAGCTCCTTGTAGAAAATGGCGCGCCAATTCTATATTTTTAATATTAAAACTTCAACAATGTTTTCCATAACATTAACTTATAATCAACCTACCTAATTCCTGATTATTACATAAAGTGTGCCCTTCAACTTCGGTAACCTCACCCTTCCCTAGTTGATTTGTAGCCCAAACACGGAATGCATAGGTTGTATTCGGTTCCAATTTATAAACCTCAATCTGTCTAGAATTCGGACTAATACGATTAGGAGAAATAGGTTTCCATTCCTCATCCGAATTGGCCAATTTGTATTCAGCCGTAAAATAAATGATAGGATAACCACCGGTATCTTCAACGTACCACAACAAAAGTGCCAGAATTGTACTAGGATGCACTTTCACAGGCAACGGTGGTGGTGGAGTCCTAACCCTCACTTTTATACTAGCTTTAATATCACTACCATCCGAATCTTCCTGTGAACATGTGTAAATGCCCGAATCGTTTCGGTCAACTTCGGTCAAAAACAACGAGCCGTTATCTTGTACTGAAAGACGTGGTATTTGATGATCTTCTTTTCCTTCGTGTACCCACATTACATGTTTGGTCTGCGGTAAAGAACATGGTAGTGTTAGGTTGCGACCTGTATCAACTGCAATTTCTCGAATTTGTGACCCTAGAAAGATATTTATGATTAGAAATACTACTGCTATGCTATTGAATTCGACTTGATTAGTAAACATAACCAAAACAAAATAATGATATAACCTCACTTTTCAAAACAACAAAAAATATATTGCAAATTAACGTAGAAATTACGTCGAAGGTAAAGAGAAACTATATTTAGTGTTAGTAAATATTATGGTTCATTACAAAAAGTCAATATAGGAATCCCAATAAAAAATTAAAATTATCATTCCACACAAATTCCTTTGTTAGTCAAAGCAACGATTTATTTAATTAAGAAACAACAATTTAAAGATCCAAGATAGTCGAGGAAAATTTCCATTGTTTATTTTTAAACAATGCAATGAATAAATTGCCGTTTATAATAATGATCGCCTACTGAGATATAATAATTTATCACAAAGGACACGAGCACAAAATAGCTGTTTACCTGTCGTAAACACCAAAACAGCAAACACACTGATAAGGAACTCTTGTTTAATCAACATAATTCCATAATTAATAAACCAAAAATATATAAAAACTACGCATAATTGTAGTTTATCACTTTTGCAATACCCAACCCATAAAACCCCGTATTAAAACCACTATCATTTTATTGATCACCACCTGAAAAAACGAAAAATTACTAGATGGGGACCCATTTTAGTGACTATTCTGCCTTTATATTGTTGTGTAGTGGCTATTCTAACACGCACAAGTTTTAAAAAATACATTTTAATAGCGAAAATAGTATTTAATATGCCGAATAGTATTTATTCTGTGATTTAGTTAGTATAAGAATATGGGTGTGCTAATATTTAGATTTTAAAATAAGTCAAGTTTTTTTTTTAATATTTGGCATGATTTATTATTATAACCTAGAAATTTATCTTTTGTTCTGTTAATTATCACTGTTGTCATGTTCGACAATTAAGTGACATATCGTTCTAAATAGGTTATAAAATAATACAAATAAAACTTCTTATGTAAATAGATTTTAATTTTTGATTTTTTTTTAAATTTCCATAGTTGCAAATGCCTATTATTTTTTATCACTTCAAACTTCTAAAAATTACATTAAAAGCCTATATTGTACTCCTTATAATAAAATTGTTAGGTTAGATTTATTAACATTACTTAACAAAAAATTAATATTTCTACACAGTATCACTTTCCAGATATTTATTTTCTTAATTAATTTTTAAGAATAGATAAAACTTGCTCATAAAAAATTTCGTGATAAAGTTCCGGAAGTGAGTCACATAGACACTTCCTGTTTGTTTTATCTGCAAATTGTCAATGACAATGAAAATTGACATGTTCGAGTTTTTTGTTTTTATTGGTTAAATTCTCTAATGAATTAAACGTTACACTTAAATGAATTCTAAATTGTATAAAAAAGTGTTCTAATTAAATGTGTGTTTTATGAATGTGTAATTTACAAGTGGGCAAAATAATTTGTGATCATGGAAAGAGATACTTCTCAAACATCAAAATATTGGTAAGTTATTTAAAGATTTTACATATAATTATTTTCCGTTCATAGTTCAAATTGCTCGAGGGAAATTCATTATTTAGCATTATGTAAATATGTGAATAAGAGAGAAAAGGATCGATTTTAAATTACAGTTTAGTGGGAGATCAAAAGGGTGTAATGATAATAGAAAGTGGGAGCGTCTAAATTATCTTTGAATAAGTTAACATTATTATTTTCAAATTGTACGAAAAGAATATTCAAAGACGAGCGAATTTAAATAATCCGTGAGTACTTCAAAAAATAGGTGGCGTACAGATAAACAAATTAGGCTAAATCTTTAAATCGCCTTAAATGTTAAACTATATTTCATTTGTTGAATGTTTTATAAATTAGCATAAATCGTGAATACTGGACCTTCCCTGCGCCGGCTCGGCTGTATTTATTGAATACAGAAAAATAAAAAATAAAAAAGAATACAAAATCCCACAATGTAATACACAAATAGTGTGTAAATCATAGCAACACTTGAGAAATACGAATAATGATAGTCCCTTTCAATATTACAGTAGGCCTTGACATATTTTTTGTAACAGGATACTTTGAAGTTTCACTGAATATTTAAGAGATCTGTCATTTCTATCATTTGTTTTAAATAAACACGAGTTGTTAATATACATAGTGATTTTTGCTTTTAGATTGTAAACCTCAATTTGCTGCAAACTTGTAGTACACTGCAAAAAAAACCAGGTAAAATCAAAGCCTACCTTGAATTCTATAACATTGAAACAGACTATTATATGCCAAAACTCAGGTTGACAACTTAATAAATAAAAGAGTTAAAGGATTACAGTGCAATTGTTGACACCCGGTATCTAGATATCTACATGTTGATATTATAATTTAAAATTTACAGAAAAACAGAAATAAAAAAATAGTAGCAACCACTTCTGAGAAAGTCATCATCATTTAATTTAAGCAAAAGCCCTACACCTCATCAATAGTTGTCAGGGGAAGTCCTAAATTTTGTGTTTGTTCAACATTTTTTGGAATGGTTTTGAGGAGAAAAGTTAACCGTTCGGGCGTCGGGCCGGTTGGGCCTTTTGGACTTTCTGGCCCTTCGGTCTATCCGGCCGTTTGGACTTCTTGATCCCTCGTGCTTCTCTCTTATTTGAAGCTCTCGGACCGTTTGGACCTCTCGTACCGTTTGGGCCTCTAGGGCTGTTCGGGCCTCTTGGGCCGTCCAATCTCTCAGGCTTGTCGGACCCGTTAGGTCTTTTTGAACTTTCCGGCCCTTCGAGTACCTCTCGTACCTTTCGTGCCATTTGGGCCTCCCGAGTCTATCGGGCCGATCAAGAAGTGACCGGAATTTTTTCGGGCCGCGTCAAGTTTGTGTTCAGTCGGTGTAGGACTCTACGAGGAGTTACAAAATGAAAATTGAGGTTAAGTTGTTAGTACTGCAGTGTTGCCAGGTATGGAGATTTTCCCCAAATTGAGAATTTTTGAACTTGGTGGAGAAATGAGTGAGAACATTAAAAAAGTGAGAATTTAATGAGGATAAATTAAAAATTTTGAGTAAATTTGCAACTTAGTAATTCTTTATTGAAAAAATAATGTTTTTTCCAGTTTACTTTATTATTGTTGATAATAATCAAAGTTTTATTTGTTTTTATTGAAGGTTTTGAAGTAAGTACAAAACAAAGTTTTTTGAGAAATCGATAAAAAGATTTTACCATTTGTTTCCTGGACACATATGGAAAAATACCAAGGTCCCTACGCTGTTTGATCGATGCGACGGTCAAATGCGTTTAAGAAATGTAGGCAGCTTTAGAAACCAAAATACCAAACTTATTAGATTCTAGATCGAGTAGATATTTCAAACAGTTACAAACATACAGCGTGTTACATTTTAAAGAACCAGAGTTGTTTCGTGATCCTCGTAGGTAAGAGGCCACGGATGGTAAAATGATGACAATTGCCGTATTCTACATAGAGTGCAGATAGATTTAAAACACATTAAGAATATACAAAGTGTTTGGATAGAAAAGATAAAGAATACTTCTTATCACCCGAAAGTGAGACGCTGTTAGAAAATTAAGAAAAAATTGTGTCGACTTTGACAGTTTATAACTCAAAAAACGAGAAATTTTGTACCTAACTTTCTTTCGATGAATTGTCGTCATTTGTTCCCCAGAATCAGTGGTTAAGCGTTGTCGGTGTTATTTCGGAACGCCCTGTATAGTCTATTAATAGATCTTTTATTTCTGTTTGGCTCATCTTTTGTGTATTTGTGTATTTCTTATTTTCATAAAAAGTATCTGTTACTATCAATTCATGTCCATGACAAAAATTTAGCAACCTTTTCTCATTATTATTTCTTGTATTTTCTCTTTGTTTACCGATTACTGTTGTATATATTCCACATCTTCTCCCTACTCTTTTTTATTATTAACTTATTTGTAGACCATAAATTAGAGCCTTGCACGAGTCGAAATTTTCAGGCGCAGCTCGACTGGGGATAAGCTTGGCGCAGCCCGAAAAAAGTCGGTAATTTTTTGATCGCCCCGACAGACCTGAATAGCCCGAGAAACCCGAAGGGCCGAGAAATCCCAAGGCACAACAGGCCAGAACGGCACAAATAGCCCGACAGACCCGAGAAGGCCGAAGGGCCGAAAAGTCCAAAACGTTTGACAGGCCCGACGGCACAAACGGCCCAAAAGGCGCGAACGGTTCAACAAACCCTTATGAACCGCCAGACTCAAAAGGTTTGACAGGCTCGAGAGATCCAAATGGCCCGAAGAGCCGAAAAATCCAAAATGTCCAATAGGCCGAACTGTCCGACAGACCCGAGAAGCCCGAAAAGTCCAAAGTGTCCGACAGACCTGACGGCCCATATGGTTCAAAAGGCCCGAATGACACTACGAGCCCTTATTGCCCGACAAACCCTTATGGTCCGACACACCCGAGAGATCCGAACGTCTCAAAGGGCCGAGAAGTAGGCACAAAAGGCCTGAGAGGTCCGAATAGTACTACAGATCGGAGAAACCCGAAGGGTCGAGAAATCCAAGAAGTCCGACAGGCCCGAACGGCCCGATAAACCCTTATGGACCGACAAACCCAAGAGGTCTGACACGCTCGAGAGATCCGAAGACCCGAGAAGTCCAAAACACCCAACAGGCCGAAACTGCCCGACAGACCCGAGAAACCCGAATGCCCGAAAAGTCCAAAGCGTTCTACAAGCCCGACGGTTCACATGTTTTAAAAGGCCCGAAGGGCTCGACAAATCCTTATGGTTCAACATACTCGAGAGATCCGAACGGCCCGAAGGGCCGAGAAGAACAAAAGGCCCGAGAGGTCCGAATGGTACGATAGATCGGAGAAGCCCGACAGACCTGAACGGCCAGAGAGACCGTTACGGCCCGACAGATTTAAGAGATCCAAACGGCCCGATGGATGCGAAGGGCCCAACAGCTTCACAGAACCGAGAGAAGCCCGAAGGGCCGAGCAGTCTATGAACCCCGACAGGACGTGAGGTCCGACAGACCTGAGACATCCAAACGGCTCATAGACTCGAGTAGTCCAAAAGGCCCGAGGTATCCGAATGGTATGACAGATCGGAGAAGCCCGAAGGGCCGAGAAATCCAAGAAGCCCAACAGACCCGTATGGCCCGAGAGTTCCGACTGGCCACAACAGCTCGTCAGGTAACCGGATAAATGTTAAAATTGTTCACCGTTAGCTTTCAGGTAGGCGGTTGCTTGCATTTCTAAGCATTCGAGGAGTAATTAATTGTACACTGTCTATTATTCGTGCTTGCAGCTGTTGTAAATTTTCTGGAGGTGTTTGGGAAACCTTTTCTTTCAGAAAACCGCAAACGAAAAGATCCAAAGGATCAGAGGACCACGATGGCCATGGTATAGGACCAACGTTGCAGAAAAGTTTTGTTCAACCATTTCCTGACGAGCTGGTGCGCTATTATGCATCTAGATCAGTCCTTTCGCAGATTGAGTGGAAAATCGTCTGTCAGTTCATTAATGATTTGAAAATAATTTTTACCATTCAGGCGTTGTGGTACAAAAATGAGGTCCAATAGTGTTGCCTGCTAGTACTCCAGCGGCGGTCCGTGATCTAACTTCAGGGTAGACCGGGACCGTGTGATTAGTTGAAATTGTCAGAATTGTCAAATTATCAAGAAATTAACCAATCAGTCTCCTATCCAAACATTTAAAGAGATTCAGTTTTAGCCAGAGAATCTTTCTACGTGAAGCCGTTCCGCCAATTGTCGAACACCCTATATAATGGAAAAAATCAATCAAATTTTTAGTCTCTCTGGGTATTAAAAAAAATCGGGAGATCTCCCGAGGTATTGGGAGGGTTGGCAACGCTGGTTATAGCAATTGAGAATTGAGGTTATAATACGCGTATTTTGGTTTTTTGGTTCTTCTGTGCGGGGTTGTCAAATCAAACTAAATTTGTCCGCATATTAATTTATACAGATTTTTCACATTTGTCTACAAACTTATTGCTCGGATGAATTTGGGTGTATAGAATTTTCAAAATTATTGTAAAGAAATCAAACACCAATAAAAAAGTGAGGAAGACATTGTGTTTTTGCTACACTTTGTGAAACACAGCAGGTTAAAATGAACAACAGGGTTGCCAGATTGTAATAAGGAAATCACTTGCTTGTTTGCAGGGAAGTTAACGAATTAAAAAAAGAGACATTTAATAAAAATAATTCTTTATTTTCCTTGTACAGTTTGTGTAATCCAATTCATATATCTACTAACTCTAGTATAAACAACAGGGTCACCTTTTGGAATGCATTCGTTGGCTACAAGTCCTTCTAGGTACCACTGATTTTGTTTACCAGTTGATTGGGGATATCGCATCATAACTGGCCCACCTAGACTTTCATGGCAAGCATCTGCGTTGGATTTCTTTCCACAAGCACGAAACATATTTACTCTGGTCGGCTTATTTTGCAAGAGATCTTTGCATTCTTCAATTGGAAGATAGGTTACGGTATCTTTCGTTTTATTATTCGACATTGAATCTGCTAATGGAAACAGCCTAAGATATATCTTGTAACTGTAAAATGTATGTTTCTACCTACCAGCCTGTGTCGTACCCCATCCAATTACAGTCATAAGTGTGTCGCGATCTGGAGCTGATACATCGGGTGATGGCAGACAGATTGGGCGGATGTAATCTTAAAACATGCAAGTTGTTAAAAAATAGTATCGAAAAACCTAAGAACTGTAGGTGTAGGGGCTCATTAGCGAGTTTCAAGGATTGCTGAGATAAAGAGGAAAAACTGTTGATTTAGAGTTGAATCACACTATAACCTAAAATTCATTTTTACCTAACCTTTACCAAATTTCTAAGCTGTCAAGTTTTCATGGCTTGTCCTACTGTTTTATACACGTCCTTAGAGTCTTCGACACTATTTCTTTTAACACAATTTAAATAAATAATAGTAATAATAAATTACCAGTAAAAATGATATCCTTTGCTAACTTGATCAATCCAATATCGTTACTTTCTGTACGTTTGCTATAATACGGATGAGAAATTGTTTGTGCTATGTCTATTCTCTCTACGGAAGCTGCACAAATGCCATACCTCCCTATCTGTCGACAATCCGGGTTAGTAGTGACATCCCATTCTCCTAATCGAACGCTAACTCTGAAATCATACATTTTTGTCAGTTAACAACAATCCACATTTTTATACTAAACCACACTTACGGAATATCCACCCTATCTTGAATACAACTAGCTGTAGTTAAAATATATCTCTTATTGATGATTACGCCTACACATTTGATACCCATATTCTGGCCATCAATTTTGTCTTGATATTCTAGAACAACCGTCCAAGGTGATTCGTGCAGGTCTGTTTCGTGCTCATCTTGAGTGTGACTTTCATGCTGTTCCAAACCACACACAGATCTGTCTTGAAACTGATTAGTGTCTGAATCGAGTGAAATTGCATTTGGGTTCTGTTCTTCCTCTTCTTGTTCATAATCAGAATTTGGTTCTTGAGTAACCGTACTTGTATTCATCGTTTTATAGTAATCGTCTATTAATTTATCCACCGGATTGATTTCGGAAAGTATTTGATTTCCACAACAAACCAGTGGAATCTTTCCTACGAATCCGCAATGCGAACTGCGAATGAAGTTGATTGATTCATCGTCTTTCGTCCGTAATGCCTCGAGCATCACTGGGCAGTTTGGAAGAGAAACGCATTTTGCTGTCTCTCCATTTGGGGTGACACAGTCTTCATCGGTTTCTGAGAATATACAGAATGTAAAATTATTTATAATGTCAAATTTTTGAAATTATGAGCCAGTCCACATAAAATCCAATAGTCATGAAACATCAACTTTTCGTAAATGCTCGGATTTCTTCATGTTGTACTAATCAAAAGAAGAGACGGGCCAAAATTTTCAGGCCCGTCTGGGAACAAACTTGACGCGGATCGAAGAAAACCCGAAGGGTCAAGAAGTCTAAATACCTGACATACCCATATGGCCTGACAGGCTCGAGAGGTGCGACAGAACCGAGAGGGGGCCGAAAATTCCTAAAAGCTCGACGGCTCGAACGAAGTTCAAATAGTCCGACAGGCCCGAAGGAACCGACAATAAAACCCGAAGGACCGAGAAGTATAAAAAGAGACCTGTATGGCCTGACAGGCCCCAGAGATCCGACAGGAGCGAGAGATCCGAAAGGGCCGAAAAATAAAAAACTCAACTGCTCGAACGATACGACAAGTCCGAAGAGACCGATAGTGAAACCCGAAAGACCGAGAAGTGTAAAAATTCTGACAGGCCTTAACAGTCCGACAGACCCGTATGGCCTGACAGGCCTCAGAGGTTCAACAGAACCGAGAGATCCGAACTGCACGAT
This sequence comes from Ignelater luminosus, assembly GCA_011009095.1. Lineage (NCBI taxonomy): Eukaryota > Metazoa > Arthropoda > Insecta > Coleoptera > Elateridae > Ignelater > Ignelater luminosus. The sequence goes on from VTPC01000584.1 coordinate 279,843, forward strand.
AGATCCAAAGGGCCGATAAATAAAAAAATTGACTGCTCGAACGATACGATAAGTCCGAAGAGACCGATAGTGAAACCCGAAAGACCGAGAAGTATAAAAATTCTGACAGGCCTTAACAGTCCGACAGACCCGTATGGCCTGACAGGCCTCAGAGGTTCAACAGAACCGAGAGATCCGAACTGCACGATAGACCCAAAGGGCCGATAAATTTCGATAAAGTTCGACAGAGATCAGACAAGACCGATAGATCCAAACGGCCGGATAGACTGAAAGCGACGTTTTGTTTAAATGGAAATTTAAATCGTCAAAACTGCAGATATTGGTCCGACCATAATCCTTATTGAATGGGGGGAAACTCATACTCAATATCCTGGCAAAGTGGCCTTTTTTCATTGAAGGAACACTTACAGGAGATAAATACTTAGAACTTCTTCGAAATCGCGTCATTCCAACTATTAAACAGCTATTTCCTGGAAACAAACGTGTTTTTCCAGCAGGATGGAGCGCCACTCCACTACTATCGGTCTGTTATAGAGCTATTACACGAAGATTTTCCAGGACGGTGGGTTGGGAGAAGATGCACAATTGAATATATAATAATAACATAAACAGACTTAAAGAAAGGATCCAGTTCCTCGCGATTATTTCCAAAATTCCTTGCGAAATTTTCAAACGAGATTGTTTCATTGTCAAGAAGTTAACGGGGCGCATTTTGAACACTTGTTATAAAACTATAGTGTGTTTTTTTTATTATCAATTCGTCACTTGCACTTCGTCTTTTTAGTTCATTGCCTCTAATGTTTCACGGGTAACTAGATTTTGATAAAAACTGTTTACTGAAACCCCTGACAAAAGGATGGCGATTACCTTTCAAGATAAGTGTAGCAACCCTTATATCATTGAATTTGTCTTGAAAATCCCTATCGAAATATGGTGTCATATACAGGGTGTTCCATTAGAAAAAATCAATATGGCGGCCGTACGAAAAAACAATTGAGGATTTGTTTTTAATTCCTTTCGCAAAACATGGTAAAAGTAAAAAATGTCTACTTCAAGCTCTTCAAATTTCATTTGTCTATTTCTTAGTGTTACGAATAATTAAATAATAATTTGTATTCATGTATGTTGTTTTATTTATTAGTTAATGCTTTTATGTTTGTTTATGTTGAGAATTTGACATTTGTTATTTGTGTTTAGTTGGGTTAGTATTGTATAAGAAAGGTCGTGTATAAGAAAGGTCCTCTATGCACTTTAATCAAGTACTCCCGGTATTCGCAATTTAAAAATTTAAAACAAAAGAAGCCAGAACAAAGGAAAAACAAAGGCTGTCAAAAGAAAAGATGAATTAATCAACGCAATGGAGCAATTTTCAAAAATATTTATCAGAAGAAATTTGATTTATTTATATTAATACTTATTTAATTTTTAGGAATTTGAGTTTTTTTGTGTTGTACGTTTTAATGCAATTATACATTGAAAACAAGTTTGGATATCTTATTCGCATGTTGATATACCTATACAATAGTAAATTGCTGGCTGCAACACTTCTGCAAATTTTGCCTTAAAAAACTATTTCTAACACTCAGCGTTTTTGCAGGGGCAGCTTCTTTCCATACTTTATAGCGACTCTGTAGAAGACTCGTCATAGGAGAAGTCACAAATAAACAAAAGTCTACAAATTGAAATTTCAGATTCTTTATGCACCTACAGAGAACTATGTAGAGAAGAATTTTGTCGTTTTCGAATACTAAACTCTGACGTCATCTAGAATGTTCTGAGGTGTAGACGATATTAAAGTTTTAGAATTTTGATGACGTCAGCAAAGGAAAACAGGGGGAAAACAAAATTCAAAAACTGGTAGTTTTATGCGAATTTGAAGGAAGCTACCTCTGTTTTATAAACATCCTGAACAAAAGTAAGGATTCATTTTTCTTGGAGCTCGTTGAACACATTCTGTTTGTTCTTGAGTCTGTGCTCAGTACAAAAACAAAAAAAAAATACTTAATCAATCTGTGGTTCCTAGAGAAAATTTTGAAAGTGATGCTATTTCTTATTTTGTCTTAGAAAAACGTTAAAAAAGTTTCAGTAACATATAAGACATGAAAGTGCAATTTGAGGTGGAATGACTTTTGTGTGAAATAATAATAAAATACATACCTGCAATACTGGCCTTAATAAAAATCACTAGAAATAGACACACATTTAAATAAAATAGAGTACTTTGGCGATTCATGATAGTAGTAGCACACAGCAGAGCGATATGTCAAAGTCTAAATATCGTAAATATAATAATTTACAATACAGAACTGTTTGTATGGTTTGTATAAAATTATATGTCTAAAGAGATAATCTTGAATTTGTACATAAATCTTTGTTTACAATTAAACTGTATTCAATGGCAAACTTAAGAAATTGTAATATTATTTACTTCAAGCCAAAAAATATAAAAAGAAAATTTATCCTTTCTGGTTCAACATGCCAGTGTACTTGCGAATTTAAATATAGTATACACATGTTATGATTTGTAATCATATCTAAAAGGTTAAAAGGGCAAGAATGGGGTTTTTTATATTCATCATCATTTAGCTACAACATTTATGTTGAAATTTCCTAATAACAAATTGTAAACACCATTATATGAAAATCTATTCCTCTGGATCTCCGTACAAGTTTATGATAAAAATTCAGTTTTTAAAATGATCTATTTAATAGAATCAAATTTGGCAAGAGGTTTACTCGCTCTTAGTGTAATTTACATGGAGAGTTTCAGCAAAATCCACATACAGGGTGTTTGGTTTTACTATATTTTTTGCTGCACGCCAACTTTGATTTTTTCATGATAATAGTATGGTTTTATTAATAAAATTGAAACAAAAAATTCTTGGTATAGCCCTCACCATAAGAATCAAATATTTGAGAACACGAGATATCTTCCCGCAACGCCCCTATCGATCACCTGACCGCACGCTTATGGGCACCAACTCCTTCACTTTTATCTCCGTTATCCTATCAAATGCGATTTTTGAGGTATTAAAAGTGGTTTTTCGAAAAAAGGCATACTGTACCTTTTACGAATTTTGCTTTCTCTTTACGATGGTGAAGACTTCAAGTCAATAGTACGTAAGGGAGAGCGGGGAGTGTTTGGACAGCGGTAGGCATTGGACACGTTCAGATTTCCCTCTTAATGAAGTAAGATGCAATCGGTCAGAAGTGACAACACTGCTTGAACACTATGAATTCGCTGAGAAGAACGCGGTTAACTTTCCAGAATTGTAGGAAGAAAACAAAATGGCAGGCAAAGATTGGTTCACAGGATTCATGACTCGGTAGTTGGATTTATCCATTAGGACGCCAGAGGCCATTAGTTTAGCCAGAATATCAAGCTTTAATAAACACACTGTTGACTTCCAGAATAAACTGTTTACAGCATCTGAAATTTACAACTTGAACGAGACGGGGGTGACCACAATACAGAAAAAAAGGACAACATCGAGTTGGTCAAGTCACTTCCCCTGAGAGGGTGGAGCTGATTACACAAGTAGGAATTATTGGAGCGAATGGAACTGCTCTTCCCCCAGTTTGGGTATTTCCAAGAATGAAATATGACCCATATTGAATGCTACATGGTGTTCCATCAGAGTACAGCGCTCTAGAGCTGGTATGCAAGTCAGGGTGGATGATCAGCGACAATTTCAGAAAAGTGTTAGAACATTTTGTTAACTCATATTCGTTGTTCTAATGAGCACATTCAACAAATTACAACCTTTGGATAGGGCTGTTTCCGGGCGGTTTAAGAAGTTCTTTAATCAAGAAGCTGATGGCTAGATGATATCGCATCCCGAGAAACGTTAACTATATACGATTTACCAGAAATCTGTATCAAAGCCTGGGATAAAGCAGCAACGCCAACCAATATTGAATCTGGGCTTCGATGTACTGGAGTTTGGCCTTTTGATAAAATATCTTTACAGATATCCTATGTCACAGACAGAACCAGAACACCAGATAAGGAAACTATAACCTCAATAGCAGTTGAGTCACCAAAACCTGGTCCTTCAAAACTAAATTTAGACGCATCTTAAGAAAAGTTTCTTTTCGCCATCTAAAGTTAAGCCATATCCCAAAGCGCCTGAAAGAAAACAAACTAATAAAGGTCCAGTACGAAAACGAAACCTGTTATAGCCACAGACAGTCCTGAATGTAATGACGTACCGATGAAAAGAATGAAAAAGGAAGCACTAAGAATTAAGCAAACGAATTTGGAAAATGCCAAGAGAAAAAGTAATGATCAAATCTCCATCTTCTGATGATGAAGATGATGAACTGATCTGCAAAGATTTTTCTCCAGACCTAAAATTAGAGGAGGAAGACGAAGAGATCACAGATCTGAAGCAGATTGATGTTGGTAACTTTGTGATTTGTAAAGTTTATGGAAAGAAAACTACTAGGCATTATGCTGCCAAAATTGAGAAACAAAAGAAAACGTAACATTTTTAAAGACAAATCGCATCAAATAGATTCAGATTCTCTGATGACTCTTTTATGTGAAGATATAATCGTGAAGCTGCCAAGTCTTATGACTGACAGAAATGCAAGACATTTGGATATGATTTACATTTACAGGAGAAGATTCATCTTTCTAGTTCGAAGGGTATCCATGCCAGGGCCGTATTTACACAGTTTTTGGCTTTTTGCGCTTTCGACCTGGATTATAATCTCGTAGTAAAAAAAGTATACGCAGCCTTTTTGGTTTTCCATTTCAAGGCGCATACGAGGCTAGCAACTACACTTTCCTAGGATCTTGGAGAACTACTCCAGAAACGTCTAAAAGAAAATTAGTTACATTTTCCTTCTTCCATTTCTCCCCAAAGACAGGCGTACGCCACTGGTATTCATCTAAGCTTCTTGCCCTAATGATGGTCTTTAGTATAAAAAAGACCAGCTCAATCGGCTCATAATTAACCTAGTTACGAATTTTTTATGTGGGCATCGCCGAAGACCATGGAAAAAAGTGCGAAGTTAACCGAATCGAATCGGTATGGTTTTGGTAAGGGATGTAAGATTCTCAAAATGCCCGAACGGCGTTTGGACGAAATTCGAAGTTTCTTGGTATACTACCGACAATCAGCTTCCACTAGTCGATAACACTAGCAAATCTACTTCGAACGGCAAAACCTAGACTTCTGTACCTCTTACCTTACCTCTAACCGCCGAACAATTGCGGAATTAAATGACGTTTTGATATCTTCGCAAAATTTTCACCCCTATCCCCCATCACGGACGTATATGGACCCGAATTAAAATCGCAGCGCTCTGGTCCCAAATTGCTAGGACCTCGCATGGGGTCCATTTTCCCCGCTAGATGTCACCGCGTGCGCAATGTAGTCAAATGCCTTAAAGACCCACCTATCCTCCAAACTTGATCAAGATCGGCCCACGTGTTCACGAGTTATACCGATTCTTCGTTTTAAAAACGTGCAAAAACTTCCAACTTTGACTTTCCCCCTTTCTTGCTCCCATCTCCCTCCTGTTTGACATTTAATGAAAAGCCGCTAGACGACGACTCCCCTAAAGCCAACCTATCGGCCGGTCCTAGTTTTGTTTAAATGCGAGTTTTCTCACCATTGATTGAGGCACCCATTCGAAGATTCCTAGAGTAGTATTTTGTACCGAGTGATCCAAAATGATTGTTGACAGTAACATTTCAGTGATTTTTGCAGGTTAGATGTGTTGCTGGATTGTTACTTAATCAGTCAATGGCGCATGTATTGTCGTGACAATGTCAAACGAGGCTACATCAAGGATATAATGCTACCAACTTTCAAAATCGTCTCTGTTTGGCGGGGAAATTAAAACTGTCTTTAATCATCTTGGATCGATCTACTATTACTATTCTGTTTCTCAGTTCCTCTTCATTTACAATTAAACTGGCATAAACTACAGATTTTAGATGACTCCAAACAAAAAAATTCGAGGCAATTTAAAACTGACCTGGAAGACCGTGGTTGTGGACCTTGAGCTGGAGCACCATCGTGCATAAACTACATTGTGCGTTTTGTACGATCAGCGTATGGCCACGGATTATCTAAAGATAAGATAGAAACTATTCTTCATTCAGTACGTCATTTAAGTTTTTCCTTTTCCATTATGTAATCCGTGGCCTCAAAAAAAAAAAAGAATTTTCAAATTTCACAGCTTGTAGTTATCGATTCACCTGAGTTTTGCATCTGACTGCAACATCCTTCTCGTCACACTGCCCGTCGAACATCTACGCCTACGGGAGAGGCTGGACTATTGCTGTTAGGTTTAACGCTTCGTTGCTTTTCTGGTGGTTTCGCTTACCGAACACTTCCGGGGGTGCGGAATTAGTAGGTTTGCGGGTCATCGAACAACCATTGATGTATTAGCACTTTACTGCAGTCATGTTGTTTATCTACATCGCGTCAGCACTCTGCGACCGAGATGATAACACTTCGGCCTCCAGTAAATAATATCAAACCGGATTTAGGGACTTCATAGATAGTGACGGAGAGTGAGCATTCCAACGATTCGGACATCACCAATCGTATTTTTTCTGGCAGATTTTCCATATTTTAGGAACAGCTGGTCCTATCCAGCTGAGAACTTGGATGGTTAGGAGTGGTGAGTGAATTACTTCTAGACGATTCGGAAACCAACGATCGTCTTTTGTTTTTTTACCCTGACTTTTTGCATATCTGAGGAACGGCTGGTCCTATCGAGTTAGAACTTGGATTGTTAGAAGTGGTAGAGCAATGGTTCTCAGACAATTTGGGCATTACCGATCGCTTTTTGTTTTTTTTTGTTTTTGGCAGATTTTCCGTATGTTAGGAACGGCTGGTCCTATCGAGTTGGGACTTGGATTGTTATGAGTGGTAGAGGAATGGCTTTTCGACGATCCGGACACAAACGATCGTTTTTTGTTTTTTTCTTTCACTGATTCTTCATATCAGGAACAGCTGGTCACTTCGACTTGAAAACTTGCATGGTTAGCAGTGATGAGGGAATTCTAGACTTCTAGACGATTCAGAAACCACCGATCGTTTTTTGTTTTTTTACGCTGACTTTTTGCATATCTGAGGAACGGCTGGTCCTATCGAGTTGGAACTTGGATTGTTAGGAGTGGTAGAGGAATGGTTTTTTGACGATCCGGACACAAACCATCGTTTTTTGTTTTTTTCTTTCACTGATTCTTCATGTCAGGACAGCTGGTCCTTTTGAGTAGAAAACTCGCATGGTTAGGAGTGATGAGGGAATTCTTCTAGACTTTTAGACGATTCAGAAACCACCGATCGCCTTTTGTTGTTTTACGCTGACTTTTTGCACATCTGAGGAACGGCTGGTTCTATCGAATTGGAACTTGGATTGTTAGGAGTAGTGGAAGAATGGCTCTCAGACAATTTGGACATTACCGATCGCTTTTTGTTTTTGACAAATTTTCCGTATGTTAGGAACAGCTGGTCCTATCGAGTTGGGACGTGGATTGTTAGGAATGCTAGAGGAATGGCTTTGCGACGATCCGGACACAAACGATCGTTTTTTGTTTTTTTTTTCTTTCACTGATTCTTCATGTCAGGAACAGCTGGTGGTTCTTTCGAGTTGAAAACTTGCATGGTTAGGAGTGATGGGGGAATTCTTCTAGACTTCTAGACGATTCAGAAACCACCGATCGTCTTTTGTTTTTTTACGCTGACTTTTTGCATATCTGAGGAACGGCTGGTCCTATCGAGTTGGAACTTGGATTGTTAGGAGTGGTGGAGGAATGGCTTTCAGACGATCCGGGCACCAATTATCCTCTTTTGTTTTTCTTTTCACAGATGTTTCTCATATCAAAAACGACTGGTCTTATAGAATTGTAAAGTTGCAAATCGAAATGAGGGACTTATAACGGTATTAAACGCGAAGATTTGCGACGAACGTTGAAAATTCTGAAAAAAAAAACGCTGGAAATCTGCTGTAAACACTCGAGGACATTCAATAACCAACAGACCGTTAGTTCGAGACTACGTGTTACATGATGCTGTTCGAAACGTGAGTAGATCTTGAAATAGTTCGTATGTTTTTGTTTGAAGAAGTTTAACCATGTGGTCGTGTTCGAGTAAATGCTTGGCGTAGTTTGATTTATCTGTGGTGGTAGTGTTTTTCGTTCTGAAATCGTTCAAGTTAACGTTAACATTTACTAGTTAATGATGTAGAATTTCGGTAAAGGAATCTTTGATTTCAGAACATTCCGTATAAGAAGAAATCTTTCTTTTATTATACTTTTGGACCGTTTAAAACGGAAAATCCTAACACATAATCTTTTAAAAAATACCAGACATTAATTATTATCTAAAAGAGCAGACACAATTGTCAATTCTAAAATTCGATGGAATAAATAAAACTTACATGAAAATCGTTAACTTGTAACAGCAACCTTGAAGAGTTTTTATTCCCATTTGTAGGATAGCATTCTAGTATTTGCTTATCGCATTATCAAACAGTATAAAAAGCAAGCCGGGATGTAAACAACATAAATTTTCGAAAATAACAACAGTCACGGGATCAATAGAAATTTTATCGAACTTCCAGCAGAATGGCTGGCTGCTAATTTATGGAGCTGTTAGAGATGAAAAAAAAACTTTTAGTAAACAAGCGACCCTCACCTCCCCCATTGTGTTAACGTCGTTAGCAACGAAACGGGCATTCGTACCTAATAATATTCATGGGCTTTACGATTCCAGTTTGTCCCTATTTCAATTTGGAATTAGAAAGTAAATCTCCGAGAACAACTATTTGAAGTTTAATTTTGCGTATAAATCTGAAAATATTATATTTGAGGGTAGATAATAATAAAAGGAAATTTGCTGGAGTAAACTTCGATCCGTGACGTCAAGCCTCCTACTCTGACGTCACATCACAACAAACACTGCCTCCTTCTATGCGACATTCGTGTCGTCACATATTGAAAACTCAATTTGGGTGTTTTCTTTTAAAGTGGAAAAAAGTCACAATGGAAATTTGAAACTGTCTGCAGCTTTTTATAATTTACGGCGTTCAGGTGTTGTTGGGAAAAACGAGAATTATTTGGATTAAATTTTACATTAGTCTAGATTCGAATTTTTGTCCTTTTTTTTTGTTTTTTTTTTACTTTGGTTTTAGAGATTAACTTGTTATGTTTACATTCTGATATTTTAATATTTAACTTCAACAAAAGTCGATTAATTTTATTACCGAGCGATGAGGTTTAAATTTGCTTAAAACAACAACTGTTTTGAGAATTGATCTTCTTTCAGTCGACGGATTGTTTTATGGGGCATGACGGGTATCATTTTTTGAGCGATGGCTACAATAGTTGTTGTGACAGTTTAAATGATTATGACACAGTAAGAAAAAAAGACAAAAGAAATAAAAACAAAAACAAATAAAAATAGTTGGTGATTGTTTTCATTTTTATTTGGTCTCGTGAGTTTAATGCGGGATTTATTTAACTACCTATGTGTCTTATCTACACCGTAATCTTGATCATTAGAAACTAGCAACGCTGTGTCGTTCGAAAATATTATTATAAGAGTGAAAGCACTCTGACAACTAGGAAATTAATCGCAAAATGATAATATAAAACTGGCCCCAACGATCTACCTTGTGGCACTCCACAGTTTATTTTGTTATTTTTGCTGTTTTACGGAAAAAAAGGACGTTCTCTTCAAAATCCGAACGTATTGAGATGACCATGTTAGTAATTATCTCGCGGCAATTTTTATATTCCATCTACTCATTAGTCTTGCTGTCAGCGAGGTCTGAAGGCCCAGATAAAAAAGGAGGCTCTTTATTTATAACAGTTGAAGTCTTTATTGGGTTGCCTGGGTTAAAAGACCGTTTGATTTGATTTGCTTACTAAATAGTAATTTTTTTAAAAACCGATTAGCAACTTTGGTAAACTTTTTTAAATTGAAGTTTCTTCTTATCTATCTATTCTCTGATATTTCTTCTTTGTTCCTTTGTAGACGTACTGGTTTTTGTTCTTGTAAAAGATTCGTCACGTGGTCCCTAAAACAAAAATCTTACGTTGAGAAGTCGGTGCGGGCTCTTCACTGTTGTGAGAAAGCGGAGAGGGGGCGAAATTGAGCGGGAACAATATGATTTTAATTGCAAAAACTTACACCAGATTCTTTTTCTTCCACTGTCTGGTGCCTGTGACGTCACGGTGACACGAACGTGTTGTCTCGGGAAATTCCCCGGATATAGTTTCTTATTGTTCCTGAGCGATATTCTGCGTCTTCGGAACGCGTGGTCGTATCGACTTCCAACTTTTTGGTGGAGAGCGAACATTCCAACGTTCCGGGCTGTATCGATCGGCTTTTGTTTCCTTTTCATAGATCTTTCATATCTCAGGAACGACTGCTGATATCCAGTTGGGACTAGGATTGTTAAGACTGGTGGGAGAGTGACTTTTAGACAGTCGGGGCATCGATGATCGTCTTTTGTTTGTTTTATACCGATTTTTTATATCTCGAAAACGGTTAACCCTTTCAAGTTGGGACTTGCTTTGTTAGTAGTGACGGGGGAATTGCTTTCAGGTGGTCCAGGCACCAGCGATCCTCTTTTGTTTTTTACATTGATTTTCATATATCACAGGAACGGCTGGTGCTATGGAGTTGGGACTTGGATTGTTAAGACTGGTGTGAGAATGGCTTTTAGATTGTTCGGGCACCAATAATCGTCTTTTGTTTTTTTTTCACTGATTTTTCATATATTAAAAATGGCTAGTCCTTTCGAGTTGGGACTTGATCTGTTAGTAGTGATGGGGGAATTGGGCACCACCGGTTCTCTTTTGTTTTTTTTTACGTTGATTTTTCCATATCTCAGGAACGACCTATCGAGCTAGAACTTGGATTGTTATAACTGGTGGGAGAATGGCTTTTAGACAACAATCTGTGCACCAACGATTGTTTTTCTTTTGTTTTTTTACAGATTTTTCATAGCTCCATACAGTGGTAGTTGAATTTCCACATCCCAGGAATGGCTACTTTTTTCGAGTTCAGACATGAATTGTTGGAGGAATTGCTTTTAAGCGATTTCGGGAACCGCCGATCCCTTTTTGTTTTTCTACATTGATCTTCCAGATTCTTGGAACGGCCGATCCTATCGAGTTGAGACTTGGATTGTTAGGAATGGTAGGGGAACAGCCTTCAGTCGATCCGGACACAAACGATTGTCTTTTGTTTTTCCCTTCACTGATTCAAGAGCAACTGATCTTATCAAGTTGGGACTTGGATTGTTAGGAGTGGTGGAGGAATGGCTTTCAGACGATCCGGGCACAAACGATCGTCTTTTGTTTTTTCTGCCGATTTTCGATATCTTAAAAACGGCTGGTCCTATCGAGTTGGGGCTTGGATTTTCTATAACACAAAAACGGTTACTCCTTTTGAGTTGGGACTTGATTTTGTCAGTAGTGATGCGGAATTGCTTTAAGACTATCCGGTCACCTCCGGTCGTCTTTTGTTTTTTACATCGATTTTCCGTATTTGGGAACGGCCCGTTCTATTGAACTGAGACTTAGATTGTTATGACTGGTGGGAAAATTTGTTGGTAGTGATTAGGGAATTGGTTTCAGACGATCCGGGCACCACCTGTCCTCTTTTATTTTTTTTACACCGATATTTCCATATCTCAGAAGCGGCTGGTCCTATCGAGTTGGGACTTTGATTGTTAGGACTGGTGGGAGAATGACTTTTAGACCATCTGAGCACCAACGATCGTTTTTTTTTGTCTCCTATAGATTTTTCCATATCTCAAGACCGGCTAGTCCTTTCGAGATGGAACTTGGTTTGTTAGTAGTGGTGGGGGAATTTCTTTTAAGCGATTTCGGGAACCGCCGATCCCTTTTTGTTTTTCTACATTGATCTTCCAGATTCTTGGAACGGCCGATCCTATCGAGTTGAGACTTGGATTGTTAGGAATGGTAGGGGAACAGCCTTCTGTCGATCCGGACACAAACGATTGTCTTTTGTTTTCCCTTTCACTGATTCAAGAGCAGCCGATCTTATTAAGTTGGGACTTGGATTGTTAGAAGTGGTGGAGGAATGGCTCTCAGACGATGCGCACACCAACAATCGTCTTTTGTTTTTTTACTATTTTCTATATCTTGGGAAGGATTGGTCCTGTCGAGTTGGAACTTAAATTGTTGGGTGTAGGCCTGATTTGTTTTCGTAGGGATTCCACACAAAGAGTATTGGTGGTTACCGTAAACGGCCACACCATTTTCTTCCTCGAGAGGATTAAAAGCAGATAAAGGCCGTAGCGCGACAAGATTGATCAAGTCTCTTTTGTTTATTCTATGCAATAGTGAGAATCTTCACATGAGCTCAGTAAGGTTTTCACAGAACCGAGTTAATGGTCGCGCTTTATACTTTTCTTCGAGATCACCTAGGGCGCCCGACAGTCGGATTTTGCTCTTAGAGGATGTCTTTGATGGCCACGCCAGAAATCTAATGGAAGGTTATCACGATTTAAGGTTAAAACAAAGAATAAACAGATAGAGGTGCCAAAACCAGGCGAAGCTGAGACCATATGCATGCATGCAAAGGAAAAATGGAATTTCTTCACTTAAAAGCTGTTTTTGATCATAATGGAAAATCAAATCCTACTTATGTTTCTAAGTATAATACGGAAACAATCAGCCACGAATATACACAGACAGGCTAGATTTCCACTGAAAAACGAAAAACTTGAATACCGATCTAGTTGCCACCGTATCTGACAACTAATTTACTGCGAATTTAACAAGTGAGTGACGCCACGCGTACATCTAATAAATAATAAATGAATAAACAAATAAGTGTATAAGCTATAAGCATTAGAAATTTTCATACGTGAAGTATTGGAATTTTTATATATTACGTCATTTAGCGTAATCTAGAATATAATGAAATGAAAATCGACCACGCTGAAGACCTGATTAAACTGTCTTCTATTTTGGCACATCCGGAACCTTAAACGTCAAAAGGGGTGTATCAATTTTGATGTAATCACGTTTTAAAGACTTCAATGGGCACGAAATTTTTAAAACCCACAACACATGTTTTTAAGCTGCGATTTTTCAATTTTCAATAATTACAGCTTGTGGTCTTTTTTGGTTTATTAAACAAAAACATTACGAGTAGATGCTATTTTTCATTTGTTTCCATGTTTGTGTTTCAGTTAGCAAAAATAACAGTTGACTCGTTCCTTCTGTAATCTACATATTATAAACCGACGGAATATGTAGGAGATATACATAATGAACTGAAGCGAGTGAAGGGCGCGCTTACTGGCTTATCGAATAAAATTATTCCTCTTTGTATATCCGAAAATTTAATGGTGCGCGTAGTTGGTAGAGAAAACAATTTCCCAAGTTACTTATTCGGGGATGTTTTTAATTAAATTCTTGCTGCATCTTAATATTAAATGAACTACAGACCAAACTGCATTATTCATTCATTGTAATATACGAGGTGTTTCATATTCAATATGCCTTGATCATGACAAATTGTCAAATATAACAATGAGGTAAAATTCATCTTAGGTGAGACACACGGTATATTTTTCTATGAAAAAGATTTAAGATGAATATGTGCGATTATGACTTGAGTATTTTTAAAATTTTATTACAGTAAACAATTCAGTTTGTTTGTATAACGTGTATATATGACGTCATACATCACCACATGCACTTTAACATTTAGAACTTGAGCTTCTAATGTTTTGCATATGTTTTTCCTCCTGCGAAAGTAATTAATTTGCTTCTTCAAGGAAAACACAAAGAAACAGGATCTAGAACAGATAGGTAAAAGATTCAGGGAGGGATAGTCAAAATATTTAGAACGTAGAACCAAAACGAGCCCGGAAATTGCAAGAGCAGCTGAGAGTGACCCGGCTGGAGCTGGCTAAATGTCAAAGGTAAAACGCGCGCCTCGTTTCCACCCCCTAATACCCGATGCGCCACTCATAATATAAACCTAGCTCGCTCTCTCGTCAAGCCTAGCTCTCTCTCGCGTTTTTCCTAAAACCCACCCATCCTCGTTTTATACTATTAAGTAAATAAATAACGTTCTGCTGGAGTTTAAGCATCCCAATACGATAATTATTTGCATGTTCGTTGCAAAATGTTTTTTGCTACTTCTTTTTGTTCCTCATTCATCTGCGATCGATGAGGAGTCATTTTAAATAGATTCGTAAACAAAGTTCAGAATGGGGACAGTTTGGGGTTATTCTTTCAATTAAAATTTCACGAAGGCCATTCATAAAAGGTTGCACTTCATTGTTTTACTTGCGAACTTTCGCTTAGTGATTAATTATGAACTTGACGTTCCCACTTGAATGTTATCTAATACATTGATAAATCCTTATCTTTCTAGCGTAAGTGAAATATGAGTCAATTGAACTTTTGCAAATCACTTTTTCTCCTCGCACATACGTACACTGACAGATAAATTGATTTCACGAAAGAAATGAAAGAATTCTTATTTTTTTCTTTCTACTTTTCTTTTTTACTTTAATTAATCTTCTAATAGACGGACCTGACATCTAGAATATGCAACTGTAAGCTCTAATTATTATAAATTTCAAGTATATTGTCGGTTAATAGGAAGAAACTTATGTATCGTCGGATAGAGATAACATCTCTTTTCCACTCGCATTAAAATGACACGGCAAGGGTAAAATGATTTAATGTAAGGATTCGATTTCTGATGATGATATATCATCTTCACGAGTTCCACTTTAGGAGACAGGACCTAAAGAAGATATTCCGATTATAATTTTCTATTCTATCGGTATTTCTTTCACTTCTGACACTTGGAGGTTATGTTTCTTAAAAACAAGAACAATACAAATTTACGTGTTTTAATCTCCAACTGTCAGATGTGAAACATCGATCGAGAACAATAAACAGCATTGGTGTTACCTACATAATTTGCTACTGCAGTCATTTCGTCGCCTACTAGAACGCAGTTCCGCGTGATGCCGACTTCAGTCCTCCTCTCGCTGCTAGCCCGGGGTTACATTAAGTTGTATTTTACAGTACCAAACGAACTTCCTTCTCTGTTACCGCCATCATACATAACATATCTAACCATATCTCGTACTAAAACCGTCTACCACCACTCAGCGTTTCCCTGAACTACCCATGAACTACCACGTAATATTACCTATGACAGAAGAAGATGTCAAACCACAAATAAATCCCAGTGGGGCGATTTTGTTTATGTGTACGTTCACCACCAAAGAGCCTAAACGGCCTCCCGTAAACAAAACATTGATCGTCGTCGTCGTCCTGCTAGAACTTAACCGAACCCGAAGGTATCTCAACCCCTGATAGGAAATTCTAACGTGCATCTCATTGTAGTCACAAGAAAGCAAGCAAGATCACAGTTAGCCGTTTTAAGAGCTTTAATCTTCTTCGGCCTATCGTAGTATAGTAGTAGAGAGACATTGTGTTAGTGGGGCGGCGGTTCCTGGTTGTTGTTTTTATGGAGGAGAAGTTAGTATTTTATTGGTGGTGTAAGTGATACGGTGTGTAGTTGTGTAGTGGTGTGTTAGTGTCTGGCGGCGGGTCCGTGGAAGAATCTGCTCCGGAATTTGCCATAACCTTTAGGGGAATCCACGGTAAAACCCTAGTGATAACAGTCGCCCCTGGGATACCCTGAACCTCCCCTACGTTGTTCGATAGTTTCGCGAAACTCGGGGGTGAGATTCTCGGCACCTCTCATCATTACAGTGGACAGTTTTTGGGCTTTCCATGGGGGAGTGGAGCTTCTGTTGTGGAATTATCGAGAACGTGCTCTTTGTTTTGTTAAACCGCCTTGCTCACTCATGAATTTGAGGTGCGCATCTAGAGGGAGAATAATCCCCGCTCTATCACAGAGTTGCTCTGAAAGTTGGAAGCGCTCCTCTTTTTCTGCCAGAGTCTCCTGATTGCATATGGCGGTGCAGAGGCGAAGACGGGCAATCGGTAGTCGATCACGGGTCTGATGCAGGTTTTGCACGTGTGTAGTAACGTCCCGGCAAAGCAAGCTTCAGCTCGTTGCTCCTTCTCAGCGCGGGGGTGAGAATTATGTCAAGCTATTTGACAGATGGCGAAAGCTGAAGGAGCGAGTTTCACAGTTGTAGGCGGGCGTCGTAGGGATAGAATCTGGCTGTGTGCGTACAGCTGCAGTGGCGGAATAGGATGACTGGTTTTCAGCATTTTGCGGGCGTCCTAGTTTGTACTCGAGAATGCTCGATTCCTCGGCGGAGCTTCGAGACACAGGACCGTGTAGTCCGCGAATTGGTAAAGGCGGACGTCGGGCTTTTCGGACCTGGACATGTCGCAGTAAAAGATGAATAAAGGTGGGGGGAAGGATGGACTCTTGGAGGACGCCGGCTAGGCGTGTTTACACCCTGGATACTCGCAATGCTGATTAACCGGACGAAACAGGCGGGAATCTCGGCGACTCAGAGAAGCCTTTCGTGCCAGATCTTGTCGACGTCGAGGAACCTGGCTGTTACGCAACTTCGAGAGTTGAAGGCTACCGAGACATCGGTGTGGACACGGAGAATGGGGTCCGTGGTGGATCTACCAGAATAGAATACGGACTGATGTTCTGAGAGGAGATTATGAGTTTCTACTTGTTGGGTTGGTTGTGCGAGGTGACCATGATATATCCTTATGATTTGCAATCCTTGGAATATCCGGAACAATCAGCATTCAAGCCCTGCATGGACCGAAATTTTCAGGCTTGGCCCGGCCCGGCTCGACTAGAAGTAAACTTGACACGATTCGA
>VTPC01000584.1:301575-325674 GCA_011009095.1 Ignelater luminosus
GTGGATTTCTTCAAAGCATGTTCACGAGCAATTTGTCAAACAGAAACATGTGGATTTTCCACGACAGCCAACATTATATTCTCACGTTGTTCATTATTTAGAGCTTTAGGTCTGCCCGTTTTTGGACGATCTTTGACAGAACCCGTCTCATGAAATTTATGCAAAATTTTACTTACAGTAGACTGAGAAATATGGTATTGGGGGTGCACGTTATTAAACAAATTGCAAACTTCCTCCTGTGTTCTCCTTCTGTCTCCATATTCCGGCATCATTAAAATTTCGATACGATGTTTTTCTGATAAATGATCCATAGCAAGTCGTATTTTTGTAACTTTGTTATCCTCACGTTAATCAAAATGCTTAAATTAATTAAACAAATAACTTTTCGCTTCAATTCGATTATTAATTGACATTTCTGCAACGCATTCAATTGTTGCAACAAAATAAAGTGTATCACACCGACCATAATGTGACTAGATGATATTGAAAATTTAAAAGACCGCGTCTGGAAAGGTAACAGATGAATAAATAAACTTTTAAGCGTTATCCAAACAATTTTTTGCGTTTTAATCAAAATTTACTTATACAAGTGTATCAAAGTTTTACATCATTGAAAAGAGAAACACATTCTCTATCAAATGAGTACAATAAAGGGATATAGTTCAATTTTTGAATTTGGATCCGTTTAGGATTAAGTGATTTAGTGTACAGTTCTAGTTAAGAAATGATCGTTGTCCGTAGTAGAAGTAAGGAACTCTGCATCACGGTCGTCCAGAAAGTTCAAATTAGAAATCCGAAAGTGAATTATTTGAAATATGTTCTATTAGTAATGTAGCATTATAACAAGAGTTATGGTCCTTTCTGATCGTTTATCATTTCTTTTTTAATGTGTATAACGCAGAACCATAAGTTAGAAAAGTAGATTTTAAAGAAATTAAATTATTTTTATGTTAAAAAACTTGAACCGTGGTGGGTTAATACTTGGCAGGCAGGTAGCCGTTTTATAATACTTCTACCTGCATCGTTTGTCTTTCTAAACATAAATGAATAGGAAAAGGATGCATACAGCAACACAACTAACGAGTACACGTTTATGAATGGCATAATATAGAAATCATGGGCTAAAGGGAAACAGAAGATTTTAAGTTCTGGTGGACTTGTGCAGTCAGGATAATCGGAAACGGGTCTAAATTTAAAAATTGAACTATACCTTCCCATTAAAATAAATTGAAGCATTATTTGTTGCGCTTTTGTTTTTTTAAAAAATAGTTATTTGGTATTGCCCTGTAATGTAAAACTAAACACTAAACAACTTTTATAGGAAACATTTCTCCATAAAATGCATATTTACTGAGATATATAGGATATGGCATACTTTTCGGACACACTGTGTATAATCTTCCCTACTACTAAACCTTTTAAATCGCAAAAATTTCAAATGTAAACGCATGAGTAGCATTACGCCAACGTTATTAGACTGGTTGCCTCGTAGGCTGTAATCTGATACTGTGACATAGCGAAATTACAAAACATCACTGTTTAAGGCGGTTATGATTTTATGAATTAAATATATCGTTGTTCGTTGCACGCATAAATATTCTGATTTTATTTATTAGTTGGCAACAGCGCGTCGACATATTTCCCGACGTCAAATTATCAGCTGGCGGTTTCCGAGGCAAACAGGATATGTTTGTCATGTTACACGCATCGCATCGTTGTTATAATGGTTGCCTAAGCTTATGTCTTTAAGAATTAATAAGTTAAAACCAATGTTAATAAACCTCATTGATGAAATAATGATTGTTTAGAGTGTAGGAATTCAACTAATCTAATAAAATGTTAAAGAACACAATCTTTTCGATGTCAGTAGCTAAGAATAAAGAAAAGTAATTACAAAATAAAGGAACTATGATCTGAAATTTATTAATAAAGTTTATTCATACGCTCATACCAACAACATCAAAAATAAAAAAAATCATTCAGTAGCTAACAACATAAATGATGATAATAATAATAATAAGATCGCAATGGGTTAATAACATAAAGAGCAATAATCAATTCGTTAAAATTCTCCATTCTTCTTTTGTAAACTGAGTTTTTTCAAAACACCAAACATTTACTTCTTTACTAATAATCCTATCTGGAAATGGAACTACACTATTCCAGTAATAAGACGTAACGATAAACGTGTCTTGTTGACCAGTATAGACCATTGTTTACAATGCTGCTGAAAATAAATTTCCTTGATGTTTTTTAATGTTTGCGGTATGTAAGAGTCTAACTATGATTACGCAGACACAGCACAAGAAGAACTTTAATCTTGAAAAAGACTTTCTCGTACAATAAGCGCAATTAAAGAGAAACAAATGTGGAACGATACAACAAATTTCAGCAGAATTTGCTAAATGCAGGACAATCACATTTGCAATTGACAAATGACAGAAAATGAAATGAAAATAAATAAATCAACAAGGCGGCACATCAAAATTAGACAGGACTCAGAAAATTTTAGGGACATTTTGTATATTTAAATCATGTTTTGGAATGTTCCTAGATAATATTAGAGTGCCTTGATAGTGTTTTATCATATTCTGTCACTTTTCTAATGGGTAAAATGTGGACACGCTTGTCAAAGAAGAGAGGCAGAAAATATGTTAGCTCTCTGCTCTCACTGCCACGGGGATGAAACTGAAATGGAGCAAGCGGCAACACGAAAGTGTGGGTGTCACCCCCGGGGCGTAGGGTACAGGGGGAAATGAACAACCAATAAGAAATTATTTGTTTAGCCGTATGATCACGGACGATTGGTCTAAGTTCTGCCTTAGTGTCCAAAACGTATTTTTTAAAAATAATTCGTGTTGGATAGATTTCCAAACAATTCAAAAAGAACAATAAAAGTCTCGAAATAGGAATGCTTTGCTAATTTGCCTTTGTAGGGCCAGTGGTGCCAAGATAGGGAGCGGCGGTTGTAGCATTTATTGATGTCATTACAAAGCTACATATGATGAGCGGTTTGTAACGGACTTTCAAACCACAGGATGCCTAACCAGGCTGTTTCGGAATATTCTTGCCCTGTCTGCACAATAGAGCACGGCGAGCTGACGAACCAGCACGAACCGTCTGTCCCAGGTGTGACTACTAGGCAAACATGTTTTGACATGTACGTTCGTGCGATAACAAAGTCACAAGAAGTTCGTCCACACGACGAGAGCTCACTTAACGAGGTCAGGGTTGCCAACTCGACCTCGTCGAAAGTCCCTTACTGATATCATAAAAGTCACTAAATCTTTTTTTATGAAATAAAATTCACATAAATAGCAAATTGAAGACTACACGACTTTTTTTAAATTTATTTATTTGACTGAAATACCGTATAACAATTCCTAACTCATATATTTGGTCGACTCATCAATAATTAATCTGCAATAACTATCGTCAACATCTAATACCAATTGTTCCATAAGATACGGTCCAAAGACACTAACTAATTAAAATTGCACGTTTTCAAAACGTAAAATCGCAATAACTCGAGTACAGATAGGCCAATTTTAACCAAACTTGGAGGGTAGTTAAGGATGTAGGTTCTGCGGCTACTGGTGACACCTAACGCCGAAATTGGGCAGAAGCGATCGGGACCTAACGCGCGGTCTTAGCTGTTTTGGCCTCCAAAAAATGTTCTATCTTTTGAGTCCCTTACTTGAGTCCGATATCGCTCCCAGCTCGGAAACTAGAAACTCCGAATTTTCTCCAAAAACTTTTGCAACGCTCATAAAAACCGCTCATGGTATACCGAGATGACCCCTTAAAAAATCCGTAACTCCCGAATCGACGGTTCGCGCAAGCTAGGCTTTTTTGTCAAACAAGGACATTTTAGCGAAGCCTTATGGACGTCTACCAGTGGCGTGCGTCCGTTGCAGGAGTGGGTTACAGTAAAAAAAAGCGAATTCGGACTCTTTCGGACGTCTCCGTTGCCGTTAGCTGAGGTGCTAGTGACTCGACCATCAGATGCAGTGTGAGACGGGGCACAAAAAGTCTCTATATATTTTTTTCTTTCGAGGTCGTCTTTGCAATTCAGAATGCTAATCTACGGTCATTTGTAGTGTAAGGGGGAAGAAAGGAAGAGAGTGAATCTTTACAGCCGTGCGGTTTGTTGTTGGAATACTTGAAGGGATTTCGGGATATGGTTTTGTAGGTATCATCTATGGCGTAAGGAGGAACAGAGGAAGCGAGTGGAACTTCCTAGGTGTGCGGGTGGGGTGGTCTTACAATTGAAGAGATATTGGGATATGACTTTGTAGCACTGGAGAGAAAAGAAAGAGAATCATGGCCCGCTGACTTTCTGAGGTTCTTTCGTTCCCCGATTTAAACTACTACGCCAAGAGCTATCGTCGGGATAGCCCGTGTGCAAGGCGATTAAATAATATTTTAGTTGCGCTGTTGCATTTAGATGAGTCGACTTTCAGCGGCTCTTTATTGATCACTCAATAGGAGGGGGAGCAAGGAGGGCCAAAGTTGGAAATTCTGTACTTCTTGAAAACGAAAAGTCGGAATTTGACCAAAGTTGGAGTGTAAGTGAAGCATAATGTTCTTTGACTATCCTGTGCCACGCTGAGTGAACGCGGTGACACCTAGCAACGAAAATCGACAAAATCAATTGGGACCTTATGCGCAGACCCAGCGATGTGGGACCAGAGGCGCTGTCGTGTAGAGCTCTGGATGGGGGGTTTGCAAAGATGTCAATTGAGTGTCTTTACCTGTATCTGATAATATCTGACGATTAGGCCGCTAGAGGGCCCGATAGGTCAAACCAAGGAGTGTTCCTAGCTCAGAAACTGTAAGGGCTACGGGAGTCTGGTTTTCGCCGATCGACGTAGCTTTGCAAGCACTATGGCGGGATTTGTACTTGAAGAATCACATTTTATAGGATAACAGAGACAAAAGTAGGGGAGTTGGTACCCATAGACGTGCAGTCGGGTGATCGATAGAAGCAGCGTGGGGAGAGTTCTCGCGCTCTCGAATATTGAGGGCTTTACAAAGAGTTCAACAGAATTATCTACGTAATTAAAAAATATACCAAGAAAAGTCGCTAATTGGAAAAATTATTTTTTGTCACTAAACGCAGTTCTCAATCTCCTAGATTTAGCGACTTCTTCCCAAAGTTGACAACAGCGACTGAGGTGCTTTTTGAGCTTACTCGAGAATTGATATATACCTTTATGCAACGCAGCTAAAATGAAAAGGGTTACAATGTAACTGTTTGGTTTGCAGAGTGTGTGCAAACCAAAGAGTATTGACCGCCTCTGCCTGTTCTGATTGCTAACTAGAGGTACATATTTGGTACATATTTTTGAATACTATGACACATAATTATATATTTCAGAGAGTTGACTGTCGGATGGCGAATTGCAAAAGATTCTGTTTGCTTGATAATTAGAATAGAGACATCTTTGATTTGGCTAGTCCTCTAATGAAAAGTATTGCTGACCTTTACCTACTTATTTTAGTGCAGTGACGAAATAGACTTTCTCTAGTTAATTGTGGTGGTGCAAAGGCTGAGGTTTGAATTCGTGGTTTACAGCATGGTTGATCAACCATTGATTAGATTAGATTTAATAAGAGAGTGATATCGTCTCAAAATTTTGGAATCTTTAGGGGCTCAATCGAAGTTTCTTTTTAGTGTTTTCTTCCGAGGGAGATTCGAAACTTCCAGCAAAGTTGGTTACGAGTTTTGCGTAGATTTATTTTTTCCACATTTCTCGTTAGCATCAAATATATTTCTTCCGAACTTTGCTTGACAGTATTATATTATCTTTTGTTACATCTCCCCGTTCAGAATTCGTATGAATTGGAGCAGTTGGGAAGTTTCTCACTTGGCTGTTTTTGTGCGGTTTAATTTTGACAAACCCGATTGATTTGCTCGTATTTGTAATATACGCGTTCAACCCGCCGGAAATTCGTTGATCTAGCTAGAGAAACAAAAATTGCTGCTGCTGAATTGTATTCATATTATAGTAAAAAAGTATTAACGTTTTTAATCTTAATAGAAGGGAAGTCACATCGATGTTTGTAGTGTTTGTCCACGCTAATGAATATACATTAGGAAAGTGACAGGATTCCTCCCCCTAACAGGTGTTTCGACATCCTTGCACGTGTTACCTGGCCACCATACACACGCACAAACAATATACATGTATCCACCCCCGAAATTCATCCTCAAGATAAGCTATGTTAACGTTGGTTAGGCCTTCTCTCGTCAGATCAATATTAACTCGTCGCGACGCTCGGGCGTCTTCGTCCAAAACATTATTATAGCCAGTCTGCACCTCGGAAACTTAACGCCGCTGCTGCTCTGTGCGTGTATGTGTGTATATGAACGGGTAGCGAGAATCCGCCTGTTTTCAAAACGGCGCCTTTCGGGAAAAACACTCCACGCCGAGCTTCCGCAATAAGGAAAACGACGTCTCGATGTTTAATCGTTTTGGAAAACGAAACAATATCGGATGTTACTTAAAAGATTGCTCACTTCGGTGTATATTATGTTTGTGAGCGTTTAATATGGATCGGAAACCTTAAAAGCAATAAACTGGTTTAATTTGCCTCGTTTTTTCAAAATGGTTTTTCCTCCCTCTTGAAGTATCGTAAAGCACGCGAACGCGATATGAATCTTTGAGGGAATTGTTCATTTTTTGTGCTCGAGTGATTATAATAATGGATTTCTATTGAAACATTAGTTGTTAGGTGTGTTGAATGTGTTTGTGGCGTGTGTAAATCAGGTAGGTCCTTTTGTTTTCCAGATATAAAAGATTTGTTAAAGTAGAAAATTGAATATAATATTATTATACAATAGAATTATTTGCTGAAATTGTATGGAAATCTAAGAGGACGTAGGTGGTGAGATAGTGGAGGTGGTGGCGGCGGCGGCGGTTGTTTGCAATGTATACACATCAGAAATGGGCGTGTTTGAATTGAAATCAGATTTCTTCTTTATACATCACACAAAATTATTTTAATCGATAATCTTTATTTATTATCATCTAAACTAAGAAGTCTTGATAAAAAAAAAGAATCTGGACGCAAAGAAAATATTTCTTCATTAAACACCCCACTCTGGATAATGTAGGGTTATTCTTTATGCCTCCACTTACCTTGGAGAAACATTTCTTTTTTACATCGAGGTAATTCGTTTCTCTTTAAATCGATGGAAACTTAACAAGCTTAAAATATTACAAAAGGCGATTCTTTTGAAAGACTACTAAAACCTCTTTAATTAATATCAACACGACGGTGCCATTTTTATTTATTACGTAAATGCAAATTTGAATTAATTAGTTCTCTCAATTTAATACTTCATGGTATCCAATCTTTATACTTTAAATAAAGAAGTGTCCATCATTTGCAGAAAACAAATATGCAACCTTTAGCCACACCTAATTTCCAAAACTTTTTCCCTCTTGAAATGCGATCAAAATGTAAATGTGCATACCCTCTTCAACGGAAAAAAAGAGAGAGGGAGGAAAGGACGCACGTTCGGTCGCTGGAGAGCACGTTGTCATGTGTAATTCATAGTCGAGGGCCTGTTTAAAATGCTAAACTTCTTTTTTTTTCATAAAAAAAAAGTATGTAAAACGTACGCTTTTAGTTAAGGTAACGCTGGGAAAATATTCTCTTCTAATAAAAAGTGGCGCGCGTGCTAGTGCTTCGGAAGTGGATGAAGGGAAAGTTCGTGGCGCTTATAAAGTAAGTGAATAAACAACAACTTTTGCGTCTTGCAGGCAAAGCGAGTTAATTTTGGTTAGGGTTACTTCTTCATCGCTTACACTTTCGTATAGGTGTTACGCGATGGGGGAGGAAATGAAGTATAATTGGTTCGTTCGTTCTTGTTCACCGACGTGAATATTAAATTTAAATAAGTCTGGAACCGGTATTGTAGTGAAATTGCGTAACAAAATTTATTATTTTATTTACGTTTAGCACAGCGATGAATTAACCTTTGTTTGATTAGTAGACTTAACACAAACTAATTTAAAGTCATTTAAGTTTAGTCGTCACTCAAACGGTTACAGACCGTGAGTATTAACGTTAAAAGGAAGACAGTGAACTGTAATGATGTAAGACTTCAGTTGAAGATAAATCGTAATAATCTGAAATCAGAAAGAGTTCGCAATGAACGCTTCCTTACTTTAATATTTTAAGCCTTTAAAAGGGGAAATCTTAATTATAATCTGTTAAAAGGTACCCGAAATATCACAACTTGACAAATGTACTTAATTGCGAAGTGCTTACAACAAAAGCGGACGGTTTAAAAAGTTTTCTAAATTTAAACGCGGGCTCAATTTGGTAACATCAAGTTACTGCGAAAAAGACTTCCAGAACTGGTAACATTTTTAAGGTGTGATTTTTTAATAAACGCATACGCTGTCCATAGCGCCCTCTATCTAACATTAAACTAACTAAACTAAAATCGAAAATCAGGTTCTGACCGAGTCGCATTTAGAGACAGTAACAACCAGTGTTCATATCGCTTTAAGCAAACCTAAACAAAAGATTCTGAAATTCCTATTCAAAGTAGAAATTTACTTTGGAATTTCTTTAGGTTTAGATAGTGTTTTTATTTTATTTTAGATCTCCTCTTTCCAATCTCCCGTCTCCATGCAGAATGCAAATTCAAAGTTTGCTAGCCTAAAGAAGAAAATTAGTTTTCAATAAAATTGAATATCAGTGATGATGAGGGCGAAGCATTAATTACAGAAAACTATCCTTGTTGCAAAGCTAAACTTCAAGAGACCGCCTGTGATGACCGACGGTCAAACTTTGCCTTCCGATAGGCTCTCCGACAGGTCTAAGCTTCTTTTCCAACGGGCCACCTGCGGCGGCCTACGGACAGGCTTCATCTTCCAACAGTCTGCCTGCGCTGGCCGACGATCAAGCTTCGTCTTCCAAAAGGCTCACATTCAGATTTTCTTTCCAGCAATCAAGATTTTCTTCTAATACATCATTTGCGTTGACCCAAGGTCAGGACTCATCCACGGTCAAACTTTCCTTCCAATCGGCTACTAGTACCTGCGGACACATCTCATCTTCCGATCAAGCTTCGTGTTATAACAGGTTTTCCTTCCAATCGGCCACCTGTAGTAGCTTACAGATACGTTTCCTCTTCTTGCACTGGCCTGCGATCAAGCTTCGTCTTCCAACAGGCCACCTATGGTGGCTTATTTTCAGGCTTTCTTCTCAGGCCTTCCAATAAGATGTCTACGTTGATCCACTTTCTAACACATCACCTTCGTCGACCCACAGCAGGTTTCGTCTTTCAAAAGAGCAGTTGCCCAAAATCAGAATCTGCCTTCTAGCAAGCTACCTGTGATGGCCACGGTCTGGATTCATCTTTTAATATGCCACCTGCGCTAGCTCACGATCAAACTGCCCGTTAACGAAGAAATCTACGCTGTTCCATGATCACGCTTCGCTTTCTATTTGCGGACAGATTTTATCTTCCAATAGTCTGCATCTGCTTCCAATAGGTTCAAGTTCAGGCTTTCTTTCCCATCAAACTTGGATTATTTGCTAGTTTTCGTTTTTCAATAACCCCATGGTTAAGCATTCCTTCAAGTATGTCGCTTGTACTACGATCAAACTTTGCATTTCAATAGATTTCTTCTAATGGACCACCATCGGCTTTATCTGGTCTACGTCCAAGCTTTCATCTTTCAACAGATATACGGCCAAGTTTTCGTTCCAATGCACCACCTGTAGTGGCATGCGGACAGAACTCCTTGTCCAAAAGATCACCCTCTGCGGTGGCTTATATTTAGTCTTTCTTTCCAAGAAGATCTTCCCTCCAACACACCGCTTATGTTGGGTCACAATCACGCTTTATCTTTCAGCAGGTGACCCACGATCAATTTGGCTTCCCAATTGGCTACCTGTGGTGGTTCACAGCCAGCCTTTTCTTCTAATAGTCCACTGTGTGCTAGGCTTCTTCTTCGAGTTAAACTTTCTTTACAATGGACCACCTACAGTCTACGATCAAGCTTCGTGTTTGAATAGGCCATCTGCGGTGGCTCATGTTTACGTTTTCCTTCCAATGGATTGATTAGTTGGCCTTCGGGCAGATACCATCTTGCAGTAGTTTACGTTTGCGCTAGCCTACGATCAAACTTTGTCGTCCAACAGTCCACAATTAAGATTTGTCTTCCAAAATCACGACTAGGCTCCGTCTTCTTATATGCATCTACGGTGACTCACGGTCGAACCCTACCTTACAACAGGCCACCTGCGGTGGCTCGTGTTTACGTTTTCCCTTCAATGGATTGTCTTACTTGTCTACGGGCAGGTTCTATCTTGCAATAGTCTGCCTTTGCCCTAGCCTGCGATCAAGCTTTGTCTTCCAACAGTCCACAATTAAGGTTTGCCTTCCATAATCACGATCAGGTTCCGTCTTCTTATATGCATCTACAGTAGCTCATGGTCGAACTGTATTTTACAATAAACCACCTGCGGTGGTTCACGGTCAAGCTTAATCTTCAGTAGGCCATTTGCGCTAGCCTATGAGCAAGCTTCACTTTTCAATAGGCTTTCATAATCAGTTAGAGGACGAACCAACAGGCCACTCTTCTCTCTTTTCCTTCCAACTGGTCACCTATGATGGTTCACGATCGAAATTTGCATTCCAACAGGCTGTCATCTTCGCCTTTAAACAAGCCAGATGGTTTACTATCAAGCTCTGCCTTATAACAGGCCACCTGCGATGCTCCACGCTCAAGCTGTCTTCCAGCAAGCATCCGCGCTTAAGGGTCTGCACGGGCCAAGTTTTCTAGTCGGGTTCGGGTCGGGCCTGTCGGCTCATACGAGTCTGTCGGACCGTTCAAACCTATTGAATTCTTTTGACTTCTCGGCCCTTCGGGCTTTTCGGGTCTATCGGGCCGTTCGGATCTCTTGGGCCGTACGGATCTGTCGTACCGTTCCAGCCCGTGCAGGGCTCTACCTGCGCTGACCCATGATCATGCTTTGCTTTTTAACAGGTAACTTACGGTAAATCAGCGCCTGTTACGGTCCACAGGTCATTTACGCTGGCGCACGGTCAGTTTTTTCTCTTCCAATAGGCCATGCACCTAGACCGCGATTAAGCTTTGTCTTCTTAACATAACATTTGTTAATTTTATCAATTTATGAGAATTTCGTTTAATTTATTTATATTTATTAACTTGTTTATTTATAATCGACCAAGCAAAATAGACTGAGTGTTTTTTAACTCACCTGTAGATATTTTTCATGCATTTTGAAATTCTTGTCGAAACTTGATGAAAAATAATTACCATTGCTACACACATTAGTTCTTTTCCAGGACTTCCACAACCTCACTTTTTAAAAATAACTCACTATAAGTTACTATTTTAAAAATCTGTATTGGTAATTACTATTTTATTCATAATCAAATGCTGCTTTTAAAATATGCGATTTGCTTTATGGAAATCTTCATCGCAAATGATCTAGTCAATTAAAATTAAGTTCAAAGAGAAACACTTAAAAGGATTGATAAGCTGTAGAAAAGCAAAAGTTCGATTATTAATCATTGCTTTGCAAAAAAAATTTATAAAAATGTATACAGGATGTTAATAAATAATACCAACAAACTGATAAGCTAAATTTCTAGTAACAATAGTATTTTTAAATGGATCCTATGGTTTCAATTCGTCTTGTTACAGAGTAATCAGTCTTCAAAAGTCGACTTTTGGGTGCATTGTCATTTGCCAAAATATCAAAAATTCATATTAAAAGAAATTGCCTTGCAGGTGTTCCAAACTTACTTTTCATTATATGGGGTGTGTTCTACAGTGTGTCCAGTTTAAAATGACCTACATGGGGATATTGGAAACGGTAATAGATACAAGGTTGGTTAAATGGGGAAAAAGTTTCGTATTTGTATGCCAAAAAATAATCCATGGTTACATTGACAATTATCTGCCCCGTTTCAAAGATACAGGGTGAAAACCAAAAAAGTGCATTTTCTAAAATCCTGATTTATTTATTCGTTATTACAGATAAATGAACAATATTTTCAGAAACGAAATAGCGTCTAATGAGGATTTCAAAAACGACTTCAGAAAAATGCTAGGCCTTCTAGATTTCACGCATTCGTATCCAACTTTTGTTTTTCTTATAGGCGCCATATTGGATTTTTACATTTTTAAAATAGTCATAAAGAGAGCTTTTCAACCATGTACAATATGACTATGTTTAAAGGAGAAAAATTAGAAGAAAATACAAAATTAAGATTTAACCATAGTAGGCCTTGAAGTTTCCAAATAATAATTTGCAAACAAATGAGTGAAGATTCTAATTAATTTAATTCTAATTAATATTAATGTAAATGTTCAAATAAACCTCCATTCTGCCGTATGCACCTTCTACACCGATTCAAAATTGCTTCACAAGACTGTCTTAGCATCAATGGAGTAATTCTGTTTACTGCTTCAATGACCGCTTGTTGTAAGGCATCCACTGTTTCGTATTGTCGTGAATAAACTTGAGTTTTTAGATCAAGAGTAATATCTGGCAAACTTGCAGGCTATCTTATTGGTCCCCGATTTCCCATCCAATAGTCAGGATATTAATTATGTAAAAAATTAGTAATTATTTGAGCATTGTGTGCAAGTGCCCCATCTTGCTGAAAAAACATGTTTTGAAGAGTTGCAAGGGGAAGCTCCATGAGACGATCTGCTACATTTGTTTGTAAAAGGTCAAGGTATTTTTCAGAATTAAAGTTTTCATTGAAGAAAAACGGTCCAACGATGTGACTACCAATTATACCTATCCAGACATTAAATTTCCATCTAATCTACTGTCTCATTCCGTAAACCAATTGTGGATTTGTATCTGACCAAAAAACGGTATTTTTCCGATTAAATAAACCGCAATTGATAAATCGACTTTCGTCTGACCATAAAACTTTCATAGAAAAGTTTGGGATCAGATTTTGACTTCTTATGTACCACTGACAAAATTCCGGATATCTATTCGGATACATTTCTGCAGCCGTTTTCTTGTTCCTCCGACAGAGAATAAGACATTTCACCATGTCATATTTTTCACGATTCGAAAAACGATCCATTTAATATGAAATTTGTCCACACAAGAATTGTACATAGACACAACGAAACTGACAATAACAATTATATTGGTACAAACTGCAATTGTTTTATAAGAATATCAAAAAAATGAAGCCCATTTTAATTAGAATTTTCACTCATTTGTTTGCAAATTATTACTTAGAAACCTCAAGGCCTACTACGGTTAAATCTTAATTTTGTATTTTCTTGTACTTTTTCTTCTTTAAACATAGTCATATTGTACGTGGTTGAAAAGCTCTTTTTATGACGATTTCAAAAATGTAAAAATCCAATATGGCGCCCATAAGAAAAACAAAAGTTGGATACGAGTAAGTGAAATCTAGAAGGCCTAGCATTTTTTTGAAGTCGTTTTTGAAATCCTCATTAGCCGCTATTTCGTTTCTGAAAATATTGTTCATTTATCTGTAATAACGAATAAATAAATCAGGATTTTAGAAAATGCACTTTTTTGGTTTTCACCCTGTATCTTTGAAACGGGGCAGATAATTGTCAATGTAACCATGGATTATTTTTTGGCATACAAATACGAAACTTTTTCCCCATTTAACCAACCTTGTATCTATTATCGTTTCCAATATCCCCATGTAGGTCGTTTTAAACTGGACACACTGTATAGCTGAGATATGAATGTCAAGAAATATAAAAAGAAACTTAATTTAATGAGAACACTTTGTATAATCAAAAGTACTTTAAAACACAGAAGGTATTTCCCTACAATTTTTCTTACAGTTAGTGGAATATTGAGATTTTGACAGATAACGACGATGCATACAAAAGTTAACCATTTTGAGTACCGATTACTTCATAACTAAAACAAATTGACCATCATAGGTA
This sequence comes from Ignelater luminosus, assembly GCA_011009095.1. Lineage (NCBI taxonomy): Eukaryota > Metazoa > Arthropoda > Insecta > Coleoptera > Elateridae > Ignelater > Ignelater luminosus. The sequence goes on from VTPC01000584.1 coordinate 315,537, forward strand.
CAGAAGCAATAGTTAACTTTGATTGTTGAAACAAATAAGTTGATACATGAATATCTAGATAAATGAAAAACCAAAATTCGTCTCCCACTGTTTATAAACTGAGACTGATTTTGGCCCATTGTATATCCCACTAAATAGCGTATCTTAGCCAAAAAGAAAAAATTGAATACCTAGAGTTACAGAGCTTTACATCTTGAGTATTTGTATTATTGGTAAAAGATGTAACTAATTAGAAAGTTTTCGTCGAGGAGGTAGAGGCCTGCACGGGCCCGGTTTTCTAGTCGGGCATTTACGCGGCCCGGGTAGAAGCTTGCGTTCGGTCCAGACTGGTTTTCTCAGTTTAAACATTTATCCGGTGTTTCGGGTCTACGTCCGGTAATCGGGCCTCTCGAGCAGTTCGAGAGGGTCGTCGAGCTGTTAGAGTCGGATCTCTCGGCCCTGTTGGGCCTTTTGGACTTCTCGGACCTTTTGCACTTCTTGGCCCTTTGGGTCTATCGGCTTGTTTTGATCTTTCGGCCCTATCGGGCCTTTTGGACTTCTCGGCCCTTCGAGATTCTTGGGTCTGTAGGACCTCTCAGACCGTTGGACCTTTTGCACTTCTTGGCCCTTTGAGTTTATCGGCCCGTTTCGATCCTTCGACCCATCAGGCCTTTTGGACTTCTCGGTCCTTTTTCACTCTTCGGCCCTTCGGGCTTCTTGGGTCTGTAGGGCCGTTCGGGTCTCTTAGACCGTCAGACCTTTTGCACTTTTTGGCTCTTCGGGTCTATCGGCCCGTCTTGATCTCGACACTGTCGGGCCTTTTGGACTTCTCGGTTCTTTTGTTGGGTCGTCGGACCTTTTGCACTTCCTGACCCTCCGGGTCTATATCTCCCTTGGCCTTATCGGGCTTTTTGGACTTCTCAGACCTTTTGCACTTCTTGGCGCTTTGGGTCTACCGGTCCGTTTTGATCCCTCGGGCCTCTCGGACCGTTAGACCTTGTGCACTTCTCGGCCCTTCGGGTCTATCGGGATATCTCGCGTCAATCGGAGAGCTCGGGCCTTTTTGCGCTTCTTAAGCTGTTCGGACCTTTGGGATCTCTCGTGCCGTTTGGCCCCCTTGGACTGTCCGAACCTGTCGGGCCGATCAAGAAGTAGCCGGGATTTTTTCAGGCCGCATCAAGTTTGTCCCCAGTCGGCCTGTGCAGGGCTCTACGAGGTAATACAAAATGAAGTTTTCTGAGAAATTGATTATAAAATGTTTCCATTTGTTGCAAACTTTCCTAGACACGTGTTGGAGACAAAGCAGGATCCGTATACAATACTGGTGTGCTGTGAAAGGTAGCAGACATTTGTGATCAAAAAGTTGAAGGTTAGATTAACGTAGACAATGTTATTTTCATTATTTTATGACAATTTTTGTTGGAAATCAAGAAATTGTTAAAAATTGATTGCCATGACAGTAATTTTGAACACGGCTCAAAGGTGGTGCGTATTTCTCGGTATTAGAAGACATTTGTGATCGAACTTGGATGACCTATCTTTCACAATACGCTATTATTTATGGACCTTGGAGGAAAACTCTGTCGTCGTGAGAGTCATGAAACATATCGTTAGAAACAATAATAACTATTATAAATCTTGAGATTTGGAAATTTACGCCAGCTTTGGCAACATTGGTTATAGCTATAATCGCCCTTTCCTCCGCTACTTTGATACATTTTGACGAAATTTAACGCCATCTGTTGGTTGGTGATTTTCACCTACAGCATAAAAGATTACTTTTGTTCATAAGCAAGCAGCAAGTTATCGCATTGGCGACATAAATTTGCTGAATAGTTGGCAGCATTTGTTTGTAAGCGAGTAATTGCAGCATTTGGAGAACTTTTGAAGTTAGAAGTGTTTGGTGAAAATAACTTATCATCTACAAATCTCTGCACCATAATTACTACTTAGAAAATGTAAATATCCTGTAGTTGTAATAATTGTAGTAAAATAGACACACAATTTTTGGGTGAAGCGTTTCACTTGTTCATACATACCTTGCTTTCCTTTCAAAATTATGAAGCTGCAAGTCTTCAAGACCACAGGCGCCTTCGAATTGCTACGGATGGAACACGAAAATGAACCTAACGTTCTAACCTCAAATCTAAAACAAGTCGTCAAGCCGAATCTATACGTGCTTGTCTTTGGGGGGAAAGGGGTAGGGAAAATCTCCGAGCTTGAGGCGTGACTACCAATCTGAAAGAAACAACGAACATCATACTTCAAAGCGACTTATATTTACATGTCAAGAAACGTCAAAACCAGAGTGAAAACAAAACCAAATGTAAACAATTTGCGAACCAAACGCCACCACGTGGAGAATTTAGAACTGCAATGTGATGTAATATATAACCTTGAAAACTGAGTGTGCGTTTTGCATGTGTTTTATGTTTCAGTTTTTATTTTATTGACAAAATAAAATCTATTTACGCCACTCGCTTTAACTATAGCTATGTTTTTCTTACGCTAGGCAACTTCGATGACTTGTGTTGATACTAACTTCGTAGAACTTGGAAGTTCAGAAGTTTTCCTCCTTCCGTGGAACACACGGTATATCAAGAATTGACACATCTTGAGATCCTCTCACTGATATCCTATCCGGAAGCGAATTTGATGTGAAATAATTAACAGTACGTCTTTGAAAAACTTCTAAGAAACAAAATCAGAACTCGAAGATGACCCACAAGTTCAATCGTATCAAATCCAAGTTTCATCGCCTTCTTCTTGAGGAGTAAACAGAACCAAGAACTGTCACTCTTTTGTCCTTGATTCCTTTTATTATCTTCATTACGTTTGAACATTGCATGATTGAGATTCTTGGCGATGTTCATCGTAGTGAGGTGGAACGAATGTACGGGCTTAAATACTACATTCATATCTGATAATTAAAAGCGAAGTATGCTGTGCTTTCTTTTTTGTTTTGTTTTGGGGGGGATATCTTCCAAGGATTATAGATAACTGCGATCAATGTAAAATTAATTAAATATTTAATTTTCTAGAGGAAAAGCAGGGACATAAAATAACAAATTACATGAGTGCAAACATGCGTTTCGTTTGTATGTTTAAGGTTTCTCGAGATTCGACATAAAACAAATGAATGGAGCTGGTAGGACTTTAAAAATAACTTTAATATTTCCGGGTGTTAATCCTTCTATTTTATTTTAGAGACCGAGAAGAAGTAATTAAATTAACTCCTCATTAAACACTAAAAATAATAATAATAATTTCCAGATTTTTGTTTTACGTATAATTGGAATATTGCCCGTGTAAAATTAAAAGCGCATTAACATTGCCAACGTTTCAATATTGTGTATTATTCTTAGATTTTTATTGCTACTTTGTTTTCAACTTCACACACACTTTGATTGTTATTAGCGTTGTAAAAGAGGTCGAGCGTGGTATGAAAATTGAACTATGTACTACGGTAATAGTACATCTGGTAATTTAATAATGTAATTTGTGTATCCGTGTTTATAGCGCAGTCTTTTTTCCTCTCCGAGCTATCCGTATGACACTGATGTTTTTATTATTTATGTATACTTTAGTGGCAGTTACGCAGTCACTTGTTAAATATGAGAAAAAGGTGAACGCTGATATAAAATCGTGCGTGTGTGTGCATATTCTTCACCGTTTTGATGCGATGTGGTGAACATAAAAATAAAGTGGAATAATAGAAAAAGGAATACGCCGAGATATGATGTAGGGTTCTTTTGTTGCTGAATAGAAAAAACGGACACGAAAGGAAAATGAACATAACGTCAAACTGCTAAAAACTTTCTTCTCTATCTCTTTTATCGTATTGTTGTGTCATTTTCAAGTTTTTCTTCTTGGGATAAAACCTCGTGATGAGTTTAAATGTGCTGAGGTAAAAATTGAATTTTGTTTGTATTCGCTTTCTTTTGTCCCATTAAATTGCGAAAAGAACAAAAACCAGTTTACCTTGTCTGATACTGACGAAATAATACATGATGGTGTTACACATGTTTTAAGCTTAACAATAATTTAGTGAAATTACAAGAGTGATAAAATCAAGGTGATTTATCATCTAATTTCCTTCTGTTTGTTGTATCACTTGTGCGTGTGTGGTGTGTACGTGGTTACGTCAGAGTGAGTTTACAAAATTGCCGTGGTTGTGGTAACCCATTTTTGAGTTTGATTGGCTTCACAAAAAAAAATAATGCGGAGTAGAGCTCGTTCTCGTTTTGATTAGGAAATATGGTTGATGATGGTCTTTATAATTAAAATGAATAGGTGTGGAGTTGTAATTGGCTTAAGTTTAATCTAGCGGGTGCGGTTAGTCTGTATAATTGCTTTTTTTATTTACTTATCTAATTTTGTTTTTATTTATATTGTGTGTACACAAGGTGGCCCAACGAAAACGAAACAGACTGAATAACTCGCACGAAAATAATTGTTCGAAAAAACGCAAAAACACGTCGATTTGTATTGGGATGGGGACATCTTTTGACGTACAATTCGAACTTTGTTTGGAAGATACAGGGTGCGAAATCTAAAACATAGAAGGCTTCGTGATCTTCAAATGTTTACATTTGACATTTGTTCTCATTTAATTTGAAAATCTTCTATCCACTCGAGACAAGTCTACTACTTATATTTTTTATTTTCCTAGTGAGCGAGACCAGAAAAGTTAAATGTTTGGGCACGCATTTTTGATGATCGCCTCGTTAATCCTTCTCTTTCTAACTGGCGATTTGACTGCGGATGTCTATTTGGAATTGCTACAGGATCTCATTGATTCAGTACTAACTAAAACCATCGAAAATTAATATTCCAGCAAGACGGAGCTACTCCGCATTTTGCACTTCCTGTTCGTGAGCATTTGGATCCAACATTCCCAGGTCGTTGGATTGGAAAAAGAGGTGCAATTGAATGGCTTTTTCAGTGCCCGGATTTGTCGCCGCCAGACTTCTTTTTATCGGATTACTTAAAAAGTAAAATTTATGCGACGCAACCGGCTTCATTAGAAGATTTACTCCCAACATATTGTCAACGAATGTCAACAAATAACTCCATAAATGCTCCAGAATGAACGACAACGTTTCGAACATAATCTTTATCTTTCTATGAAAGTTGGTCACATTTTACTATTGGTTGAGAGTTTGTAATTGTCAAATTAAACAAAATGAGAGCAAATGTCACTTTAATTTAATGTCATCCTGTATTTTCCAAACAAATTGACCGAATTTAAAAATTCAAACTGGACAATATGGATAATTGAAAGGCCTTTCTAATGATGTGCTACTTGAACCCCCTTCTCATTAGAGATTTTTGAGGGGTTGACACCCCTCCATAGGGGGTTGAAGTTTAGGGTTCGAATTGTACGTCAGAAAATGTCCTTTTCCCAATACAAATCGACGTGTTTTTGCGTTTTTTTGAAAAATTATGTTTGTGGAAGTTATTCAGTCTGTTTCGTTTTTCGTTGGGCCACCCTGTATATGCAATATGTCCAAGATAAGGATGCACAGCATGGGGATCTTGGAAACGGTAAGAAATACAAGATCGGTTAAATGGGATGAAAGTTGGCTATTTACAGGACCTTTCTGTTGCCGTTTGCAAAATCTATATATCTTGGATAGTTTCAGAGATATTTTAAAAAAAAGTAGATTTCTCGATTTTCGTTTTTATTTTGCTTTCATTTATTTGAAGAAATATTGGAAAACTAAAACCACTTTTTCATTGCCACTTTTTGTGCTCTATTAAAATACGCTAACAAAATTTCTGTACAACGTTTCGGTTTCGAGTAACCATCATCAACCTCATTTTTTTAAATAGGCGGAAAAGCAATTGCAAATTGTTTTGGATAGCTCTTATTGTCACGATTCTAATGATGTATAAACATGATAGGGTTATTTTGATATGCGTTCTTCTTATCAATTCTAAGTCAATTTCCGCTGACAGTTTCGCACTTTTGAAGAAACGTCTTGCGGTATTGCCGTCATTCGTATTACCGAATCTCGGTTGGGTTTGTCTACTATCAAACCACATATTACTCTAAATTCTTTCTGAATACGAGCTTTGTTTTGTGAAACAACTTCTTTGTCACTTCCTCAAGCTTGCCACTTCTGGAGTGGCAATTTATAAGACAAGTGGAGAAGGCACTCAAACATGCGTATTTATCCGTGTAAAACAGATAAACTAAATTTCAATTTTTCAGTATTTATGTTTCTCATAATCATTTTTTCAACATTATTAAAATTCTTGGATGTTGCGCCACAAACGTAACATTTTTGTGTCGAAGTAGCATTGGTAAGCGCGTTGCACACTTTGCCGTCCACCATTGCAAAGACTAAATTGTGGCTTACTTCCACCTCCTTTCCTTCGATTACGGACTTGCTTTTCTTAAGAGTTTTTATTCGGTCATATATTCAGTTTATTTTCAGTAGTCGAAACTTCGGTAGACTCCTTTATGAATTCAATTTTTAAAGGCTGACAATATTTTGGCGAGGCAGGACGTGGGTTTCGCCAAACAATTGTTTCGCCATAAATAAGGCGAAGCGGGACAATACATGTAATGAAAACATCCGAATCACTGGCTTCAGGACCATGGAAAGCTTGTTTGTGTGAACTATGGCCGGGGAACCGTTAAAACCCATTTAGTAATTAAACAAAACCTGTTGAGTTCTTCATTTCGAAGTGTCCGAACGACAGATTTCACCATTAGAAGTAATCGTTTCACAGTATGGTCTAGTAAAGCTTGTAAAGTAACGTCAACACAAGTCTCGGTAACGTTTATGTCCACCTAGACAGCTAGAGCATCTTCAGCTCGCTTACGTTGCTGTGGTTCAAGCAACTTTTTATAAGCCGTTCTGTACTTGCTCGCACGAGTTGGACTGGTGTTGGTAATTTCTTTTAACAATCTAGAAGCCTGGGATTGTCTTTCGGCTCTTAAGTCCATTTGGGTTGCGGAACTTAGCACAGACACAGGGGTAGATTCTCTCAATTTCTTTGTTTTTCATCGTTTTGTTCGCTTACTACAAGACTCAAAAGAAATATCCGGGCGACCGCGTTTCATCTCTGTTAGAGGGAATGAAATTGAGGTATCCAAGGATTCTTTATTACTTTTTTGAAAATATTCGTTTATCCTGCTAGCCTTCATCCAGCGAAACTTATATTCTGACTTAAAACATGATAATTTCTTCTCTAAGTCTTTAAAATGCTCTTCATCGCATTTTGTTCGTTTTTTGATCTCTCTGTTGTGAAGAAATTAAATTGTCTTTCAATTTCATTGCTTCCAGAACTTCTCATGATATCAAGCAGTACTTGTCTCTTAATAAACACAGTGTTCAAACTTGTTCCTGAAAATAAACAAATAAAATTGAAATTTGCAAATTTTAAGTAAAACTAGCTGTTGGGCGAAGAAACTAGCAAATACTAGCGGAAAAACTAGAGGTGGACGCTGACGGACTTTTGCTATCGCTGAGCTGCTTCGCGGCTTCTTTAAGTTTCTCGGTGTACCGCCAAAGGCGGTTACTGGTCGGTCTTGCTTTTGTTTCCAGGCGCGTCGTGCATGATCCTCCAACATGATACCTCTATTATAAATAAACAAATATACTCGCTCCCGCACCCATTTTCTGTAAGCCTTCCCCCAACGGCACCTGCCTACCAAAGTTCCATCTCTATAGTATTGGAGGTTTCTGAGATACGGGATGTCTGCCAAAAGAAAAACAAAATAAGATCGGTCCCGCACGCATCTTCTGCAAGCTTATTCCCCACCGCACCTATCTATCACAGTCCCATCTCTATAGGATCAAGCCGTTCCTGAGGCACGGGAAGTCTGCCAAAAAAAAAACAAAATACGGTCGGTCCCGCACCCATTTTCTGGAAGCCTTTCCGGCACCGCACCTACCTGCCAGCGTTCCATCTCTATAGGATCAGTCTTCCTGAGATACGAAGTGCTTGCCAAACAAAGAACGAAATGCGGTCTGTCCCACACACATCTTCTGCAAGCCTGTCCTCCACCGCACCTGTCTACCAAAGTTTCATCTCCATAGAAGCAGTTGTTTCTGAGATGTATCTAAACTATTCTCGGGCTGAGTTGTCGAATGGACCACCTTCGGTGGCCCCAGCTTGCGCTGCGCCTTCGAATCGGTCACCTTCGGTGGTGCCAGTTCGGGCTGCGCCCTTGAATGGGCCACTTTTGGTGGCCCCAGCTCGGGCTTGTGGCCGTAAGCCGAAAGAATACATGCTTATTTCCAATGTGATTTAACTTAGAACTTAGAAAGGACACCTAACCTCAATGCGAGATCTTCACCATTTAATGCACAAATTCTTCTACGATTACCAAAACCGAGCTTTCAGTTAATAATAAAACTCTGCACTATCCAATCCAAATGGAATCTTGCAAAATTCTTGGAGCAAGTATAAAAGTTGATTCTAGAAGCGCAAACCAATTTGACAGTTGTTTCCCTCTTCGTTTTTCTTCTCCGCGCGTCCAAATAAACGTGACGGTTTCCAAAAAAAACTGAAACTGAATTTTTGGTGGTCTGTATGTCACACCTAAGGCAACCTTTATTTTATTAACTTTTACACTAACCCAAAGCTGCTAATATCATGATTATCTTCAATATTTATGACAGTGAAATGATAACGATTGTGTATATACAGTGGGGTTTTTTATTTCTGAATATGCAAATCCCTAGATTCAATTAAAAAAAACCAAGTCAATGCATTGCAGAGTATGCAAGCAACCTTTGACAAAACAAATGAACACAAATGAATTTGTCATTTATTAATGTTAATTAAGAAAAGTAAAAGTTTCATTTAAGCACTTGTAGTTTGTCTTAATTTTGAAATAGAAAGAAGAGAAAATAAGTATTTAAATTGGTAGAAAAGCAATAACAGCTTGAGACAAGTCCGTGATTTGTTTGCCATTAACTATCCCGAGATCTGTTTTTAGGACATTGAAAAAGTACCGTAAGAGCAACAAAAAACCAAGTCAAAGGTACCCTTGAAATTTTAAAAGATTGTCTTAGAGTAATCCTTAAATTATGAATTCAAACATTAAACTTTCAAATGTCATAATCATTTTGACTATTGAATATTCCCATTCACCATCTTCATTCTTGATACCATTACGAAAATAAGATTCTAATATGAAGATTTTATGTTCCTCTGTTAACATTTTTAAATTCACAAAGTTTTGTAAATTATTTTTACTGTAAATTAATTTTACTGTAATCAGTTAAAATATAACCTAAATAAAATTTAAATGTCACTTGTAGCTTTTGTTTTAAATATGAAACTATCAAAGACAAGAAATTTAGAATCCATGGGTATCTTTGACTTGAGTTTTTGTTGCTCTCACGGTACAAATACAAGGCTTTCAAATTTTCCAATCGCCAACAGCTTTACAAGGATGATAAAATTAAACGAACAGATTTTTGTGAAACTTTATTTAATTTATTAAATGAAAGTGAAGACATTTTACAAAAAAAATAGTTTTCACAGATGAAGCATCGTTTTCTTTGAAATGTACCAAATACTTCTTTATCCATTTTATTTCTTATCCTTTTCCTTTCTTTCTCTAACAGCTACTCCTCCGGGTACATACCCTGCCACAAATACTGAACCTGACCACAGCATTTCAGCACCATCCACTAGTTTCCTTAATGAACCATTTCTTTCTTTGGGGCTATCTTAAATCTGGAATTAAAACAATGTTCCAATACAGAATGCAGAAGCTTTAAGAATTTAATCATGTATTCACGGCCTGTAATGAATTAGGTCTTAATTCTTTAATAAATAAATTTATAACCGTTCAGCATATTGTTTAGAACGTGACGGAGGACATCTCGAGCAATGATTGTAACTTATTAAACAAATAGTTCTGCTGTTGTAATGTGTTATTTTGTACAGTTTAACAGTCTTAACCTAAAAATAGGTTATGGTTAATGTAATGTGCGGTTCACATTCACGTCGCACGTTCACAATGAATATCACCTCACAATACGTTTTATTTTTTTAAAGTACGTTTTGTTACACATTTTGAAAGTTTTAACAACTTTAAACTGCATTTTATTATTACTTACTAGACATAAATTGCAATTTTCTAAAATCAAATCTTGACGTTTCTTGATTGAAACTCGTTTTTTTTTTT
>VTPC01000584.1:335134-362478 GCA_011009095.1 Ignelater luminosus
ACAGCTCTCTGTATTGAGTAAGTTGAAAATGTGAGTGAGGTCGAACTGGTCATCTTTTCCTAGCTTTCTTGAGGAAGTTAAAAGAGGGTAAAGGTTGACTATTTACCACCGTAGGTGGCCCCTTTGCGGGCGTAGCCCGATTTATCTCGATGTACAGCTCTCTGTATTGAGTAAGTTGAAAATGTGAGTGAGGTCGAACTCGTCATCTTTCCTAGCTTTCTGATGAAGTTAAAGGAGGGTAGAGGTTGACTATTTACCACCGCAGGTGGCCCCTTTGCGGGGGTAGCCCGAGTTATCTCGATGTACAGCTCTCTGTATTGAGTAATTTGAAAATGAGAGTGAGGTCAAACTGGTCATCTTTTGCTAGCTTTCTTGAGGAAGTTAAAGGAGGGTAGAGGTTGACTATTTACCACCGCAGGTGGCCCTTTTGCGGGCGTAGCCCGATTTATCTGGATGTACAGTTCTCTGTATTGAGTCAGTTGAAAATGATAGTAAGATCGAACTCGTCATCTTTCTTACCTTTCTTGAGGAAGTTAAAAGAGAGTAAAGGTTGACCATTAACCCCTTTGAGGGCGTAACTCGACTTCTTTTTCTACAGAACGTTAAAAATGAGAGTGAAGTTAGCTTGCATGACTTCTTTGATAGAGTTAAAAGAGAGTAGGAGTTGACCATTGGCCACCCCAAGTGTCCCGTTGGAAGCAAATCTTAACTTAGATCTAGAAGATTAGATGAAGTCGAAATCCAATTCTACTTTTCAAATTTGTTTCTTTAGAAGACGCCTATGGCGATGCATAAATGATGTTCCTAAAGATGTTGCACCCATCTTGCACCCTTAGACGGTGCAATTCTGTAAAAAAGGAAACAAGTTATGTTCCATCTTTCATTGAAACATCTAGTGAGTCATACAAGTTTTCTTATTGGATGAATCTAGAAAAATATTTAGATCAAAGCAATCGTTTAAATAATCTTTTTTTTGTAATATTCCAACAGAATACAAAATTAGTTCTACTCGAAAAAAAACGCAAAAACCTAAAGCTTTTAATAATCTCAGTAGCGTGGGCTACTGAAAATTATTTGTTGGATGGGCTCAAGCATATGGAGGGAACGAAGGGAGAGGACAATTTTGTTTTGAAAGCTTATGTAACCAAAACTCTTATAATAACCTAAAACAGGAGAGAGTGGTGGGTAGATAGGGTTTAATGGCTTAATGCTGTTATGGATAATGGAATTTGAATTACTGATAAGATAGCTTCGATCACAATATTATTACGTTAAATAATCATGTTGTGTGTACTTGTGCAGTATGTATACATGTTAATAAAATTACAATTCTTTATGGCTTAATTGATTTATACACAAAAGCGTCGCGGGTATATATTTTTTATCGTGACCTTTTTTGGGTTATCCCTAATGGAATTAAGGGATTAAGATAACTTTTGCGTATTCCCGATATCAAATATTGAATCCTTGAGGGATAGCTAATTGAAATTGATGCGACTTTTTTATTTATAAACATTCATTGATGGTCTACTTATGGCTTTTAAATGATTGATTTCTTTGTGATAAGATATTCAATTTGATTTGGTCGCAATGGAAAGTTTTCAGATTTTGCAACTACTCTTCTCTGTTCAGAATTGTTAACATTTTCCATTTGAGTTATAGTTTCTCCGCATACACTTTTTGTTTCTATGTGGATGGGTACTCATTTGACATATTGATTGAATGAATTCCCCACAACTGAGTCTGATCTATCGAAACCCATATAATTCCAGATTGGATCTTTTCTAACCTGGGCCATTAGCAACAATTTCTTTTCGACTAAGCGTATCATTGTCCAGAACCTGTAGCTTGATATTTGACCAAATGGCCCTGCCTACATAAATCTGCTAGTAAATGATTTACTTAATATCACGTTAATTAAGTTTGACGCCGGAGACAGGAGACCTAACAAATAAGGTCGGGACTATTAAGGTAAGCGCAATTATGAAGTAATTAAGATGCAGCATCGGCCAATATTTCTTTAGCCAAAGTACATACTTCAGATCGTAAATACTTAAAAGTTACATTTAGCACGAAAACGTTAAAATCAGAAGTTAAAAATATTCATGACGTTTATGTTCTGTTTTTATCAAATTTTATAGAATGTAGGAGTCTAGACAAAAGATTTTTCTAACGTCAGTATTATAGTACTATAAACAACCGTTGCCAAATAGCTCAAGTATGAAACATCGTCTCTGTGGTTTACACAAACATAAAAGTAAATAAATAGATTTAATGGTATCCTATGCGCTTATTATTGATAGACATCCTGAAGAAAATACAAGCCAAGATGAAAAATAAAAAATTCTATGGAATAAAATTTTTCACTAATGTCCATATCTCTTTGTTTCAGTAATCAAAATGGGGGGTTCCGAAGAAGGTAAATCGTCAAAAGAGCCACGTAGAAAGTGACGAGGAATTAAGAGTGCAAGTCCCGGTCAGCCATGCTCATCAAAGAGTACAGAATTCCACTTCCACTTACAGTGGAAGAATATCGAATAGCCCAACTTTACATGATTGCCGTAAGTATTATTATCATTAATAATTTTCTAACACACAAATCCACCCCCACATTCATTGGAAAATAATTAATGAATTTCATAAACTGACTCGATTTATGGTTTTTACAGAAAAAAAGTCGCGAGGAAAGCAGCGGGGCTGGAAGTGGAGTGGAAATTTTAGTTAATGAACCTTATACTGATGGGCCTGGCGGACACGGACAATACACTCATAAAATTTATCATGTTGGAAGCCATTTACCAGGTAAAAAAAATTGGGTGAAATTTAATTAACGAAAAAATTATTAATGATGAGCCTGGGTATTAGACTATTTTTAGATGCGTCTCGTTGGCTGCGGCGCGCATATTTTTCAAGTTTTTATCATGACGATGTGTCTTGAAGATGCATTAAATTTAAAATTTATATCTCCGTCTTGTTATATAATAAAAGACAACCTTGAAATGTGTTAATGTTATTCAGCTTATTTATGCTTGGAGGAAATGTCTATTTTATTTAGATTACACGCGAGCTGATTTTTTCCTGCTTAAATTCTTGAATTATATCCAAGTTGTCAATATGGAACTTGCATGTTTTTTTCAGCATAATTGACGATTTCATGGTTTGCGTTCAATTAAAATGTGAACATAGTTGTTATTGAAAATAATTGGTAAATCAACGGCTTTTAACGTCAAGCGCGTTATTTTTAGAATAAAACGTACTGATAATGAAAGGACAATTTGGTGTGAAAAATCTGTTTCCTTTTAAGATCGTTTTTATATTATTTTGAAACAGTGGTAGTTTATTAAAACCGCATTTAGGAGATAATTACAATAACTTGATTATTATTATAGTTATGGTGCCCCAACTACCAAGAAAAATTAAATTTCAACTTGTAAATAATTCATGTAACCGCACGCTTTTGTGGTTGGCGCGACGTCACTTATTTGTTTTTAATTTTGGGCACGTATTTGTCATTATTGTTTGTTTCGTTTCGTTAAATTTCAAAAACATGAGGATAATGTAATAATAAAGATTAGAAATCGAAATAAACTTCGTTTATATATGACTTCGTTCATTAGCAAGCAACTGCCAAATTGACATTTAGTTGGTACTACATGCATCAATTCTTATTAGGAAATTTCATTTTTGATTAATGTTGAGGTTAATGAATACATTAAATGTCAGAAATGCTACATAACCTAAAATAGTAACTTTTTGTAACTAAATTACGGATACACTCTGAAAAAAAGTTACCTTAGTGAGTACAGACAAGAAATAATCAGAAATCTTGACACTGACAGTTGCTTGCTATAATGAATTAAGGTATACAAAAATATTCAGAAAACATCATTTCTAGCATCAACTTTTTTTTAACTGAGAACATCTATAATCAAATTTTTCTTGTTTCAGGATGGCTCAAAGGAATACTCCCAAAAACGGCGCTTATGGTGGACGAGGAAGCGTGGAATGCATACCCGTACACCAAAACAAGATACACATGTCCGTTTGTAGAAAAATTTTATCTTGAAATAGAAACGTACTATTTTGGTGATAATGGCCATCAGGAAAATGTATTTAAATTAAATGGATCAGATTTACGTAATAGAATAGTTGGTATGTGGAAATATGTTTCTTAAAAGTGCCAATTAAATCTTTAGATTTCAAACAACCTGTTTAATAATAAACATAACCTCAATCTTTGACAATTCTTGTACGTCACAAAAAAGAGGTTAAATGAGGTTCAGTTAATTTTCTTTAAAAATATCAATCGTAATAATCTTTTCGTCTTCTCTAATTTTAGATTTAATAGATGTAGTTAAAGATCAGCTGTACGGCGCTGATTACATAAAAGATGAAGATCCAAAAATATATCATTCGGAAAAATCGGGTCGTGGGCCGCTCTCAGAAACGTGGTTGGAAGATTATTGGAATGAAGTAAGGTTTTTCACTTTTTTATCTTTTCTTGATAAAGTATGAATCTTGAATTATTTTAGGTGCAAGGTAAACCTCAACCCCTTCCAAATGGTAAATCGCTCATGTGCGCTTATAAATTATGCCGGGTTGAATTTCGCTATTGGGGTATGCAAACTAAAATAGAAAAGTTCATACATGATGTTGGTAAGACTAGAAGTCTGTAAATTTAATAACTTTTGTCATTCATATTTTAATCTTAGCTCTCAGAAAAACAATGTTACGGGCACATCGACAAGCATGGGCCTGGCAAGACGAATGGCATGGATTGACTATGGAAGATATAAGAGAGATAGAGAGGCAAACACAGTTAGCTTTGAAGAGAAAGATGGCTCAAGCAAATGGTGAAGAATTCGGTATGTATTATGTTGTAAAAATGTGAAAAAAAATCTGATGGTTTTATTTTTCTAATTTAGATGAAGATAATTTCAACAGTTCGATATCACAAGATTCTTCCACAGCAAAAACGTTAGCGGCTACTCTTGGGAGTATTGAAAAAACTGAAGATGTTCCTGGTTTATTATTAACAAAGAATAATTCCAATATTCCTACAGTGCAAACAGAGACTGGATCTGATGCAGATTTATCGCCTGATGAAGCAACTAATGAAATGAATCTTTCACTTCAAAGGTAGTTTTTTCTGAAATAAAAATATATTGAGAAAAGCCACTGCTAAAATAAGACAAATAAATCTTTTTTCTGGCATTTTGACAAATAATTCTAAACATAACCTAATTTTATGATATTTTTTAAGGGGTGATGAGAAATGGCAACAAAGGGGTTTACATTCACCAGGTTCATCATCCATTAAGAGTTTCGATTTACAAGTAGCAAATTGGCGAATTGAAAGTTTAGGAAGGGATTCTGATTCGGCATCCGATGAAGAATTTTATGATTGCTTAGGTAAATAGTCCTCTATACTTCATCAATTTAGAAATCCTTAAAATAAACTGTTGATAGAAGATATGGGAGATTCTTCATCTTTGGCCAAATGGAGCTCATTAGATTTGTTAACTGAAGAAGATCAAGATGCTACATCACCTAATGTGGCTGTTGATAAAAGTATTGGTAAGTTCTTTTGTACACAGGAACGTTGGGAATTTTTAAAAACTACTTTCTTAAACTTTTTATAGAGGATAGTATATTTTCGCCCACGTTCCTACAGCGAGTAGCTAGTGAAAGAGGGAATCGTAAAGTGCTGCAGAGAGGTAAAGGAAGCTCCTTAGATGCATCATGTCCAGATTCCCCATGTGCATCTCCAGCACATTTACCCTGTACTACAACAGTGTTAATATTGGTTATGCATGCAGGAAGCGTATTGGGTAATTAAATTGTGTCAGTTACATCTTATATACATATTTCAATAATTTATTTTCAGATGCAAATGTTGATGTGACTGCAAAAAAGTCAGATGTTACAACATTCCGAGGTGCATTTGAATCTGTGATGCGTCAGCATTACCCGACACTTGTCGGACATATTGCAATAAAAGTTGTATCGTGCCCTTCGATATGTACTGAAAGTCTTGGTATATTATCAAGGTAATTGCAAAGTAATGTTTTGTGTTGATTTTTATAAATTTAATTTTTCTGATATTTTGCAGTTTAAGTCCTTACAGTTTTGATGTTTCCCCATCAAGTATCGATGTACCTTCTGTTACTCACGATTCTATTCCTATCGGTGCTATTCCTCTCTTGGCAAGTTCAAATTCTGAATACCAAGAGGCTGTGTCACGGACAATCAGTGGAGCTAATATAGTATACCAAGGTAGAAATATGTTAAAGTAACGAGTTTTTTTTTTCGAATCAAATATAGTACGAGAAAAAGAAAGCTTGAATCCTAACTTTCTGGCGTTGTTACACATCGATGCAGAAAGGTATCTAAGTACTCTGGTGAAAATTTCAATGAGCTAGGTGTGGGCATGCGCTCGTAATTGAAATTATGAAAATGTCTAGTTTTTCCATGAATCCTAAGTATCTGGCGTTTATAAATTTTCGTAAAGTGACAAAATACAAGTACTTTGGTGAAAACGCCAAAACGCTAGGCATAGGCGGTTCCATGTAAAACATGAAAAACTGTAATTGGAAAATGTCACTTATCGTACCCAATCATAACCACTTGAAATTTGCGTTATTTTATCAGTCTTTTTATCCTGATTCCTAAAATCAAAACGCTAGAAAGACCAGTGTGGCCTTGATTTCTTTAATTAACACTTCATGCGATAAAGTTCACGTTTTTCACAATTGTTTCCAGATTTTTAAGAAATTGTAAAAGTATGCTTAAAATGCATATTAAGACTTGAAAATTTGGTTGCGTATTATTGAAAGTTTGTATAATACGAATCTCGGAACGCCGGAAAGGTAAGATAATACCATCATTTTAAAGTATTTTATCTGATATAGGGGCAAAAGCAGTTTTTTAGTTAACTGCCATGTGTTACATGTATAAGTTTGAAAACTTAACCCCAAATTCAGCTGTCAAATCTAAATTTGGAAACTTAACCTCTGATTTAGCTGTCACAAATCTAAATTTGAAAACTTAACCTCTGATTCAGCTGTCACATCTAACTTTGAAATCTTTAATTTCAAATATTAGGGCTTTCAGAAATAACTTTAACCTTAAAAAAAAACAATAAACTTAAAATGATTGCAAAGAAGTTGGTAATTGAAACAAGAATTTGATTTAAATTAACCTTCTCCATACAGAATTCTTGAAGACTGAAGAGGGTATGGGTTTTACGGGTCAAGTTTGTATAGTAGCGGATTCTGTAGGCTCCATCCTTACCTATGACGCTTTATGTCGACCGTCACGTTATCATTCTCGACATGGAAGTGAAAATAGTATTCTTGATACCGATATTGTTGTTCATAAAGGTGAGCTAGTTTTCATCGTTTGTGTTAGGATATTATTTTAATATCGATGTTATTCAGATGATGTACAAGTAAATGAGTCGGGTCATTTAACGGCACCATCGCCGCGCCGTCGATCATCATCAACAAGCGAGCAAACAAATCAAACTAAATTTGAATTTGAAGTATCAGACCTTTTCATGTTTGGAAGTCCTCTTGCGCTTGTTCTAGCATACAGGAAGATTTCAACCACTGATGATAAGAATAGTAAGTTTCAATTTGCATCAATAAGGTAAATTAGTAAAACGATGCTTTTACTTTTCAAGGTATAATAACCCGTCCAAATTGTCATCAAGTGTACAACCTGTTTCATCCAACCGATCCGGTAGCCGCACGTTTAGAACCTCTGCTATCGGCAAGATTTTCAATACTCCCACCGATAAATGTTGCACGTTATGCTAAATACCCATTGGGTGATGGGCAGCCTTATCATTTACGTAAGTACACATAACATTCCCATAATTATTTATGTTTCCCTTTTTGTAATAAAAGACATTTCTTTAATTTTTCCCTTTTAAAAACTAACATTACTTGCACTTCTAGTTGAGATCCTTCAGAGTAATCCCCAGATGTTTAATGATTCTTTGAGCACACAACCTCGACGTTTATCGGAAGTTTCAATACAGAGTACTGTCTCTGGAATTATTGATAGTATTCCGCTGCAGGCCGTTAACGCTTGTAAGTACTGGAACGTTATTGCTGCTGGCCTGCAAAACAAAACAAAATAGTGCTGCTTGCTGTATAAATAATACAAAAGAAATTTTTTATTTTGTTCTTGATTTTTTGTGTGTAATTATATTGTGGTGGCATGGCTTTTAGAAATCTTTTTTGTCCAAAACATGAAGAACATCGACATAACTGCTGAAGAGTTTTTATTTCCACATGTAAGAATTGCTGTTGGTTTTCTCATGCCAAGTTTGCTTAGTTAAATTTGAAAATGCAACCATATGAAGTTTTCTTAAAAAACCAACAGCAGATCTGCCATTAACTGACAGTGTAATTTTGTAATGTGGCGAGTTTGTTTTTAAATTACCGTGAGCTCTGCCTGCTGTGATGATTCTATTATTGTAGTCTTAGGCTTGTTTATTATTCCTATTATTATCTGTTATCAAGATTATAGTTTTGCAGTGAATATATATTTATATATTGTAGTGATCATATTATTCTTAACTGGAATGTTATAATAAAATCTCGAGCTCTAGTAAAGAGTATAGACACATCAGGTTTTCTTATATTTTTTCTTTAGGTTTTAGTAACCAAATCAGTCTTCAAACTTGTGTCACTTGTAATCTTACAGGTCTCATATATACAGCCATTTATAAATTTCTACTTCTTCTATTCTTTCATTCTCATCAAACATATCTAAGGAATTCTTTAGTTGCATTACCAGATGACCTTAAAAAGGTAAACTAAGAAAACTCTTTTATTATAGTACAACAAAAATGGTGGGGCAGCAAAAGAATGGATTACGCACTATATTGCCCCGAGGGACTTTCAAACTTCCCTACAAACGCTTTACCTCACTTATTCCATGCAAGTTATTGGGAAAGTTACGATGTTATTGCTTTTATCCTACGACAAGTTGCTCGTCAAGAATTGGCGCCTATGGCCGGATCTGAAGATCGTGAGCCCTGCTTTAAGCCTGGACAACCAAGGGAAAAGTGGATTAGGAAGAGAACTTCTGTAAAACTTAAAGTAAAAAAAATCTAGAATTATTTGAACTTTTTATGTCTAATTCGTTGATTTATTAGAATGTAGCAGCAAATCATCGTGCCAATGATGTCATTGTTAGAGAATCAGCTCCTCAAACGCTGATTGCTCGTTTTATGTATGGTCCACTAGATATGATTACATTAGCTGGTGAAAAAGTCGATATACATATTATGAGAGATACTCCAGCCGGTGAATGGACATTGATATCGACCGAAGTAACCGATAAAACGGGAAGAATCACTTATACAATACCAGATGATAAATCTTTGAGTTATGGGTTGTATCCTGTGAAGGTAATTTCTTCTTTTCTTTCTCTCTTTATATATTCTAAACCACTATATTTTCAGATGGTAGTACGTGGTGATCACACATCGGTAGATTTCTTTTTGGCTGTGGTACCTCCAAAGACGGAATGCATTGTGTTCAGTATTGATGGTTCCTTTACTGCAAGTATGTCTGTAACCGGACGTGATCCAAAAGTAAGAGCTGGAGCTGTTGATGTTGTCAGGTACATTTTATTCCTCGCCATATTTTACAACCCAATATCAAGAAACTTTTTTGTTAAAGGCACTGGCAAGAATTAGGCTACCTCATAATTTATATAACTGGAAGACCGGACATGCAACAACAGAAAGTTGTGTCGTGGCTGTCACAACATAATTTCCCACACGGTCTCGTCTCTTTTGCTGATGGTTTATCTACTGATCCATTGGGACATAAAGCGGCTTATCTCAACAATCTTCTTCAGGTAAACATAACTTGCTTTCTAACGGCTCAATGTAAAGAAGCTTTCTTATGTGAAAGTGTGCTTTTTCAACAAATTCATTTTTGTAGTTTTCAGGTGCCTTTATTTTCCCCGATTAGGATTTGTTGGTAACTGCAATTGAAGGCAATTATTTTATTTTTATTTCTTTTTAACAATTTGTTTTTATTAATTTGCAACTATGATTGTAAATACACATCTTTCGTTTTAATTAACGTGCTGTGAATTATATTAACAATGTTTCTTAAGTAATTTGTGTCTTCAGGACGTTTTACCCTTTTAATACAGATTCTAATAAAGTGATATCTGTAGATTATTCTACTTAAGAAATACATCTGCATTTGAATAAGGTTGTTGCCGCCTTACTAATGACTAATAAAATACTTTTTGCTGCGAAGCCAATTTAAAACGAACTAAATGTAACCTCAAAAAATTCGTTTTGTTACAGAATCACGGAGTGATCATTCATTCAGCTTATGGAAGCAGTAAAGATATCAGTGTGTATACATCAATTGGTTTGAAACCCAAACAAATATACATTGTAGGTAAAGCATCTAAGAAGCAGCAAAATCAAGCAACCGTTTTGGTGGAAGGGTACGCTGCTCATTTAGCATCCCTGATGGCTCATGGTGGATCACGACCTGCCCAAGGAAATGCACGCATGGTCATTCCTAGAGGATATTTTGGACTTCCTGGTCAAAGTTATTCGCGCCGTCGAAGGTAAGTTTGATTGTGTTGATGTAATGTTATCGGTTTTCTTTAGATTTGTATTGGCATAAATGGAATTTGGAAAATTTTTATTGCAGTAAGAGTACTTTTTACATGACAAAATGTAGATAACCTTATTTATTTGAATATTTCTTCCACATTCATGTGTTTTGTATAACACATTGCAGTATACCGCATGTTCAGTTCTTCTCTTCTAATCCCAAAGTTCGTCAACTTCTTGAAAATAGAATGTCATCAAATCTTGGATTTACACGACGTGAAAGCATTTGATACTGATCTTGTTAAAACCAGACAGACATTTACTTTGTTGTTTTATTTCGACGCGTGTTAGGTTAGTTTAATAAAGTTAGCTATGGAATTATATATTGTGTTTTTATTATAACAAAAGTGAAACTATCACAAAGTTCTTTGAGAATCTTAAGAGTTTAATGGACCATGATACTGTGTGCCATGATTTTTTTTACTAATAAAGGTCTTGAGATTTTATATCTTCAAGTGTTTGTAACACAGCAAAGATTTGAATAATACCTGGAGTGATATAAAAATGCAGAACTTCGGAAACAAGCAAGATGTACAAAAACTAAATAAATAAAGAAGTCCTGAGTACAGAATACAAAGAGCCTTAAATGGAGAATTCTGAAATTGATTTTCATATGTGCAAAATTAAAGCCTCAGTTAAAGCTTCTTACATATAAAATACAGCTGATACATGAAAGGTAAGCCGATTTGAGTTTGTTGCTAATATGCTTAACAGATCTAACCAATTATTATTAACAAAGCAGTCTTTCATATCGAATGGACGTTTAATTTGAAACATAATAATAAATAATAATCGTTAGCTACTGAAACGTGTTACGTTTGTTTTTTTTCTGGGTAATTTACATGAATACGATTCCCAATGTTGACCCATCTCTAATTCAATTCAAGTTGAAGCACGGGGATCTCGCTTATTATAAGAGATATAGTGCATAGGTTTAAATTTGGCACTTTTGCTAAATTTTATGCTGATTAATAATCTAAAAGAAAATGTGAGCAAATTTCTTTTGTTTTTGAATTATGACAAACAAAATGGCGGTTTATGTTTTTTGTCTGTAGCTTCCTTACTATTGGGAATTCTAAAAATATAATAAAACACTCTGAAGGCAGTTTTTTATTACTAATCACCTCTGATTGTCAAAACCGGCGACCGACGTTTCGGTTTCCTGGAACCATCATCAGGTTCATTTTTTCTTGTGGACGTCATATTTGATATTGACATCATTTGATAGAATTTCTTGCTGTGTTTCCAATGATATAAGACATTCCATGGCTAACTTGATTTACAAGGGAAATATGAAATAAAATTGGTAAACAGTTAAGGTAAATCAAGTAGGTCACGTTTTTTATTTGTTTCATTTATGAGAGAAGACATATAGAGTTTTTCGGCACCAATTGACGCGAGCCGCCTTTTGCTCTTCAGTTAAAAGATGCGGGATCCAACGGCAAACTAACTTTCTCACGCCCAATTCGTCATGCAGGATCTGTTTGGATTGAGGTCTTCGAAATGCTTAAGGACGTCGCAGCCTCGCGATATGTCACACGTCGATCCTCCTTCATCAGCTGGGGCACAGCTTGGTGAACCTGTCCCGAAAATCCGCAATACCAGCTGCGAATTAGATGTGGTACTTCATCACCAGAAACAGAAACCAACTCGGCAACATTGTTTTTTAGTTTTCTAGACTTAATTCCATTTTTTCGGGTGACTTGTCAACTTTAAAAATTCACTGTCTTGATGAAACTTTGGATTTAGATTAACTAAATATCAAGGTTAATTTTGACTCCTGACATTTCGTTAGTGGCGCCATCTATGCGGCTACACGCAACATTAAAAAGACAGCCCTCGTAGTGTGGAGCCCTTATCAGTACAAACTTCGTTACATAGCCCCTCCACTTCGTAGAGAAAAGCGCGCGGTCCCCCAACCGAGCTGGCCATCCTGGTCGAGTTATGGCTTACCGCGGCAAGGGCAGGATCTGTAACGGGTCCCCAATTGGCCACAACGGGAACAGAAAAGGCGCCTCTTCCCCTTACAATTCCATCGGCGGTGTCCAACAAGTAGGCCGCACCCCCAACACAGACTGTCCCTGAGCTTAGGGTCTGCGGCGGCTTCAATTCTTGGTACCTCCGGGGCGGGGTCTATCGGCTGCTCCACGAGGTGGAAAATATCCAGATGCGGCGATGGAACCTTGACCTGGACCCCCAGCGACCTGCGTCCTTTAGTTGGCTTGGCATCCCCAGGTCTGGACGACGGGCCGCAGGCGGGAGTGGCTGACTTCACCTCGGCCGGTCGAACTCTTGATTCGACAGGACGGTGAAATGGTATCTCTCCAGGTATGATCTCATCTTCTTGATTTCCCATATGATGGCTAAGCATTCCACTATATCTTCCCCATTATTCCTCTGTGTGAGAACTGCCCCGAGTCCGTAGTCTGGAGTACAAACGGCCGGACAGGCCAATACCAGAGCTTGGATCAGACGTGTCTTCAACTTGGTGAACGCTTTGGATTGTTCCTTGACCAAGGTCTAGCGTTGGTTCTTCTTTAGTAATTTAGTTAACGGCACCGCGATCTTAGAAAAATCCGGGACGAAACGGCGGTACCACACCTAGCCACTTTTGTTGGCCTCGAACGTTTCGTGGTTCGGGAATCTGCTTGGTGGCTTCCACTTTTTCGGGGTCGGTCTGGCGTTTTTCTGGGTTGAGACGCCCAACACGATGATGTCGTCCAAGTAGGCGAAAGCACAGGGCTCCATCTCGGGACCTATGACGCGATCCAAGAGCCGTTGGAAAGTGACTGGGGCGGAATGCAGTCCAAAGGGCATAACCCGGAAATGGAATAGTCCTCGGCCTGCAATTGTGAAAGCGGTGATGTTCGTCTCGAACGGTATTTGCCACTAATCCTGTTTCAGGTCAATGCTGGAAATGTAGCGGTCTGGCGAAGTCGGTCGAGTATCCCGTTGATGTGCGGAAGTGAGTATGCGTCCTTTATGGAAGCCTCATTAATTTTTCGGAAGCCAATGCAGAATTGGGCTTTGCCATCCTCACGATCGGTGAGCTCCAAGGACTATCGAACGGTTCGATGATGCCTTCATTGACGATGCCTTGCATTTTCGGGTTCTGCGGCCGGTATCGTTGTTTTATCGGCATCAGGTCCTTCAGCTTGATTTCGTGCTGAATGCGGTCGGTAGGTCCACTGGGGAAGTTCCATTTTCAGGAAGTTAGTCTGTTCCCCCGTAGTCAGCGGGATAACGGCCAGGCAGGGTTACTTCGAGTGCCTCCTCTCTGGAGCGGAGGGAACTTGTCGGTTCTCTAGGAAGAAGTTCCCGGTCTTCATATTGAAGTGCAAGTTCAGACCATTCATTCCCTGAAGGATATCGTACCCTAGGGTCGGCAGATAATGCACCAAGTGGGATCTCTCGCAGTCTAGAACCTTGATCCGGGCTTGGAATGCTTTGGTCACTCAGACGGATTTTGTTTTATACGAACGTTGTAACGGAATCGGTGTCTACTAAAACCCTAAACGGGCGTCCATTTATGCTAACGATTATGTCCAATACATTGGAGATGGCGGTTGGAGAGCAGACTTTAGGCCCTCTGGTCGAGCCTCTAGGTTGTTGACAGGTACAATCGCGAGATATAATATCTCTTTTCCCACAGCGGGAACAGAACAGGATCGCTTGGTTTCGGCATTCGGTTCGGAAATGTCTATCTGGTCGACGTACCTGGTTGGTTATTTCTGGTCGTTGGTGGTTAGGACCGGTTCGCTGGTTCCGACCTATCTTGGTTTCGTGCCACGGACGGTTGACTGACTTTCGTATCTGGCTGCTTGGCTTGGTAGTGGCCGTAACTAATTCATGGGTTCTTGGAGCCGGGGCCACAAGCTTCGCTCCAATATCATTATCTTAGTTAATCGGAAATAACAAAACTTTTGTTCCTTATCTTTGTTTATTGTTTGGAAATTTAAACAAATGCACATTAAATGATTAATTATTTGCACGGATCCCTTCACGGCACAAATACTCTTAAAAGTCTTATTGTAGATAAGATGCATATTTCTATTTTTTTATCGTTGATAAAAATTCATCAGCGCTAAATCTACGTGTACGACACTGCTCTAACCTCGCTCGGCGTTCAACCGTCGTGACATCTATTATAAAAACGCGAAAACATCCCCCAACATAACGTTTTGTCACAGAATCCTGCGGTTTTGTTTACGGGCTAGTTTCCCGCTTTTTGCAATACGCAATACACCGAGATTATCCTTAGCCTCTTACTGAGAGCATAAAGCTTGCCACTTTACACCGTTTTAGACCAAAGAGATATATTTGTTGTTGTTGGGTGCTTAGCGGGCCGTCGACAAATTTCTGCAGCAGCAGAGCTCGATTTATTAAATGTTCTCGATTTTCGAATGGAATAAAGTATACTTTTTTTCTTTCAAACAACTCCGGAGATAAAAGTTTGACGGGCTTAAGTCCGGTGAACGAGCTGGCCATGAAAGTGGACCCTTGCGCCCAATCTATCGCCGAGGGTATTCGTTATTCAACTAAGCTCTTACTGGACCTGCAGTATGAATAGGAGCCCCATCTTGCTGAAACCGTGTGTTTCTTCGTAGGGATAGAGGTGCATCTTCAATAAGAATAGGCAGTTTCTATGTAGTTTTGAGCATTAAAACGATTTTGCATCAGAAATTGAATTTTTGAGATATGACACTTGATTTACTATAACTTTTTACCAATTTTATTTTATACTGCTTTTGTAAATCAGGTTAGTCTCACGTGATTGAAAACAGCGTGAAAGAAAATAAGAAAAACTGAAAATAAAAAACTGCCTTAAGAATGTCTCATTACATTTTTAAAATTTCCAATAATGCGGAAGCTAGAGCTGGAAAATCTAGATCGCCATTTTATTTTTTTTTGTCATAAGTCGAAAACAAAAGAAGTTAGTTCAAATTCTTTTTTAGCATAAAATTTAGCACTAGTGCCAAATGTAAAGCTATTCTCTATCTCTTATAATAAAGTTTGAATTTTAAACACCCTGTGCATATGTTTTTTGTTTTCTGATTCTTTGACCTATCCAATAGAATTAAATATAATTTACACTGTCTGTCTATTAAGAAGTATTATTATTATAGTTTTGAGGTTTTCTTGTTAATAGTAGATGGCTTGAAGGACTAATCTGAAGAATCACAAGTGATAATTGGCTGATGGAGCTGGCTCTAATTGAATAACAATGACAGGATAACATATGTGAATAACTTACGAAAGAAAAAGAACTCAATAGAATGATAGAATTGTAGCTTAGTTGCCCTCCATTATAACAGTTTTTTTTTTTGCTTTATCCAAGAAAGAATACAATGAATATTTGTTATCTACATACTTGTGAAAGTACTTGACATGATAGGTAGAAATACGAGAAATATAACAAGATAAGAATTTTCCAAAACTCCTATTACTTTTTGTTTACTTTATGTTTTCTGTTTTCTTCTATTGCTTTTCATTTTGAATGGTTTAGTTTTTGTTATGTAGAGTGGTGTCCCTGTGTTTCAGCCATGACACGGGCATGTCTTCTCCAGCCCGCAGCAGTGGCTTTCTCAAGCGCAAGGTTTACATTACTCATGTGTAGCGTTCGCTAGTATCTCTTACTAGTAATGGTAACTATTCTGTTATCTTATTGCACAAGTTTTATTGTTGCGTATATAGAAATGACGACAGGACAAAAAAAAAGTAGATTTAATGGTGCTGCAGCATTTTTATTACTTCATTGTTTGTGTGAATGGTGTGCCAGTTTTAATAATACTAATTAACAAACTTTGAAACGCTTAAAGTTTTACATTATGACAGCATAGTCAAGAAATAAAAACATTTCGCAGGTTTCAATTATCTCGAGCATTGCCTAGGATTTGGAGTCACAGGTGGATATGGTTAATGCAGCCGAAAATGTTTAATGTTACTGTTTTAGCAGCGTTAAATCATTCAGTAAGGGTAAGTTTGAATATTAAAGCAGTCGTCGATAATTGTCAAAAACATAATTTTTAGAAACGTTAGAGATGCTTTAGCTTTATTGGGATATGCTTTGTAAGTAGCAAACAGATTCTTACTAACTAAATGTGCAAAGGAGTCTGTAAGCTTGACTAATGTAATTATGATTTTTATTTCAGAATTAACAGGTTTATGTTTGGTCGGTGTTGATTATATTTAGAATTTCTCAAAAATGAAAATTACAGTTTCTGAGATGTAATTACTAACTTCTTAATTGCAAATGGGACACCCTGTATATTCTCAAATTCCCTATTATACTTATTTTCATATTTTTTACGCACAAAGTGATACTTGATGTCAATATGTTTAGTGTGTTTGTGACATTATGGATTTTTCATTTTGAGGATTCACTGGAGGATTAAACCCTATTTCATCAACATTTTGAAGAATTTTAATGCATATGGGTCATGTTATCTATTTTATTTGAAATTAAATTAAACTTAATTATTAATAAAAAAAAAAACAAAATACATCAAACGAGAAACTTTTAACCAAAAAACATTCTGACATTTCAAAAAAATCTAAAACATTTGACTATACTGGACATTTTACCTACAGTAACATTTACATACACTAACATTTTATATACACTAACGTGTGTTAATATACAACATAACACATTTTTGAAGAAAATTGGCTTTCATGTCTTAGATTTTACTGCAACTTTTTTTAACGTTTTTGTAAGACAAAATAAGAAATATCTCTTTGTTGTGGTAATTCCAAAGAGTGAAAATTTCCAAACATTTGCGTGCACTGTTCTCTTTAAGCATGCATCTTCTTCAATCAATTTACAGCAGGGGCTTGCAATTTAGTTTAATTTAAAGGGCGAGAAGTACCTTTTCATGGCATGAACACAACAGTCAAATTCATTTCTACTTACTGTAATTTCCGGGACATTTTATTTTACAAAATTAATTTTCAACATTAACCCAATGTTTCAAAATTCTAAAAACATTTTGTACATATCCTTTGATATGTCTCCTATAAGCTAGCAAAATATCAAGATGGAATTCCTTTTAGTTAGTTGGTAATTACCTATTGAACTTCGTGCGCCCAAAGATAAAATAGCGTGCAGCATCGTGAGATGCACAGACAACACAGGTATACCCTTCTATTTAATTATAAATTAGGATTAGGCTGCATTGCTAAGCACTGTCTACATCTACATGGGTGTCAGATAGGTACCACCTAGTGATGTTAATTTAGGAACTGTTATTTTTAGAGATCAGAAAATACTCAATAGAGAACATGGAGAGGCTCTTAATGCTGTCAGAAGAGGGGTCTCTGTAGCAAAGAATTTGGAATACCTAGGATTATGTTTCTATATAAATCAAAGGGACCTGAGGCAATTTTAACGTTAGAGGAAGAAGAACTCTTAGTAAAGTGGTTGCTCAGAATAGCTGAAACCATTTTTGTACAGAAAATCAAACAATCCTCGTTGCTTTATATCCTAATGCAACACGTGCTACAGCCAATGGACATAACTATTTTTCACCCTTAAAAAATGCTTGAAAGACGGACGTCTACAATTATAAGTTGGAAAATGATGGCCAGAAGCTTAAACAGGAATATTTTGCTTCAGTTCTTGAAAAAGTAATTAAGACAACAATTACAAAAGAGATTATCATCAACTCTGGTTTCAGAACATGTAGATTGTTTCCACTTGATCCAAATGCAATTAACTACGCTAAACATTTCAAAAATGACAAGAATAAAAGTTGTTAATACCAAGCCAAACCTAGATTTTAAAGTAAAAAACGAATTTCTAGAGTATCCGTTTCTCTTCGCCTCAGGTGATGAATTGGTTTTTCTTGTTGTTGTTCTTCAACTGTTTCTGACTTGATGTCAGGTAACAATTCTGGTTCAGATTCTTGTTTCTCTTGTTCATCTCAAAAACAGGATGCAGTTATTCACATCGCATTCCTCAACAAGAACTAAGCACTCTTTGTTTTACTTTTTTCCTGAAAGTGCACCGTTTTCAAGATACGGAGTGTCAAAATTTCTTGTTTTGATTTAAACCTTGACGCCCCGTACATCGAAAACGGTGCGTTTTATGGTAAAAAGTTATATGACAAGAAACATCTAGCTTCCGTCATCAAAGAAAGCGATGCGAAATATTTGCAGCCTGTTCTTGAGTTGACATATGATCTTACTATAGCCCGTTGGACTTCAGAGGTTTTGAAAAATTCGATTTTACTAGAAAACGATGTGTTCTATGGGAAGAAACGTAAGAGTAACTTTTTATTCTAAATCGGTTGGAATATTTTTTAATTCTTCAGTGGCGTGGCAATTCTCTCTAGAGTAGGGAGCTAGCCCACCCCTACTTCTCTCTCTGATGAGAGATATCAAACGCAAAACCAAGTACGTAAAATAGTAGATTTTTTAGAGTAACAAACATGTAGAAAATCTCATCTCGATATCTCATTTTGTTCTTAAAATATTGAGAAAACAAGAAATTCTAAATGAAACTTTGACACTCTTGTATCTCGAAAACGACGCACTTTAAGAAAAATAGTTAAATTTTATAGCTTAATCTCTATTGAGGAATGGGCCTGTTAAATATTTGCACTCGTTTTCAAAACACCCTGTATAATTTAAAAGAAATCATATACAGGGTGTTTACTAAACATGCGGCAAAAATCGAGGGGGTTATTCCTTGGGTTATTTTAAGATTTTTTTGCCCTTGGATGATTCTCGAAAAGGCGCCTTGTTTCGAAGATACAGGGCGATAAAAGCTTTTCGGAAAAAAACAATACTTTATTAATTCGTATCACATGTAACGGTTCTCAATCTGCAAAAACTACCGAGAATGACTACCATCAGCTAGGATGCATGCATCATTACACTTCTCAATTATCCGATTTTGCATTGGAGTAGTGTAGACTAATGTTTTCAAATGGCCCTATAAATAAAAATCCAAGGGATTTAAGTCTGGGGATCAAGCTAGGACATAAGTGAGATCCACCCCGATCAATCCAGCGATCATTATATGTTGCGTTTAAAAACTCACGAGCAACCACACCAAAATGTGCTGGTGCACCATCTTGCATTTCTCGTTTCCAATGGTACATCTCCTAGAAACCCAGGTACTGATCTTTCCAAAAATTTCGATATACCTTTCCAGTAAGTCTTCCTGGTAGAAATACCGGTCCAATTAGTCAGTCACCCCCAATTCCAATCCAAATGTTGAATGAAAGTTGGTTTTGAAAGCGATCTTCAAGTACGGCATGTGGGTTTTCATCATCCCACACATAGTTATTATGGAAGTTCCTAATTGCATTTCTGCAGAAATTTTCTTCATCGGTAAAAAGAATTCAGCGCCAGTAGCTGAGGGATTTTTTTACGTCTTTATTTTATTACATTACCTCCAATTGTTTCAAAACGGCCGTTTTTGAGGTGCAATCAAGAAAGCCTTTTTGTATTATCGAGAAAAACGATTTTTACAATTGAATTTGGTCCAATCTTCTGCGACCTCCAGGGGCGAAATCTGGAAAGACAGAAAACTTGCTTCAGTATTACTGTAAACATATCCCTAAGTGGAATAAAACTCCTTGGTGCCATGTCGATATCTTTGATCATCAAACGAGTAGATAGGCTGGTGGTCCCTAAAACCAGTGGTTCCTCAATGCTACATAGTTGATCGCAGCAAAACGTTTTTCATGATGCACATTGAGATAATTTTTGAAACCCAAGCTAAGTATCGTGATACTTTGAATTGATATGTTTAGCAGAATTATTCCTTGTAACTTGAGTTGCAACTTCACAGCAGACAGCAAAACAAAATATCTTGCCATTCAGGCGTTATGGAGGAAAAAACCTGGAAACGAATGTGAAGAAATCTGTAACTCACATTATGAACTTTGAGCTCAGAAAAAAAGGTTATTTGATCTAACCTAACTGAATCCTTTGGGGGCGTAAGCTAGTTTGGTTAAATATTACAGATTTTCGTTGAGAAATATTGTTTCAGAACTATTGAACATTGTATTTGCATTTTTATTATTTAATTTATTTAATATAATAATGTTTATACAAATACAAAAACATTTATTGTGGAAAGTTATTTTCATAATGGACCACCTTTGGGAAATGGTGAATGGCTATATGATATTAACGTTTGCTTAGAAGAATTTAGATAACGTTTACCTTTGGCTGGATTTAACAGAAACCAGTTTACAAAGAGGGTGTTATGATCAATTCATTGCTTTTGCAGCACTGGAAACATTAACGATAAATCCAGAAGTGGAAATGTTATCAACATTGTTAGAAATACAGTTCAAGATGAACCTACCACTTCAATTAGATTAGCTCAATAGTTAGATTTAACTTGTACTACCACCCACAGGATTCTTCGTCAAGACCTTCATGTGAAATACTAAATTTAACATTTTATATAGATGAAGCCTGGTTTCATCTAGATGGATATATTAATTCTCAAGACCTGCGAATGTGGAGCCTTGACAACTTGCATCTTTTTAGAGACGCTCCGCTGCCTCCACTTAAAGTTAAAGACACTTTTGCAACGATTCATTAATGAACTTTATGATGACGAATTTCAAAATGGTTTATTTTAGCAAGACTCTGCAAGAGGTCAAGAAATATTAAATTATCTTCATGAGTTCTTCGACGACAGGTTAATAATCAAGGACAGATTTCCACTACGTTCTTGTGATCTAACTGTGATGGATTTTTTCTTTTTCCATATTTAAAAAATTCAGCATTCAGAAGTTCGGTGCACACTACAGAAGATCTAAAACACAATATACTAAGAAAGTGTGAAGAGATAGACAATACGTATAAATTTGTGTATTTGTGAAAATCATCTGTTGTAACTTTTAAATCTTTGTTAATTTTATAATCCACGTCATGAAATAAACTGTAAAATATTATTAAAAGCCTCATTACAAACGCTTTTATTTATAAATAATTAAGAAATAATAAAGAAAAGACATTTAACATAACTTCTAGAATCGTCAGTATTCTCACTAGACCAATGTTGATCCAGTCTAATTTTAACTTTTCCTAACTCAAAGTTACCAACTAAGTTGGTGTTATATGATTCTGATTTAAAAAAATTACTATTATTATTATTATTAAACAGAGATTTTTAAACCTCAATTACTTAACTACTGAAACTTTACAACTTGCATTAATCGATTTTTCAAGTTGAATTAAACCTTTAACATTTTTGAGGTTATAAATAAAATTTGACATTTAGAATTTCTTTTGAGGTTATATGTGGTTATGTTAGGAAATTTATTGATGATTCAAAATAATTCATAGCTTCCTAGATATTTACTATAAACAAAAATCTTTTGAACCAAACCACAAATCTCGAAATAAAAGTTTAAAAATCAAGATTGTATGCAGGTGAAGAAATAAAAAAGCTGCAGCATAATTAAATCAGACCGTCATCATTTTTAGAAAGCAACAAAATCTACCCATGCACTTCCCTAGTGATGTCTTACTGTTATTACTGCTTTTTCATTTTTTTTTTCTTGTCGTCTACTATGAATTTAAATAAATTTTCTAACAGTTATGCTTGTTAAAATATTAATGTGCATATTTCCAAATTTTCTTTTGTTCTGTGTATAGTTTTCATTGGTTTTTAGCCTTCTTATTGCATAAATATGTTTTATGGGTATAAACAGTGAACTAATGTTGATGTTATTTTGCACCTTTCTTTTTATTTTATTGTCTCAAGTCTTGCTTTTCATTGCTCTTACTGAACATCCATAAAAATCATGCATCAAGCAGTTTACTGAAACATATTGTTTCTACTGTAGATTTGAAATATGATGATGAATTGGATAATTTAAATATAATTATTATGGACTTTCAGCATAGCAATATTAAAAACCCACAATTGTAACAAAATCTTTTGTATTAACAAACACAAAGTGCAATAAGGTGTAATAATCTAACCAAGAATCGTTAACAGTTTGCTCCAGAGCGCTAACCTAACAAAAGCTTTACTCAATAACAAATATTTATGCATTTTATAAAAATTTTTTTCAAATACTAACATCACATATATTTTGTTTTGTAGCAGTAAAACTCCAAAAAAGCCCACAACCTATCCAATAGCTGGAGATAGTGGATTAATGGAACGTTCCCTGAGCACCAGACGGTGTCAACTATCCAGACCTACACTTGCAACAATTGGAAATCATGCCTCCATCACAAGCAGTCCAGGATGACCATAATATTTCTTCATATCTGAAAATTAATTTTTATAACGCCCCTTGCAAGTAAACAGAGAAACACTTTTTGCTTTTTAGAACAAAAAAAAATAACCAAAAACAAAAAATAAACAAAAATGAGTTATTTGGGGCTTTCTCGAGCCGAAGATGTAGGTGCATGCATTCGTTCATTGTTCGAAATGACAATGTAAATAATTCTCAACTAGGGTAGTTACGGTGGTTTAATGGGTTAATACATAGAAAATTGAGAAAATAATAAAACTGGTTGAAGGAGGAAATTTTGTAAATAGTTCAGGGAAAAAAAAGGTTTTTTAAAGAAAATTATTTTAATACTTTTGTTATGTAGGGAAAGCTATATTTTTATAAAATATAAAGAGAGAGAAAATTTTATTCTTCAACAGCATTGCGTTGTTTGAAAGTTTTGAAATTTTTGAGTATTTTTATTGGTATTTATAATGAGATTCTGACCTCGAAAGACATTCCCATAAACAGAATACGTTCTCTAGATCTTTATCAAAAAGTAAAACTTATAAAAATGTTTGAAATCAATGAGTATTATGGTATTTAGCAACTTTGCGATATTTTATTGTATGTGGCTATTATTCATTTTGATGAAACTCAACTAAGTAGGATCCAGAATATTGGAGATTTAAGAAAGTGTTAATAAACTATTTGTAGTTTGCTGAGAAAGACATTACATTTGGATGAAGCAATAAATGTAATGTACTCTAAAGTAACCAGTACAAATGCTAAGTTTAAAATTATCTAGTTCAATCTTCTAAAGGCTTAATACAAATTTATACGATTATTCTAACCTATAACACTATCTTCAACACTTATATTATAAATTGTAAAAAACAATTTTTAATACTTCAAATAAATAAAGTTCTTCATATGCGTACAACATTCTAAAGACCTAAAAATTTTATATCTTGTCATTAGCTTCAGAAAGTAGCATTCACTTTATTACCATATTACTGCTTGAAAACGTCGAATAATTCAAAAAAATTAAATAGAAAGGTTGCTAAATGCCATTTTACAGTGTTGTTTACAATGTTGCTAATTATTGTTGATATGTCAGATAAAGTGTAAAGGGCACGTGTTCATTATATGGGCCTTACATCCTTATAAAAATGATATTTATTCAATGACGCTTCGATGATCAATCGGTTAGTATAATGATAGTGTATTTATGTATTAAAATGACAAAACAAAAAAAATCGTGTACCAACAGAAAAAAAAACCTAAAAGAATGAAAAATTGTAATAATAATAATAAAAAACCATAAGTGTTTTGTATTAGTACGAAATTCAATCAACTGTGCTTTATATGAATGTGCGTTATTTATATAGAAAAACAAAACTAAACCACACTTATTAGTCTGTGCTTTTATTATCTAGTCGATGGTAATATAATAAAACAGCATCAAAAGTGAACACGGAAAAAAAGAAGAATGTAATTTTGTTGTTGTTATAAAAAGAAGAGAACACAAAGTTGCTGTTGAACGTAGAAGTATTTTCTTATATTTATTACATTATAGTATAGTAACAATATGTTTTAATCATTTTTTTGTTAGGTACCGTCCCTTTGGATTCTAAATATTTTTGTAATTGTACAGTGAACATTCCTTGTGTAGAGTAATAATAGTGTTAATATTCATAGTGAAAATTGATACCCAACAATAACTATCTGGAAATCTAACCTCTATCCCACACTATGTTTAATTGCTACTTATTTTATATAAGTTTTGATTGATGAGCAAAAACTAAAAAAGAAAATTAGAAGATTTCAAGATTCAATTAAAACCCAAACTTTAATATCTTATATAAGGTAGCTAAATATGTCACTCTTAAATGCAACTTTCACATTACCTTCAGGTCATCGTCAGTATATTTATTCATTGTGAACAAACATATTTTCCACTTATTGTATTTGGTATCAATTTAGAAACTGACATCTTATTAATGAAACCTAACCTGCCTTTTTTTGGTTTGAAGTTTAATATTGAGATATGCAACAACAGAAAAAGTTAGGTTATAAAACGTTGTTATTATGTCAAAGAAATATTGTCATTTTATTTTTTTAAAAATCAATAACCACCAATCTTTAACAAGAAAGGTATTATAAATTTTATACAAGATTGAAAAGATTGCCTTCTATAACATTCAAACTCTAATTTTCAATAAATAAAATCTAATAAACGTAACCTCTTATGGATATTTGCTAATCCTTTATGATGGCTTGGAGTAAATACTAACAAGGTACTGGAATAGCACAGCTTGAAAAAAGCACGAACTGTCAAGTTCATTATTGTTTTCTCTTTCCATATTTATTTTACCTTATAAACCTAACCACACCTATTTAACTTTTAATGGTATATTTTTGTTTTAATACGGGAACACGCTTTTGAGGGTTTTGCGCTCTTTTTTATGTTTTTTAATTCTAGAATGATTTTATTTTAATCCAAATAACCACACTTCTTATTACAAAATACGCTTAATATTGTTGGGTGTTAGTAGTTCTTGGGTTCTTTAATCCCGCTACTACTAATTTGATCGTTGATGCTTGTAAGAAATAACAAAATGTGGTTGTGTTTGGAATTCAATCTTTGGACCGCTACATTTTATAAGTATTAACGGTGAAATTATTGCTTGTAGAATCAAGGGACCCACAATCTACTGGTGTTTTAGCATAATATAGTTTCACTGTGTCGTGTATATACTATGTATGATGTTGTAAATGATAAAAATAACAATGATGTAATTGTTAAAATGAAACTTGTAGAAATGATTATTATGATTAATGTGGAAAAGAATTCTTCCGAAAAGTTTTGTGGCAGTGATGAGAGTATTATTTAAAGTGTAAGTACTACGATAGTGCAGTATTAATGTCCCCTGATTCTTTTTATTGTTATTTTTTGCTAAATAGTAAGTAGATGTATAATGGACGATGTAAAAAGAGGGGATTGTGATATGCGTAAAGCAATAGGTGTGTCAAGAGAAATACTATAAAGAAGACAAAGTATTTTAATACTATTGCAATTATAATCAATCGCTGCTACATTTCTTTTGTAACAAAATGCAAAATACTTATTAAACTATTGTGATATATGTGTTTTTTCTTTTTGTTTTTTATTATTATTGTACACCTGTTTTTGCAGTTATTATATAAATACAAGGTGTCCGTGAAAGATAATATGAACATAACTGTGCTCAGATGATCTCTCCACAACACTTTGTGCTATTCTAAGAGATCTTCAAAAAGAACAAAATAATGTTGTTTATTACACCTAAAAAATTACACTCTTATCGCTTCCAATATCTATTTATGATAATAACGTTCAGCATTTTTCCATCATGTTTGAATAAGGTGCAATAATGTTTATTCACAATATTTTTACGTTTTTGTTGTAATAAGAGTATTATTAGAAATATTTAAATGTTATTAAACTGAAGAACATTTCTTATATAGGTTGCGACACGATTTACGTACTGTAAAAGCTCTTAAGATTATTTGTAAATGTATCTCAAGACACGATTAACAAATAGTTGAATAAAATCATTCTTAGTAGAGCAATCTTTTTCTTTCCCTTACTTCCCTTTAGATACATAGATTGTGGTATTCTTCTTACTCTTAACACATTCGCTACACTGCTATACAGTGTGTTCAGGATAAAATGGGATACATGGGAATATTGGAAATGGTAATAGATACAAGATCATTCAAATCAAGAAAAAGTTGCTCTTTCACGTGCCCATTAACAATCTGGATTTACATTTTCAAACTTTAATCCCATTCCTAAGACACAGGATGAAAACAAAAAATGTGCGTTTTTAAAAAATCTTCATATTTTATTTATTGTAAGAGATACATTCACCAAATTGTTAGGGCAGAGGTAATGGGTAATGAGGACTTCAAAAATGACCTTCAAAACATTCTAGGCCTACTAGTTTTACGCTAACATTGAGCAAGTGAAAATCCAAGTTGAAAATGGATTGAGCTAATCTAAAATCACAAAAGTGTTAAATGACAGAAACACACAATATCACACACACAGAAATAAAGATGTGAGAACCTTTAAAGCTGTACTGAAGAACATTCACTCATCTAACAATATCGAAGACATAAAACAAAGCCTAAAACATTTAGGACACGACACCACAAATATCTGAAACATAAAGCAAAGATCTACAAGCAAACCACTGCCAATGTTCTTTATAGATTTGAAACACAGTGACAACAATAAAGACATACAAAACGAAACATCTCCTAAACTCATATATAACCTTTGCAGCACCATGTCCCAATAGAGAGATAGCTTGAACAAATTACGTAATTCTTCTTAGATAATCAGATAGCTGCAGAAACGTTTAAGGCGTAACCCTCTTGCATTCCTGTGTTCCTGATGACGAATGAACAAAATTCCATAAAAGCTATTGGAGAAAAGT